>OY759264.1:30398629-30401129 GCA_963662155.1 Lamellibrachia columna | reverse complement strand
TATGCGTGTGACGTGCACAGCTGTCAGATGTGTGTGAAATAGACCACCTATAATAAAATTATGCATATGCCTGTAAAGCCTAATAAACGTACTGTTCTCTGATATACATCGTGTTTTATTTCTTTAAGTGAAAATATTTTTTTTATTCAAGGTGAACATTTCATGATTCTCGCAAATCCGGGTATCACATCGATTCACGGAAAAAAAATCAATTCTTTGTCTTTCATTGATCATTTATTAAACATTACTAGACAATATTTGGGCTTGGCTACCTCTGACTAGTAACGTACATCACTCCTAAATTCATTGCATTTTGGGCCGCTAGAAGGCGCCACGTGTGCAGTGATACATTTTCACTACACAAATAATGATATACGACGATAATTTTTAATATTTCGCGTTCGGTGAAGGGTGAACTTTGATTTTAAAACACGAATACACGTAAATTCTGCATTTCATTGATATATTTACATAGTCTAGCAGGATGCTTAAAATCGAAAACGGCGCCACCTAGCGAGCATGTTGCAAACCGATACTTTGTCATGTTGTCACAGTAAGCATTTTCAAATTAGCTTGTTTAACTGATTAATTACACATGTGCATCTACATCAACACAGTCCTTTGATCTATGCAATTTATATATGACCTGGTGGCAATATTCTGAAGACAAATATTTGGCTATACTCAACAATGCATACCTTACTTTTGTGAATCGTAAATTACCTGTACTGTTTTACTAGTAGATCTTCTAACTCAAATGTGTTGCATGGTACATAATGTTACATAAATGGTCAATATCTACGGCAGTTGTTTACTTGTTGTTGACCTACTTAGCATTACTTATATAGGCACTTTGTAAACAATACATCATTTCCATTATATATTACTTAGTGTTCAATAAATACTATATATAATATAATACTTAGGCTCACCACTATTGTATATGTTCAAAGGTATTTCATCACATAAAATGCATAACATGCTGTGTGTATACATTTTATTGACCAAAACCACTTTTGTTAAGCATTTAACGACACAAGAACACATACAGCACACATGTGTGTATAGCATATGAACAAATCATTATTTAGTGCATATAGTGTATCCTAGTTAAGTGTATAACACGGTCCCGTATAATGTGGCAAAATGTGTCACATTGTTCAATGTCTGCAACTCTGTTGCAGGCAAAATAATGAAGCTACAGTTATATGTTGACCACCAATAGGTTAAAAAAAATTAGTAGTTCCGGTATATACAAAACAAGTACATTAAAATTTGTATTAGTCTATTTTAGGCCAGGTACACTTTTTTATCAAAATAAAAAAAAAACGTGTTTTTTAAAAGTGGGTGGGGTGTCTTTAAAGTGCTCTAACATGAAAACTAATCAACATACAGCAATACAACTGATACCATGATAATAATATACTTAATAGTATACCTTTCCAGTGATGTATAACATTTTGCAATAAATTAATTATCTCAAAATGGTCCTGCATAGCTATCTTCAGATGTGTGTATGTGATGGGCACAGCCTTCAGATGTGAGTGACGGGCACAACCTTCGGACGCATGTGACTGGCACAACCTTCAGGTGCGTGTGATGGGCACAACCTTCAGATGTGTGTGACGAGCACAACCTTCAGATGCGTGTGACGGGCACAGCCTTCAGATGCGTGTGATGGGCACAACCTTCAGATGCGTGTGACTGGCACAGCTTTCAGATACACGTGATGGGCACAACCTTCATATGCGTGTGATGAGCACAGTCTTCAGATGCGTGCGATGAGCACAGCCTTCAGATGCGTGTGATGAGCACAGTCTTCAGATGCGTGTGATGAGCACAGCCTTCAGATGCGTGTGATGAGCACAGCCTTCAGATGCGTGTGACGGGCACAGCCTTCATATGCGTGTGATGAGCACAGCCTTCAGATGCGTGTGATGGGCACAACCTTCAGATGCGTGTGATGAACACAGCCTTCAGATGCGTGTGACGGGCACAGCCTTCAGATGCGTGTGATGAGCACAGCCTTCAGATGCGTGTGACGGGCACAACCTTCAGATGCGTGTGATGAGCACAGCCTTCAGATGCGTGTGACGGGCACAGCCTTCAGATGCATGTGATGAGCACAGCCTTCAGGTGCGTGTGATGAGCACAGCCTTCAGATGCGTGTGATGAGCACAGCCTTCAGACCAGTGTGATGAGCACAGCCTTCAGATGCGTGTGATGAGCACAGCCTTCAGATGCGTGTGACGGGCACAGCCTTCAGATGCGTGTGATGAGCACAGCCTTCAGATGCGTGTGATGGGCACAACCTTCAGATGCGTGTGATGAACACAGCCTTCAGATGCGTGTGACGGGCACAGCCTTCAGATGCGTGTGATGAGCACAGCCTTCAGATGCGTGTGACGGGCACAGCCTTCAGATGCGTGTGATGAGCACAGCCTTCAGATGCGTGTGATGGGCACAACCTTCAGATGCGTGTGATGAACACAGCCTTCAG
>OY759264.1:30391129-30396129 GCA_963662155.1 Lamellibrachia columna | reverse complement strand
TTCACACCATATCTACGATCCATCAACGTCTCTATTTGACGACACCTTTGCCAAGCGTCGTAACAACCTACCTGAAACTGCGGCACCCCAGCCACCGGCGCCATTTATCAGGACAGCCTTGTTGTCATCGAGGTGACTGGGCGAGCGACGGACAAAGGCGACGGGTGAGAGAGAGATAGGGCGCCCGACAGACAAGTAGACATACCTGTTCAGTTTCACGACTGTCAGTGGCGCAGACGACTCTAAAAACGTCGACCAACGCCACAACGCGTACCGCAAATTCGGCGTGGCAAACGATATATTGTTTGTAGTGCTAAACATATTACTATGCGTCGTGTGAAAAAAATTTCACACTTATAATTTAAAGCTGTCGGTTCAATTAATGTATAGTTTATTGCGAATCTGGTTCGTTGATATTCACGTTTCTAGTGTGTCAATAGTGCAAATAATATGCGCAGTCGGTTTAACGACAGCGTGCGTATTTTTCTTAAAATCATCGACACAAATGACTTTGACCGTCACATCGGATTACTTGTGAAAGTGTGAATAGTCAAGAGACGGGCTGCACTCTTACACATTTTCGTCGAATTTCAACATTAATTGAGCAGCTTGTCCGGTGATTTTATCAAACCTAAATAACACATTTGCACACACGAACGATCCTGCCATAGTCAATACTATAGATGGGTTTGATTTTTGCGAAATCAAGATTTAAGGAAAAGGATCGCATCGTGTCCGTTGTTACACATATACCAAAACAATTAAAAGACTGGAGCTCAACGCGTTGGAGTTCGCTCATATGTGGTTTGTGCACATAATAATTATAATATGAATCCTTAACTGATTTAGCCTATCGCGAATCCGGTGTTTGTTTGGTCGATTTCGGTTTAGTCAGTCGTTTAGGTGTCAGAAAATAATTGCATTTGTTTGAAAGTACAAAGTATACTGTGTTTGCACTGTTCCCACGAAAACAATGCAACGCTCAGTGCAGCCTTGATGGTTGCTGAACGCATTTTTTCTGGAACATATTTCAGAAGATGTGACCGTGTCGCATGAGGTCGTCTTCCTTGCTCGGGTCAGTGTGTGAATGAGGATTCCTTGTCGTTGACACCTGTGTTGGTCAACGCGTGGGTGTCACATTTTGCAACCCCGTTAACTGGGTGTGACCTTTTCATCAACCAATGAGATGACGTGTTTAGAATTCATTTCTACTAAATTTGTGGGCGTTCAGATAATTGTTTGCGTATACGATTCGGGGGCGTTATACGTAGGGGGGTTGGTTCTCCAGGATACCTTACAACATAATTATTATTAAGGTACAGATACAAAATATGCATTTTAATATGGAGATAATCGTGTCACTCTACTCTGAACAGTTGCACGGGTCGGCAAACCGTGTATATCGTTGAAACATAGCCAGGGTCCAAATGGCTCAGTGGTGTGACATACAACCTCTCCTGAACAAGTCCGACTGTACCTTCTCGTGGTGGACCCTGCTGTACCTGAGTCTTGTTACAAGTGGACAGACACAGTAAAAGGGCTAAGGGAAGGAAGAACTAATTCAACAACCCAAGATGACGCCTCCTTGGAGTGCAACATGACGCGACCTGATGAAAGCCCTCGGGAAGTCAGACCGCTGATAGATCATCTGCTTACTGCCGAAAGAAACACCAGAATAGGCACCTGGAATGTGCGGACCATGCACCAGACTGGGGAGGCGGCTCAAGTGGCACATGAAACGAAGAAATACAACATCCTTGTGCTGGGCCTCATCGAGACCAGATGGAACGGAGCCGGACAAACTAAGCTTGCTACAGGAGAACACATGATATACTCAGGATATGAAGACGAAGGCACACACACACACGGAGTAGCAATTATGGCAACACAAAGTGCCACGATAGTCTGCATGGAGTGTGTCACAAAGAATCATTACAGCAAGATTCAAGTCAATGGGAAGGCATGTTCGTGTGATCTAGTGCTATGTTCGTGTGATCTAGTGCTATGTTCGTGTGATCTAGTGCTATGTTCGTGTGATCTAGTGCTATGTTCGTGAGATCCAGTGCTATGCCCCAACAAACGGGGACAATGAAGAAGCAAAATAAGAATTCTACAATAGACTACAAAATGTGCTAGACGAAACACCAAGGAGAGACATAAAAATTCTAATGGGAGACACAAATGCAAAAGTGGGTTCAGACAACATAGACAGGGAAGAAATAATAGGAAAACATGGACTTGGAACCATGAACGAAAATGGAGAACTGTTTGCTGACTTTTGTACATTTAATGACTTAGTTATTGGTGGCAGTGTCTTCCCACACAAAACTATACACAAAGCCACACGGGTCTCACCAGATGGGAAAACAGAGAATCAGATCGACCACATAACCATAAGCAGGAAATGGAGAAGAAATCTTCTGGACACACGAGTAAAGAGAGAAGAAGATGTGGCATCAGACCACCACCTCCTACTAGGAACAGTGAGAATAAAGCTGAAGAAATATGCAGACACAGCAACTAGACCACAACAACAGTACAATGTTCAAAAGCTAGTCAAGAGAAATAAAACTCGAATTCTACTGTGCTGTGAGAAACAGGTTTGAAGTCATAGAGGATATGACAGAGGACGCCATAGACATTGTCTGGGCCACATTAAGAGAAACTTGGAAAGAAACATGCAAAGGTCCTAGGCAAAAGAGAGAGAAAACACAAGGTGTGGCTATCAACAGCAACAAAACAAATGGTCAATCGATGCAAGACAGTAGAAGAGAAACAAGAACACCAAGCAACATACTGGCAACTAAACAAAGCAGTCAAGAAGAGCGCAAGAAAAGACAAACAAAACTACATCAAAGACCTAGCAACACAAGCTGAAATGGCAGCGCACAGAAGAGACATGAAGGAACTCTATGATACAACAAGAACACTAGCAGGGAAAATAAGAAATCCTTCAAAACCAGTGAAAGACAAGGAAGGAAGAACCATAAACAAGGATGCGGCGCAAATATGGGAAGAACACTTCAAAGAAATCATCAATAGAGACCCACCAGCAGAAAGACCAGGGGTACCAATAGCAGAAATGTTATTAAGTGTTAACACAAATTCACTTTCGAAGGCTGAAATAAGTAAAGCACTGAAGATGTTAAAGGACGGAAAGACGCCAGGACCAGAGGCATACCACCAGAGGCATACCACCAGAGGCATACCACCAGAGGCATACCACCAGAGGCATACCACCAGAGGCATACCACCAGAGGCATACCACCAGAGGCATACCACCAGAGGCATACCACCAGAGGCATACCACCAGAGGCATACCACCAGAGGCTCCGAAAGCAGACCCGATAACAACAACAGACCCGATAACAACAACAGACATGTTGTACCATCTATTCCTGAAGATCTGGGAACAAGAGAAAGTCCCAACAGAATGGAAAAATGGATATCTTGTAAAATTGCCAAAGAAAGGTGACTTGGGAATGTGCAAGAACTGGAGAGGAATCCCACTCCTATCTGTACCAAGTAAAGTCTTCACACGCTACTACTGGACAGGCTGAAGGGAGCACTGGATGGAAAGCTACGTGAAGAACAAACTGGTTTTCGGAAAAACAATTCAAGTACTGACCATATTGCTACATTGAGAATAATCATAGAATAATCAATCGAGTGGCAGTCACAACTATAATATATTAATTTCATAGACTTCGAGAAAGCTTTTGATAGTGTAGACAGAGACGTTATCTGGATGCTGATGCATCACTATGGAATACCAGCATAGTTTTTGACACTAATCCAGCAGATGTACGAAAACTCCACCTGCCAAGTTATCCATAACGGAACACTACCTGAGACATTTGAAGTAAAGACTGACGTAAGACAGAGGTGCATCCTATCACCATTAAATGTTATCATGGTGATAGACTGGATAATGAGAGACTGTTAAACAGGACAAAAATGGCATCCAGTGGACATTCACTAAACATTTGATTGATCTAGATTTTGCAGACAACATCTGCCTACTATCACATACACACAAACAAATGATACAAAAAATACACAAACAATACACAAACAATACACACAAACAAATGTAAAAGAAGTCAAGCAAATAGACGCAAGAAGCAGAAAAGGCAGGCTTGAACATAAGCATACAGAAAACAACACTATACTCAAGGTGAACAGTACACAACAAGCTAAGGTGAACAGTACACAACAAGCTAAAGGTGAACAGTACACAACAAGCTAAAGGTGAACAGTACACAACAAGCTAAAGGTGAACAGTACACAACAAGCTAAAGGTGAACAGTACACAACAAGCTAAAGGTGAACAGTACACAACAAGCTAAAGGTGAACAGTACACAACAAGCTAAAGGTGAACAGTACACAACAAGCTAAGGTGAACAGTACACAACAAGCTAAAGGTGAACAGTACACAACAAGCTAAAGGTGAACAGTACACAACAAGCTAAGGTGAACAGTACACAACAAGCTAAAGGTGAACAGTACACAACAAGCTAAAGGTGAACAGTACACAACAAGCTAAAGGTGAACAGTACACAACAAGCTAAGGTGAACAGTACACAACAAGCTAAAGGTGAACAGTACACAACAAGCTAAAGGTGAACAGTACACAACAAGCTAAGGTACAGCTGAAGGGAAAGGATCTAGAGGAGGACAACACATTCACCTATCTGGGAAGTGTAGTGACAGACAAAGGAGGAACAGATGTCAAAAACAGGACTGGAAAGGCCAGGCATGCATTCAGCATTTAAAAGACAGTGTCGAACACATCACCTTTCTCATGCACGAAATAACATCAGAATCTTCAACACCAATGTAAAACAGTGTGAAGCTATATGGCTCTGAGACACGGAGAGTAGCCAAGACAACAACCGGAATGCTACAAACATTAATTAATGTCTGAGATACATCCTGAAAACCATACGATAAAACCCCAAACAAAGAAATCTGGAAAAGGACAGATCAACACAACATC
>OY759264.1:30376129-30386129 GCA_963662155.1 Lamellibrachia columna | reverse complement strand
CTGGGGTATGCGAATGAATAATGTGTAAACACAGAAACTGTAATATAATAATATTAATTTAAATTGCGTTGCTACGTAGCATTTCATTGCGTTACACGGTGTAATATAATTTAATAATTCAAGCACAATTAAGATGAAAACTCTTAAACTAGATATGTGGCCGACTTCAATATCAGAGTACACTGTTTTCTTCTGGTCTGGTTTGTGGCGCCATAGATCCTGTAGTCTCGTTTTTGTAAGGTGTGTCATCGTCGAGACCCGGCCTGCGTGAAGCATGGCGTACCAGCGTGGTCGGTCCGTAGGTATATAATATTTATTTTTAATAGTTTAATAATAGTGATTTAGGATGGTTTATATTTTTAACGTACAACAGTGTGGTGCACAGTGATTATTGATTAGTAATGGGAAGCAAATAAACTTAATTTAATATTTCATACTACTGATATGTTATTATATTATAGTTGTGCAAGTGTTTCTAGATATCGTTCAGTAATGCATGTGTTATTTAATTAGCTAACAACCCTGCCTTTATTGTCATGAATATGAATATTAATTTTATTGGCTTTGTTTTTTTTAACGTTTTTAATTTTAAGAAACTGACAGTCGTTCTAGTGCTTATTTGACAAATAGAATGAAAGCCGAAAAAAGCGTATACATATAATGTAGAATCTGTAAATTACTTGCAAATATATACACAGATATAATACACCGGTTGATCTTAACGCGTTAGCGTTGAAGAGGCCACTAGGCTGTACAATGTGTTGGGCCTTTCACCACGACGCCTATATTTCAGGCGTTTCTCACAGCTAACATTTCAACACGTCGTAGATTACACACGGGACAATATTGGTCGCGACACCACTGTACTTTCCCAGCAAATGTCCACATTAATTGTAGTCGTACAATTTAACGGGCGAATACAACGATTTTTATTGGTCAACTGACACAGCTAGTTATGCATTCTTGAACTCAATTTTATTAACTTTTCGATCGCAAAATTACAGTGTTATATTACATATTGAAATCATTATTGCTGTAGTATGTATATATATATATATATATATATATATATATATATATATATATATATATATATATATATATATATATATATATATATATATATATATATATATATAGTCGTACATATATATATATATATATATATATATATATATATATATATATATATATATATATATATATATATATATATATATATATATATATATATATATATATATATATATATATATATATATATATATATAATATATACATATATATATATACATATATATATATACATATATATATATATATATATATATATATATATATATATATATATATATATATATATATACATATATATATATATATATACATATACATATATATATATATATATATATATATATATATATATATATATATATATATATATATATATATATATATATATATATATATAATTGTAGTCGTACAATTTAACCGACAAATACAACGATTTTCATTGGTATATATATATATATATATATCTGAAGAATTTGCAAACAAAGGGAATTCGGAGATAACTGGCATTGTCCCAGTTGAACGAATGGCGCCATTTTTATTTTTCAGTTGCACAGGCGACTGTTTTACAGGACATTTATTAGTATTTATTAGAACTTATTTTATTAGGATTTATAATATATTGGTTCGTTAAAAATAATACCCATGCAACACGTAACGCTATCAGGATCTGTCATCTCTTAATATTTTAGGCGCTACACGTTTTGGCGATAATAAATTTAAAAAAAGCCGGTTTTATGGCACACCTATAAATCAGCCAATGAAAACAGTTGTCCATTTATCTAAGCATTAGGCATACTACCTGTTAGCACGTTCAACTTTAGCTGGGCGGCTCGTTCTGTTCCTGGGTCAGTTTAGTCCTATGCGACCGAGCAAGGGCGGTATCATTAAAGGGAAGAATTACCGATTAATGAATAGGAAATTGATCGATTGACTGGTTAATTAATTGATCTAGGACTTGGTCCAGGACACTGGTGAAACGACAAGAGAGAACAGACAGAGCAATGGGTAAACACGGCAAGGGTCGCCGTCAATGCCGGGTCGTGGGGTATATGACAAGGAGAGGACGTGAGTTGACGAGGAGCGCCCTCGCAGATGAGTGATGGCCAACCGCCTGGCAAAACAACGGCGTCGCCTGGGAGAGAAACCGATATATTAGCCGTGTGGGTGTACGGGCGGTAACCTAGCAACTGACGTTCGTGTGTTCAGGTTCGATATAACGAAGACGGTGTGAAATAAACCCCTATTTCTACGCCGACATCGTAACAACGTTAAGCCACGCCACCTGATCAGGAAGCACGTGACCCTTCCAGTCAACAGGGTAGAGAAGTAAAGGCAAACTATAGAAGAAGAATATCGCGTACATGAAAACATCGCAATCAAGTTTGTCGAGCAAGAGAATCAACAGAAACTAGCGTATCGGTAGAACTGTCCTTCAGTTGAGACGAGATGGCGACATTACGGTGGCATCTCGTTGTACGCTCTCCAGATGTAAGGAGAAACTTTGAAATATCTGGTGTGCACTGCTCAGTTTTACGACAAATTGCCTCCGGTTGGATATAAGAAACATCGGATATATGAAACAATTTGGCCAAATCCCAACACGTTCCATATAGCGAGAGGCCATTGTAGTTTATTTTATTTTATTAATTAAATGTATTTAATTAACTGTATCAGCAAGAAATAACATTTAAATAAATAAATAAATAAATATATATATATATATATATATATATATATGTATGTATGTATGTATGTATGTATGTATGTATGTATGTATGTATGTATGTATGTATGTATGTATGTATGTATGTATGTATGTATGTATGTATGTATGTATATATATATATATATATATATATATATATATATATATATATATATATATATATATATATATATATATATATATATATATATATATATATATATCAAAACGACGTAGACAAATTAGTTATATAGTCTGTAAAATGGCAGATGTTATTAAATTTTGGGAATGTTAATACATCCATACAGGACATGGGAAACGATAATATAGGAGATACTGTTCTAGGCACTACTGTAAAAGAAAAAGACTTAGGAATAACGATAAGTGCTGATACGAAAACTTTAGAACAGAGTGATATTGCACTTCAAAGGGTAATCAAATTCTTGGGTTGATTATTAGAAACATATCAGGCATTTATTTTGTATATCAGGCATTTATTATTTTGTGCGAATTATGCGATGGTTGTGTGTGTGTGTGTGTGTGTGTGTGTGTGTGTGTGTGTGTGTGTGTGTGTGTGTGTGTGTGTGTGTGTGTGTGTGTGTGTGTGTGTGTGTGTGTGTGTGTGTGTGTGTGTGTGTGTGTGTGTGTGTGTGTGTGTGTGTGTGTGTGTGTGTGTGTGTGTGTGTGTGTGTGTGTGTGTGTGTGTGCGCGCGCGTGCGTGTGTGCGTGCGTGTGTGTGTGTGCGTGTGTGTGCGTGTGTGTATTTTCATTCAATTTGCAGAAGTATTAAGCGATGCAGTGCTGCACAAACCATCCTATTGATAGATCATGTGTATAACATTTCGGAGAACGACTTAATATTTTAGTTCGTCTGTGCACAGATGCCGTTGTGTGACATTAGGTTAAACGAAGACATATTAATGGAGACCGGTGTCGAGACGAGCGTGATCGATGTCACCATTACTCGAAGTATATATTGTTGAATTCTTTACGGCGCTATTTGTTAGACACTAAATACATCAAATACCAGCCACACACGTACTTCGCCACCTTCAAATCTCCTTTTTGCTGATGGTTTGCATTGCTCAAGTAACTTAATAACGCTGGATAGCTCGAATGCATTTCGGTGAAATACGAATGACTGATTATGCTTAACAAGCCACGAGGCGATAGCGAACATCTACTTGTGTGTAAGAATGAACAAATATTACTAATAAATTAAATATAAAATGACATACATCAGGCATTTATTTTTTGCGAATTATGCGATGGTTGTTATATATTTAATTGTATAGTGTACACGAGACGACACGTGTCGATAGTTAAATTTGACCTGACACTAAGTCAGATACATCACAATGTTGTGTTTTTGTATTCAACCACTGATTAACTGATGTAGCAGTCAGGCCTAATAAACTATGTCTCGGCCTTTGAAAGCAAATAAAACAAAGTGATACAAATGTTTCCAGTCAATCACGGTAAATGATTCTGATTGCTTCGTCACATATTCAAAATACTAAATGTATCGTTGTGTGTGTGTGTGTGTGTGTGTGTGTGTGTGTGTGTGTGGTGTGTGTGTGTGTTTGTGCGCGTGCGCGCGCGTGCGTGCGTGCGTGCGTGCGTACGTTTTCGTGTGCGTGTGTGTTGTATGTATAATGTATATTCATTTATGTACATGCGTGGATATATGCACGCACGCACGCATGCACGCACGCACACGTACACACATACAGTTATGGTTGCACCATTTCATTTGCGAGTTAAGTTTTAAGATTTAAAAGCGCATCAACAGTTGCATAAGTTGTTACTACTGCGCTTTTTGTTTAGCCTCCAAGCGGGCCAACGACAGTCGGCGAGGAGGCGACGACACACGACTGACAACCACACCGAGGACACCTGCGGGCAGTGTCACCAGTGTCACCAAGCCGACGGACGAAAGCGAGTGTCACCTTCTACGACAGAGGACAAAACGACGACCTCGGGTACTCTTCTCGCAAGCGCAGATTTACGAGCTGGAGCGACGCTTCACGCAACAGCGCTACCTGTCGGCGCCCGACCGAGAACAGTTGGCCAGCGTGTTGAAGCTGACGTCACAGCAGGTGAAGATATGGTTCCAGAACCGGCGCTACAAGATGAAGCGGCAGAGTCAGGACAAGTCGTTGGAGTACGCCACCTTCCACTCACCGCGACGGGTCGCCGTGCCCGTGCTGGTGCGTGACGGTAAGCCGTGTATGGCCAACAACAGTGCCAGTTTCGTCTCCTACGCGCCGGTGCCGCCTTTTAATGTAAACCCATTTGCGACTGCGTACTCGAACTCTTACAATGCACTGACGCAGTTTCCGGGAATCAACGACTCTTACGGACAGTCTGCACAATACATCGTTGCGCAATGAAACCGACTCGGTCTGCTTGTTGTGGCAGTCTGATACGTTGATTGGTCCAAGTATAACAATGAGACACTGATTCTCCGACTGCTTTGTTGTACACGTACAATGAGATACTCTACTGATAAATCATTAACCCTCTAGAGCATGGAAACGTTTAATGATTTTCAAGGAGTTGCCGTAAAAATATAGATGCGTCTGGGATATATATACATATGATGTATTTGCTATCATAAATACACGTGACACTCTCGTTTAACATCCCGGGCTAATTTAAGTGAAACAGGTTAGCTCGGCACTAATGACTTTTGTCAGGCTAAAAAAGGCCCATATTTTGTATCTTGGCCATACATAAGATCAGTCGAGTGCAAGTTGCACTGCTGATTTCCGGCAAGATGGCGTCATGGAAAGTCTTTTTCTTCTTCACATTACAGCAAATACTTCAAAATTAAATATTATATGATCGATAACTAATAACTGAGTAAACCCGGCTCTAAAGACTGTTTTGAAGGAAAACAAGGATATTGGTAAGAAACGAAAGTGAAAAATCCTTCCTCTACAATTGTATTGTTTTACGGCGCCTCTCCTAACACGCGACACTGTTTGACCCGGCCGAGCGTGTCCCTGTTTACTCCGATGTGTCGGTGAATCCCGTGGAAACAGCGACGTGCTGTGCTCGACTTGGGCGATAAGACGATCCATCTTCGGTGTATCCGCCTAGAGCTGCTCTATCGGCGGTTGTACGACGCACGCCAAGTTGCACTTAGCAACGACACAAAGAAAACAAGGCGATGTGATAGTTGAACGTGTGTTGTCGAGTTTCCTCGCCTTAGTGGCAACAAGGCTGCCGGGGCAGTCGACAAAGTGTGCCCTTTAGGCGGCTCACTTCAAACGGCTCCAACACCGCTATGGCTTACTGCACTCGACACTATGGCTGCTACTGTGTACGTATAGTTCGTCACAATTACTGTAACGTACTACTGTGTGAATACTGTAACGTACTACTGTGTACGTTCTGTAACATTATATTGTACACAGTAGCATAGTACTGTATACGATATAAGCTACTACTCCGTACGCAGTAACGTGATCATACAACAGCTAACGTATGCAATGTAGCCTACTACTCTGTACACAATAGCATCTTACTGTATACAATATAGCCTGCTGCTGTACATATATTGTATGGTATTACTGTATACACCACTGTAGCCTACTACTGTGTACACTTTTAGCTTACAACTGCATACATTTTAACTTACTACTGTGAACAATGTAGCATACTACCGTATCATACTACTGTGTACAGTAGATATACAATATGGCATATTAATGTACACAATATAGCCTGCAGCTGTTCAGTGTACAGCTTGCCACTATGTACAATGTACACTGTGTATTCGGTAACCTACTATGTTGTACACAGTAACCTACAACAATGTACACGGTAACCTACAACAATGTACACGGTTACCTACAACAATGTACACGGTTACCTACTATGTTGTACACAGTAACCTACAACAATGCATACGGTATCCTACAACAATGTACACAGTAACCTACAACAATGTACACGGTAACCTACAACAATGTACACGGTAACCTACAACAATGTACACAGTAACCTACAACAATGTACACGGTAACCTACAACAATGTACATGGTAACCTACAACAATGTACACGGTAACCTACAACAATGTACACAGTAACCTACAACAATGTACACGGTAACCTACAACAATGTACACGGTAACCTACAACAATGTACACGGTAACCTACAACAATGTACACAGTAACCTACAACAATGTACACGGTAACCTACAACAATGTACACGGTAACCTACAACAATGTACACGGTAACCTACAACAATGTACACAGTAACCTACAACAATGTACACGGTAACCTACAACAATGTACACGGTAACCTACAACAATGTACACGGTAACATACAACAATGTACACAGTAACCTACAACAATGTACACGGTAACCTACAACAATGTACATGGTAACCTACAACAATGTACACGGTAACCTACTATGTTGTACACAGTAACCTACAACAATGCATACGGTAACCTACAACAATGTACACGGTAACCTACAACAATGTACACGGTAACCTACAACAATGTACACGGTAACCTACAACAATGTACACGGTAACCTACAATGCATACGGTAGCCTACAACGCTGTTTATTGTCTCTGTATAATTGTGACATAATTAATTTTCAAAATATTGTTTTATTGTAATAAGGAATTGAAAGTACGGACCATTTCTTATAATAAACACATTCTATTTTTGCAATTCCCTTGCCTGGTGTCCAGTTCATCAACACCTTTGTATTGGTAACATGTATTGGTAACATGTATTGGTAACATGTATTGGTAACATGTATTGGTAACCGTGCATGGTAACTGCAAAGTTAGTCTGGTCAAGTATAACGACATCGGATTACGGACAAAATGTGAACGGAAAAAGTCCCTAAACGGGGACATATTCATGGTGGACAACTGGACTAGAAAGCAGCGTACATTGTACTGCAAGATGGACACCAGCAAGTTACATATATAGCTGGCTGGAATATGTGAGCTTCTTGCATATACTAGGTTATTTTACTGACTTGGTGATTAATGTACAGTAACCAAGAAATCACATGCACTTCATATAATGAACACGTCTCCTTGATATGTTCTGAAGATGTTTCATGTTAAACACAAGGGGAACTATTTCACTGCGTGACGACATTTGGCCAGCGTGCGCAGACGTCACGATAACTGTCTCCTTGATTTGTTCTGAAGATGTTTCATGTTAAACACAACAAGGGGAACTATTTCACTGCGTGACGACATTTGCCCAGCGTGCGAAGACGTCACGATAACTAGAACAGTGAAGAGATCACCAATAGCCACTTGAATAGGCGACTCACAACAAAACAAATATTTTTCTTAACATGTCAACGTGCTGGGTCTTATTCACTATATAATATATAGGTATGCCTGGTTTTTGTCTGTTGGATTTTGACGAATTAACATTTACGCTTTGTCCGTTGAGTGATTTGTATACGTTCTGTGCCAGACTATGAAGTAGTACACAGCCAGAGATAACCACAAGGCGCTAACACTGGGCTTTACAAGGCAATCCAATTAGTTCCTGCTGTAAAAAGGCTCGTATGATACACTACAGTGGTACGGTGGTACGTACCTCCTACGTCATCGCACGACAATAGGTCAGATACGATTAAGCTGGTTTGCAAAAAAACCTGTATAAGGCACTTTATGAAAACAGCGATTATATGGTCTTTTACGTGTTGCTTTTATTGCTATAAGTAACTAGAAGGCGAATACAAAGTGACGATGTAACAATACGTTTGTCTTTAATAGGAGCCGTGGGAGTTAAACACGTAAGAACAAGTTATTAAAAGGAAATGTGCAACATACAAAGTGTATCAAGCGAAAGTGTAGCGAAGTGTTTGTCATTCCTCTATCTTCGAATGTCTTTCTAGAAATAAATATTAAATACTGAGTACAGTCGACAAATATCTTTTATTTTAACCAACATTAAATAGCTTATTCGTATATACGTACGTACGTACGTGTGTGTACGTACGTACGTGTGTGCATATGTGTACGTTGATACTGAACTGTAGCTACAACTGTTGTAAATAATAGTCCGTTCGACTCGTCGACCGTGAGACGCTTTGGATAACGTTGCTACGCTCTTCAGAATTGTTTATGTTGACATTATAAACAGTTTATGCCTCCATCGGACCATCTGGTGAGAGTTTGTATAGTTCATTTTGTTCAACGTCGGTTTAATATTTCACCGAGTAGACAGTGATTTCACCTGTCCCGAGCGGAGTGTCCCCGGTTATCTATCATTCTACTTCGACTCGGTAACATTCCTGAATCAATTTCACGTTTAAAACCAAATATGACTGCTATTTTATCGTCCCAACAGTGCTTTGTTATGTGTTTGGACAAGGCAACAAATTAGCGTGCAAGGAAAGGCTTTTAGCTTCATTGCCAGCGTCTGCCATAATGTGTGAGTAGGTTAAGTTTGACAACGCTACCCGAGACAGTCGCCCGAATCAGCCACGCGTGACGAGCGTCTGCCTTCTGTGCGTGATCGCTGCAGCCGACGTCACCGTATGACGTCGGCTTACTGTGACGTCGGCTGGCGAAAACCGCGACGCGACCAGGTGAGCTGCCGTTGACAAACGTCAGTGGTGGTCTCGCTCAAAGGCCAGGACAGGGACAAAACACAAGTCATGTGACTGTTTTCATTGAAATAGATGAACAAAGCATTGTGTGTGTGTGTGTGTGCGTGCGTGCGTGCGTGCGTGCGTGCGTGCGTGCGTGCGAGCGTGCGTGCGTGTGTGTGTGTGTACACGCACACGCACACGTAACACGCACACGCACACGCACACGCACACGCACACGCACACGCACACGCACACGCACACGCACACGCACACGCACACGCACACGCACACGCACACGCACACGCACACGCACACGCACACGCACACGCACACGCACACGCACACGCACACGCACACGCACACGCACACGCACACGCACACGCACACGCACACGCACACGCACACGCACACGCACACGCGCACGCGCACGCACACGCACGCATGTATGCATATTTATGGTTATATGCGTACTTATAACATATATAATTATATATATATATATATATATATATATATATATATATATATATATATATATATATATATATATATATAATTTGTGTGTGCGCTTTCTCCAAAAATTACAATAATTAAAGAAAGAATTGCATCCATTTTA
>OY759264.1:30363629-30366129 GCA_963662155.1 Lamellibrachia columna | reverse complement strand
TCGTCGATAAATTCTGTGAATGATTATGCTCAAAGATTTTTGAATAAACGTTAAGGTTTGGGATTACCTCCACAGTCAATACCACGCACTCGGTAAAGGCACCCACAACAAGTGTGTACCAAGTCCAACCATAATATTGCTAATCCGGCACTGACAGTGCGTGGGTCTACAACATGCGGGCTTGCAGTTACGACATCGGCCACAAGAAAGGCGCATTGTAATCGTGAATTAATGCCGGACACGAGGGTATCTATACATGTGTAACTGTAATACTTCATTCCTTGCGAGACACGATTAAGTTAACTGGTTGTATCAGTCATGATTACGCACACGATTGTCCAGCTAACATGCCTGAGTACTTGATGGATTCGTCAGCTATGACTAAACCATTTCGCACATGGGCTAACCACGACAACGTTACTTATCTCGCATTTGTCTTTAATTATCTCGCACTGACTCTGATGTACTTGATATGTCAGCCTCTACATGAACTATGCAATAACTACCCTGAATATATTAAGGTCCACTGGAAGGAGCTCTTGATGGATTACCAGACAGGCCTGGAGTACTGACGTCAGCAAGGCGAGTTTGTAATATTTAGTGATGCATGTAACTGGAATAGCTGCGTAATTCCCGTGTCATATACAACGCATCAGGTGTCAACGTTTTCTGATGACAGTTGACAATGTTGATTGAGGATGCACTAGGTTCTGTCCACGAGGAAACTGGCAATAAATTGAACAATCATAGAGCTATAGGGTGTTGGGGAATATAGAGTTGTATACATTTCGGCGCTCTTTTCTTTAAAGTACACTGTGGTGTTGTTTTTGGATCGTAAAATCATGTTTTATAGTATAAATGACCACACTTTGTACTTCTACGTATGGTGAACGTTCGTGGGTAAATGAGTTGAACAAAAGAATTGTAAAGATCTAACCTGTTTGGTTACACAATGAGTTGCTATAGACACAGTTAATCCCCAAGGAACGTTTTTAGATTAGCCGTGAAGCGAATGTTCAGTGCAAAAGTTTGTCCATAGTATTTATCAATAAAGAAAGTTTTATTTGTGCTAACATGATGAATTCGATGGGGATACGTACGTATGCATGCACGCATGCACGCACGCACACACATGCACTTACACTAGAAATGTGCACGCACGTACGCAGACACACATACATGCGCATGCGCACATGCGCGCACATTAGCATGCGCACACACAACCGCACTCGACCATGCATATCCTTTATCACTGTACGGTATAGGGGTAAGACCCCAGTTGACCTTCCTGTTTCACACGAATGTATTAAATTGTGATATGTGAATTTGAACAATTCATATGATGTGGCATAAGTGCAATTGAGCAGGCATATTCACAAGTTTGTTTGTAGAAGCTATATACTGTGACATAATGCATTATTTTGAGAGTTTAACAGGCGGAGGGAGTTATGGGAATATTTCTGCTATGGGCCACGTGGGCTCATGAATATATGGCTATTTTGTCAAAATTGACGGGCATCGCACGTCGGGCTGTTTTAAAAGAGCTGGAGATACGTGATTTTAACAAAACTTGGTCAGCGTGTCAATGAGATGATGGTAGTTGCGCAGTGAAACATTTTCAGAAATTTTAGTGGTCAAGTTTTCTTATAATCAGACAAAACGTTAGCATGGCCACCAATGCAACTTTATACTGTAGTCTGCCCCATATAATGTTGCACCCGGCGCTACGCTCGGCGGCAGGTTCCTGTCTCGCCGTGGGAGGGAGGCTCGGTGGGGTCGACGGTTTACGCTGTCTTAATGGGTGCATAATGTGGTCGGAAACAAGGAAAGTGTTTTAGTCGAGTCTAAACGCGATAGGCCACCCGGTCTCTGATAACAGTCGAAGAATGCACCTCTGCGCTGGCCAGCCAACGTATAGGGCCTGTCCAGTCGCCGACGAATCAGCCTCTCCCTCCACACTTTCTGGTCCAGCTGACCGAGCATACATGTCAGTGGCGACCGTTTGATAATGATATTACACATTAGGCATGCTCTCTCTCTCTCTCTCTCTCTCTCTCTCTCTCTCTCTCTCTCTCTCTCTCTCTCTCTCTCTCTCTCTCTCTCTCTCTCTCTCTCTCTCTCTCTCTCTCTCTCTCTCTCTCTCTCTCTTACTCTTACTCTCTCTCTCTCTCTCTCTCTCTCTCTCTCTCTCTCTCTCTCTCTCTCTCTCTTACTCTCTCTCTCTCTTACTCTCTCTCTCTCTCTCTACTCTCTCTCTCTCTCTCTCTCTCTCTCTCTCCTTCTCTTCTCTCTCTTTCCTCCCCCCTCTCTATCTCTCTCTCTCTCTCTCTCTCTCTCTCTCTCTCTCTCTCTCTCTCTCTCTCTCTCTCTCTCTCTTACTCTCTCTCTCTCTCTCTCTCTCTCTCTCTCTCTCTCTCTCTCGCTCTCTCTTACGCTCTCTCTCCCCCTAGCTCTTTCTCCCTCGCTTCTCTCTCTCTCTCTCTCTCCCTCTATCTCCCTT
>OY759264.1:30347131-30363429 GCA_963662155.1 Lamellibrachia columna | reverse complement strand
TCTCTCTCTCTCTCTTACTCTCTCTCTCTCTCTCTCTCTCTCTCGCTCTCTCTTACGCTCTCTCTCCCCCTAGCTCTTTCTCCCTCGCTTCTCTCTCTCTCTCTCTCCCTCTATCTCCCTTTCTCTCTCTCCCTCTATCTCCCTTTCTCTCTTTCTCTCTCTCTCTCTCTCTCTCTCTCTCTCTCTCTTACTCTCTCTCTCTCTCTCTCTCTCCTCTCTCCTTCTCTTCTCTCCTTCTCTTCTCTCTCTCTCCCCCTCTCTCTCTCTCCCTCTCTTTCTCCCTCTCTCTCTCTCTCGCTCTCTCTTACGCTCTCTCTCCCCCTAGCTCTTTCTCCCTCGCTTCTCTCTCTCTCTCTCTCTCTCTCTCTCTCTCTCTCTCCCTCTATCTCCCTTTCTCTCTCTCCCTCTATCTCCCTTTCTCTCTCACACACACACACACACACACACACACACACACACACACACACACACACACACACACACACACACACACACACATACACACGCGCGCGCGCGCACCGAACGCACGCATGCGCAAGCACACATCGAACAACTTACCTACTACTCATGGCTAATGTCTTTTTCAGAAGACACAAACACCCAAACCAGATGCACATTGATTTTCTCATTTTAAAATATCGGTGCGTATACCTATGCAATTCTGTTGCAGCATAGAAATAAACATTAACTCACCACAGAACTGTTCTCAACATCACATACAACACACAATCAACAATACACTAGGGACGTGGTTAGTGTAAAAGGAACCGCCTAAGTGGTCCGTGGTCTTTACGGCGTGTGAGAGACCCTTGTTGTTGTCTTAGCGTCAACCGCGCGGCGCTAGTGGAACACTGGCCGTCTGTTGGCGAGGACGGTATCTCCCCGTCTCCCATTGTCGCCGTCGCCCGTCTCCCAACACCAGACCTCGCAGTAATGCACCCTGTTTGTTTATCAACACAACTCTGTCACCGTTTCATTATCTACCCCATTTCCTTAGCCGGCTTCAAAGCAATGCCTGTGTGCGCGCGCCCCGCTAAATGACGCAGTAATCTACGGGTGTCTATCGCCGCGAACCCTTATCGGCGTCGTTAAAACTGCCCACCGTCTTCGCGATGGCTGGCTGGCTGGCTGGCTGGCTGCTGGCTGGCTGGCTGGCTGGCTGGCTGGCTGGCTGCTGGCTGGCTGGCTGGCTGGCTGGCTGCTGGCTGGCTGGCTGGCTGGCTGGCTGGCTGGCTGGCTGGCTGGGTTGTTTTAGGAGCAACACGACTTTTCAGAAGAACAAAACAAACGTTTTATTGGTCACTTTTGTGACATGTTATCTACTTTTATTGTACCTTTTTCGTTTGGAATGTTGGCTCTTACAATTATTTCAACATTGACAACACATTTAACATCCACTGACATATGTCGTGGAACATATCAACCACGTCGAAGTAGCCTACGACGATTTTCACAAAATAGTTCCTATACGTGACGCTCCTCAATTTCAAATAAATAATCGCGGCGCGGTGTTGCACTGGACCCCGTCCACGGGGTGGTTAATGTTGGCGCTCGCACGACAGACGGCGGCAGGACGGTGTTCCGGGGAACGGTCGGAGCGCCAACGTTCTTAAACAAACCGTCTCTGAGGCGACACTGTTTTCTCTCCCCGCCCTCTCTATGGCGCGTACTTTCAGCGTCGTTAATTCGTGTAGTAAATGGATCGTTGTATTACCAGTGGTATTTTGTTACACCAACTCAGGAAATAGTTACATTCTAAATCTCGAGCCACGCGCCTCGTAAAATTGCTAAGCCACTTTTTCAACGCAGGACGATATTCCGGAATTTACGTTTTTCGTCAAATAAACTATGTTTTGCCGATATAGACGAGTCGTTTGTTATCGATGTAATGGTTGACCTGGAAACCGGGACCAGGCTCAATCCCACGGTTGTTCAGAGGGACCACCGCAGGCGATAATAGAACAATACTATTAGTTCACGAAGATAAGAGCACCGATCTACAGTCAACTGGCACCAGTCGCGACTAGGTCGGCAGAAATTCCTCAACCTGCACATTTGTTTTCATAAGTTGAAAATATACCTTCTTATTTTGTAAAACCGCTATGTGGGATTTGTTTTAAACGTGTAGCCGCTTACTAACAAGTATATCTTTGTTTAAAAGTGGTTTTACGATAGGTGTGTCGAAACCCTTTGTTAAGTACGTCATAGGAGGCACTGACCCTTTAAAATGACATAGTACTGTTATGTTGTGAATTTTGTGGGTCACACATCGGGGTCACACATCGGCGTCACACATCGGCGTCACACATCGGCGTCACACATCGGCGTCACACATCGGCGTCACACATCGGCGTCACACATCGGGGTCACACATCGGGGTCACACATCGGCGTCACACATCGGCGTCACACATCGGGGTCACACATCGGCGTCACACATCGGGGTCACACATCGGGGTCACACATCGGCGTCACACATCGGCGTCACACATCGGCGTCACACATCGGCGTCACACATCGGCGTCACACATCGGCGTCACACATCGGGGTCACACATCGGGGTCACACATCGGCGTCACACATCGGCGTCACACATCGGGGTCACACATCGGCGTCACACATCGGGGTCACACATCGGCGTCACACATCGGCGTCACACATCGGCGTCACACATCGGCGTCACACATCGGCGTCACACATCGGCGTCACACATCGGCGTCACACATCGGCGTCACACATCGGCGTCACACATCGGCGTCACACATCGGCGTCACACATCAGCGTCTCGCGTCTTTATCTACTGCTAAAACAATATCAACAACACTAATTAGTAGCAGTAGTGACTGTTGTAACTCACTCACAACTAAACAACTTTGCAAAAAAAGACTTAGGTGAACTCCAACGAGTAAAAATTGTCTGGCACGTGTGGTTCTCATGCCGCCTCGGTTTTCCTCGTCACTGCTACTACTTATCGAATCAAAATAAAACTGTCCACTCTTACATATCGCGCTCCCTCTACGCAACAACTTGGCTAGTCTCCTCCATCTTTCAAATACCCCTCGGCAGCTCAGGTCATCCATTTCACAACAACTTATTGTTCCTAAAACTAAACTTAACTTGGGTAAACGTGATTTCTCTGTCGCTGCGCCTAGGGTCTGGAATGAACTCCCCGTCACATTGAGGCAAATAGAAAGTACAATATGTTGTACATAACACAACTGGTTAAGTAGCACACGTAACCACAATATATTGCGACACATATCGCGATGCGGTCATCGTTGACAATACCCAACCCTAGCCGACAATATATTTTCTAAATAAGGATATCCGTTTTCGTCTCGTCAAACCAAGTGTCTCGACGAAGAAGTTTGGAATGCAGACGACTAGTTATATCAGGGGGGGGGGGGCGCCGTCTCGATGTTCGTATGAAAGTTGCCCGTTAGTTCCGTGACGTTATCGTGACAGACGGCATTTAATGGATGGACGGGGATGCGGCCTGGACGCTACCCAGGCCACGGATGCACTTCCCGCGCCTATAAATTGGCCCGCTGCAGATAACTTTATCCTAGAAATGCAAAAGCGCTCCCAGTGTGAGTGCGGGTCAGTGGAGGTCAAATGCCAAGGGCTGGGAAGTGACTTGTTGGAGCGGGGTGGGAGAAGCGGGTGATGGATGCGGGGAAGAAGGCTGTGGGAGCGATTGCCACGCGCTGGCTGTCACAACATCGGCCGGGAGTGCGCGTGAGTGGACACTGACCGTGAGAATAACGTCCGGTGTAGGGCGGTCAAAAACTATGCGGTGACTGTCGAGATCGTTTTGTTATTGCCATAGCACCGCGATAGGAGTGTCACGGTACAGGAGTGTCACGGTACAGGAGTGTCACGGTATAGGAGTGTCACGGTATAGGAGTGTCACGGTATAGGAATGTCACGGTATAGGGGTGTCACGGTATAGGGGTGTCACGGTATAGGAGTGTCACGGTATAGGAGTGTCACGGTATATGAGTGTCACGGTATAGGAGTGTCACGGTATAGGAGTGTCACGGTATAGGAGTGTCACGGTATAGGAGTGTCACGGTATAGGAGTGTCACGGTATAGGAGTGTCACGGTATAGGAGTGTCAGGTACAGAGAAATTATAGGAAAGCAAAACCCGTAGTTGAAGGGTGGCCGTATCGCGTAGTTGACTAAAATGCTCAATCCGTTAATGACGTTGCTCTAATCGACGATTGTTGATGTTAGATCGATAAATTACAATTATCCAATATAGTTATAAAAACGTGCTTATTTCTCATATTACAGTGACACAAGTAGCTCTGCTTAATTGTTTTGCCAACTATCATTATTGTAGATAGTTCAGTATACTATCGACGATAACCATCGATAGTTCAATTTACTATCGATAGTATTGCATCCTCACCTGGACTATTGCGATGCATCGATACTTCGATGTATTATTGCGCCCTGTTCAAAACACTACACATACAGTAATGTGTTCAACCTACGTTCGAAACATTACGTTCAAAACTTTCACTCACAATAGATCACTTTCAAGATAAACACATATACATATGAATGATCGCTATTTATTTGAAACATTCAAATGTCGACATGATACCACAAACGTGGCCATTGTACTGCTTCGAATGTACGTTGAAAACATATCCTCGATAACAGTGTTTCGCCCAAAAATGGTAATTTTGCCGATTTCAGTGATTTTGTTTACCAAGAAGTACCTGCTGTGTCTGGCCAGCGAGGTTGGAACGTCCCAATGGTCGCACCTTTTGTTGCCCTATGAGACGGATTCGAAGACGCGCACGCTTTTTTTGTGGTGACATTCCCGAAACACCGGTAGGCAAAAACGGTATTTGGCAAAAACTGCCAATTTTATGGTGGGAACATTTGCGACATGATTACAGGAGCTGGAAATTTGTTAAGACGACGGAAATGTTTCAGTATATCAACGACATGACGGCGGAATGAGTGAAGACGTTTCAGAATATTTGGTGGTCCAGTTTTCTCATTAACAGGCGAGACGTGGCCACATATGCAATAATGCAGTTTGTCCTGCCCTCTCGTATTTGGACACTGACCGTGAGAACGCGACCAGGCACTCCGTCAGTGGACACTGGCCGGCGTCTTCTGGTCGCGTAGACGCGATGCCGACCAGTGATAAAAAGGCGACGTTGTTGCTGTTGGTGTCAGCCTCGTGTTTACGTTATCTACGGCGCTGTGCAGCATCCCGCGTCGCCTCACTGGTAATCCACCCGCGCTATCTCTCTGGCGTATGCCCAGCAGGGGGCGCTTTTCCAGGACGTCGTGGCATCTGTAAGACGTGGTAGCGTAGAGCTAGGCGTGGTCAAACGCCCCAGTAGCGACGTTGTTCCGCTGCATGGATATTTGGAACATTATTAAAATGCAATAAACACACAATAAACACGTATTTCGTGTATTTAATCATTATTATACGTATATCACTAAAGCATAAATATAAATATAAATATAAAATTACGACGTTTTGTGATGAAAAACGTAACATCACGTGACGTCGTGCGCGGGTTAATTTCGGGAAATATCACCCGCTAGTCACAATACTCGTGGTCAATTATTTGGAGCATATTTCTTCTGATTACGTGCAGATGGCATGACAAGTAATGCACACGAGAAACAGTCAGTGCGCGTCAGTTTTAAAATCGTATTGCGGTGGACGATACCTGGGGCAGGGTTGCAACGTCGGACGCTCAATCTGGGTTCGAAACCTCTTGCTGCCGTTTCGAAGGCTGGTAATTTCGTTCACCCCGCGTTGCCTCAGTTCACTCTGCTGTATACACGTGTACCTGGCTATAGATAGTGGTGGATGCGTTTGCCATCGTGATCTATTTGGGGATACCCCAATGACAGCATAATTTCTTTGATGATTAACTGTCCAAGTTTCGCTGTAATCGCAGTTTTCGATGACATCAATAAGGCCGCTGTTTGGAACAGCGATAATGTCATAAATATCATAAACTGGAATTTAAGCAAAAATACTGTAACATGAATTCCCAGAATTGTGTAGTCGTGGAGAATTGGAGTGGGAACAGTTGGTCTTACTTTAGTGAGAAAGTTGAACCCATACCCGTGCATACTTGAGCCACCCATACACCCAGGATGCCCAGTGTTCAGCCCACAGACGTCCCTCTTGGGAACAAATGATGGTGAGCAGTGTTCAACATTTCAGATTTAATTTTGTGGTGTCCAGAGACGGTATAATATGATACAACAACATGGACAATATATCGTGACCCGGTGTACGACTTCCACCGAGTGTACAATATATCGTGACCCGGTGTACGACTTCCAACGAGTGTACAATATATCGTGACCCGGTGTACGACTTCCATCGAGTGTACAATATATCGTGACCCGGTGTACGACTTCCACCGAGTGTACAATATATCGTGACCCGGTGTACGACTTCCACCGAGTGTACAATATATCGTGACCCGGTGTACGACTTCCACCGAGTGTACAATATATCGTGACCCGGTGTACGACTTCCACCGAGTGTACAATATATCGTGACCCGGTGTACGACTTCCATCGAGTGTACAATATATCGTGACCCGGTGTACGACTTCCACCGAGTGTACAATATATCGTGACCCGGTGTACGACTTCCACCGAGTGTACAATATATCGTGACCCGGTGTACGACATCCACCGAGTGTACAATCTACGCTGCGGCGATAACACATCCAACAAGCTTATCTTGTTCCGTCGATTTAAAGTTATACCCTCAGTTGAAATCCCACACCAGTCCACCCTCGATATTCATTGTACGGGAACTTATAGACCTATATACAACTTACGCACGAAGTATATAGCCTCAGAGTACACGTATTATTAGTTAAATCTGCCTGCGCAAATCATTTAACCCATCACGAAACATGTTCGTTTATTTTCAAATATGTAATGTATAAATAGTTTAAGTATATGTAATGTATAAATGGTTTAAGTAGGTATGTTTAATGAAAAAGTGCGCATTTTTGCTAAACTCATCAAAATCATTGACTTTGATCGACCGAAATATGCGACATGAATGAATGAATAGCCGTGTCATAGTGTACACAGACGCGAACTGTGCACACGCATACAGTTGTTTTTTTCGTCGTATTTTGGGCCGGCCGAACCGAAATTAATTTAATATTATGTCCTACTATAGAGGCTCAAGTTTTCGCGAAATGAGTCAGAAATGAGACAAACGAAAAAAAATCCAATTTTGGATGGACTTTTAAGTTTCTGACGCGCACTGACCAGTCGACGGTCATCAGCGCTCAGACTGAACCAGCCATCTGTCTAATGAGTCGTTTGATTGGTCATTGGGTCACTGTCAGATGCTTGTCGTTGGTAATTAATACGACCTTTTAAGCACTCCTCGTGGGCGTATGTCCCTCTGTGTCTGCGAGGTTTTTAATGGCCCGTATATCGTCTCTGATCCAGCAGCACGAATAAAACTCGACAGACCGTAATAAATTAACCTAATTACCATCCAGTAACTCTCGTCCAAGTTTCCAAGAGGAGCGAAATGCGTCATTGGTTTTGCCGCGCTTTCTGCGGGGCGAGGTTGTCTGCTGATGTAATTTATGTCGTCTGCTCAGATGACATTGGCTCACTATAATAATAGTAGCATTTGTAAATCGTGCATTTGTTCAGGTTTTTGCTCATAATAATAATAATTATTATTATTATTAACATTATAACAAAACAACAATAATAATAATAACAACAACAGCATTAATAAGCATTAGAAATTCAATGGAGTTGGATTCACATCTGGTTAATTAGCCAGTTAGTTTAGTTTAATTAGTGTTGAATGTGTCAGTGTGAAATGTGAATTAGTATTAGTCGTGCTAATTGTTGACATTTGGTTGTGGTACTCATTAAATGACTTACTATTTATGTACGCCAGCGATATGTCAAGTCTTAGTGAAGGTCTTTGTGGATCAACTAACATTTATTCACTGTATTATTGTGTTCATGGTTTAACCTTAATCTATATTTAACAAGATTTGCCATCCAAGCCAAAGGCCCAGATGGCAAGTGGACAAGGAAGCCATTGGCTTATCGAGAGTCCAACAATGTTCATCTACTTATAACCCGCCCTCCTGAGATATGTGTCAACCTTGTTTTTAAACATATTCACGCTGCTAGCAGTTACACAATCTGTAGACAATTTGTTCCATTCATTTATTGTCCTCTGTGAGAACGAGTGCTTCCTGATGTCCAATCTACATTGATCCTTTACTAATTTTACCTCATGTCCTCTAGTTCTGCTATCCTTCTTGAGTGAGAAAAACATATTTCTATCAATATTTTCATACCCATTCAATATCTTAAAAACTTCAATCTGATCTCCTCTTAACCTCCTTGTCTCTAGAGTTGTTAAACCACATTCTTTCAGGCGTTCTTCATAACTAAGGTCTCTCAGTTCTGGAATCATTTTAGTTGCTCTCCTTTGTATGCGTTCAAGCGTATCTATATCTTTCTTACGATATGGTCTCCATGCTTGTATACAGTATTCTAAATGAGGTCTAACTATTGCTTTATAAAGAGGTATAATTAACTTTTTTCCCTTGTATGTTATGTTTCTTCTAATCAATCCAAGAATTTGATTACCCTTTGAAGCTGCAATACCACACTGCTCTGAAACTTTCATATCAGCGCTAATTGTAACTCCTAAGTCCTTTTCTTTTACAGTAGTACCCAGAACAGTATCTCCCATTTTATAGTTTACATTCAAGTTCCTATGTCCTGTATGTAGGCATTTACATTTCCCAAAATTGAACAACATCTGCCATTTCTCAGACCATTTCACTAATCTGTCTAGATCGTTTTGTAAATGTTGTTTATCACCATCAGTATTAACTTTTCTAAACAGTTTTGTGTCATCCGCAAATTTCAGTACGTTACTTGTTATACTGTCGTCCAAGTCATTGATATAAATTAAGAATAATATAGGTCCTAATACTGATCCTTGAGGTACCCCACTCAAAACCGATTTCCAATTTGAAACTTCTCCATCTACTACAACTCGTTGTCTTCTGTCAGTCAGCCATTGTTCTATCCAGTCAGTTATGCTATCCCCGATACCATGGGCTTTTAATTTAAGTAGTAATCTTTGATGTGGCACTTTGTCAAAAGCTTTCTGAAAATCTAAGTAGATAATATCTACTGGCGATCCCACGTCTATCCACTTAGTGATTTCTTCCAAAAAACATAATATATTTGTTAAGCATGACCTCGCTTTAAGGAATCCATGTTGAGATGAATTTAATAATTTATGCTTAACGAGGAATATCTCTCTCCCTGTCTCCCCCCACCCATCTCTCAGGTATTGTCAACTTTTTAGCATTTACATATATTTACTAAAATTATCGGACAACTAATTTTGATCCGACAGAAACAATAACGTGGCGAAGTAGTTTGTGTGGCAAATATGTCGGCTCGCGGTTAGAGATAGTTTTAGGCGCCGCTCACTTTGACTGGTTTTGGTCACTCTGTTGAATGTCGGTCTATTTGATTGATTTTGGTCAGTCTGTTGAGTGTCGGTCACTTTGTATGTTTGTGGTCACTTTGGGCGCCAAACCACGACGCCTTCTGTGCATTCACCCCACCGACGAGACCCCGCCGTCGACTGGCAGGTCTTTCAGACAAGACGACGCTGTTCGGGTGGCCGCTGATGAATGTCACTCCCGGCCAACGACCGCGTCAAATTAACGACCTACTGAGAATCAATTACCGAACATCGAGCGGGTCTGTAAGACTCTGTATTGCCTGAAGATGCGTTACCAGCCAACCGTGACGGTGTTGTCATTACGTGTGCATGCTTGCGTGAACGCGCGCGCGTGGGCGGGCGCTTGTTTGCTAGCAACTACGAGCACTGCCTATACTGACCGTGCGAGCGGTTTTGGAGTTTGGCAGAAGTCGACTGGACGGCTTCTGCTTGTGCCAGTATATTTTGTCGTTATCTACGAAACCATGCACAATGAAACACATGGACGATCCCATGGAAAGTAATATATGTTCTTTGTTATTTCCGTAACTATTTTCTTAATTAATTTCTACATATTTCTTATTTTCAAACATACGTTTTTATTTTTTTGTCGTGTACGAACACAACTGTTATATCTGTTTTTATTTATCAACAATGTTTCAATATTTCCAGTTTCCAAGCAATCGTAATGTCAATTTTTAAAAAGATTCATTCCAAGTAAATGTCGACAATTGCGAACAGGTAAATGTCGACAATTACGAACAGGTAAATGTAGACAATTGCGAACATAATGTTGCTCACAGCGACGAGTTCGTTATCTTGCAACATAACCCGACCTGTTCCACGTTGTCACCGATCTATGACAATTTATCACCAGTTGGAAATTGTTTAAAATCTCATCTGGAAGATTGTGCTCCTTGACTTAAATTTAACAATATTTAACAAGATTTGTCACTAGGTCACAAGTCATTGCGCCAAAGAAAGTCCACATTTTTTTTCTATTAGATACATGATAGAAATCTGATTTATCAGATATCTGTCAATTTCATGTTCATTCATATTCAGACCAACAGCATTAACACAATCATTAGATTACTTGTTCCATTCATTTACCGTCTTCTGTGAGAATGGAATCGGTACTTTCCCTTACCCAACCTACACTAGTTATTCTTGAACTCATGCTGCCGTCTGTTCTACTAATTTTTTTATTTTGAAAAACATATTTCGATCAATATTTTCATAACAATTCAATAGTTTAATGAATATGACCTAAAGACGGCGTCTGCCTTATATCGATTATAGGGTATTGTAAGTTTTAATGTACAATATGTATTTATTACTGCGCATTTAGAAAGTCGACGTCCCACGAAAGTAAAAAGCACGTTTTCGGATAGAAAATAAATCAACCTCCAAATCCCCTAACGTTAATATATACCCAGTATTGACAGTTCGTGACATGTAACCGCCTAATGTAATTATAACAGAACTACACTTAAACCATTACTGAGATGCGACAAATTCTTACTAGCATACTCCGTAAGATGTGAAAAATAAATAATGTTAACCCATATTATTGTGACTAGTCCAGCACAAGTGCAATTTGAGCCGACGCATATATATATATATATATATATATATATATATATATATATATATATATATATATATATATATATATATATATATATATATATATATATATATATATATATATATAATCCCTGTTGGTTATGTTTTATTGTCTGTGCTTCCTTAACTAAGTTAACAGGTTGCTATCTGGTAAAGTCCTAACTTTATCATAAAATATAATATAATATCACATTTCATTAGTCATTAAACGAGATAAGTTACTCTACTCTACATGCCTAATATGACATTGCGCTTGAGCGAAATTTCTTTACTTGTCTTGATATGCAGATTTTAAGTTGAAATGAGATATTCTCCAACTGACATGTACTTTTGACTTTTTTAAAGTAACTGCCAGTATTATGGTTATTATTTTTTTAATAAGAAACTGTAATTTTTTACTTTTAGCTCGATAAAAATACACATGTGTAGTAGTTGCGCGCCACCTGGTGGCTGACCACGCCACCGTGTCTGTACTGGTGGCTGACCACGCCACCGTGTCTGTACTGGTGGCTGACCACGCCACCGTGTCTGTACTGGTGGCTGACCACGCCACCGTGTCTGTACTGGTGGCTGACCACGCCACCGTGTCTGTACTGGTGGCTGACCACGCCACCGTGCCTGTACTGGTGGCTGACCACGCCACCGTGCCTGTACCGGTGGCTGACCACGCCACCGTGCCTCTACCGGTGGCTGACCAAGAACGGGCTGCAGCGCCTGGCCTGGATGCGTCGAACATTTTTCAAACACGACAGCTTCTACTTATTTATTCACCATAAGTACAATATCGGCATTGTTTATAATGTGACGTCTTATTACCACAACTGACTGTACACTTCCTTTATGAATAAACATATATCTAATACCATGTATACTAATCATACACACTGACTAGAGATCACGCACACTACGCAAGCCTAGACAAGATTGATGGCATGGGCGTGTCGGCGTAGTTGAGTTTGTTTCGCAGCGTTTTGCGTAACACGGCCCAGACATGGTATTAATATTCCGTGGCCAGGTCCGTGTAGACACAGCTGATCCGGGACTCTTTCACTGCGCACCGCCAGGGACCGCGCAGCGTGGGTGGCAATCACTGAAAAGAACAATACCTGTTTAAGGACAGTCCGCACAAAATCTGACAAATTATTTGTTTAAGGCGGCGAAAGAAGTCGCGCAGTTGTGCCGAATGTTTGACTTTCGTCACATAAAAATCGCATTTTTCACACATCAAACACATGATAAATACCCAGTAGGTGGGGCGGGACACGCCCCCTGGCGAATACAATAGACACCTCCCAACACGAACTTCGCTTTTTAAGTGGATTCCTTTGTTCGCGAGATCCTTTCGGGCAGCGACGGCCGACGGCAATGGATGACCGGGTCTTGGCGACTTGTAGGCTCGGTCTCTCCGTCCCGCCGTCCGCCGTGCGTGGAGGTGTGCGTAATTAATTCTTGTGGCGTCCGCCTTCCTATAGACAGTCTGGATCAGTGCTAATTGTTATAGCTGCGAGGAGGCACCGTTCCGAACTACGGCCAATTAAACAAAAATGTCGCTGTCGCTGACTTGACTTGACTTGACTTATGTGAAATATAATAAACGGACAGGTTTCGATTTACTAAAAGCATCAAACATTGAGTTAGATAATGCTCTTGAATTTTACTACTGTAGTTCTATTTATTTTCTGGACAGTTGGCAGGTCTGAAGATATAATATTGTTACGCCTCAGCCGGGACCCGTACGACACCGCTGCGTTTGGCTTTTATTCGTTGAAGCAATGTTTCCTTGCAATGGACTGCCAACAAAGGGATCTATATGAAGCCAACTAAATGTTCTAATATTGTTTAACTCCATGCTAAGACAACCCTTTGTACGATGTACGCTATAGCGTCTCCTTAACAACTTTCATGGGACGACAGGTGTTTTTTTTCCGGACATGTGTAACTGCTAGCAGCGTGAATATGTTTAAAAACAAAACTGACAAATACCTCAGAAGTGCGGATTACACATAGATGAAAAATTATTGGACTTTCGATAAGCCAGTGGCTTCCGTGTCCACTTGCCATCTTGGCTGTTTGCCTTGGATGGCAGTCTTGTTAAATATCGTTAAAATTGGATATAACATTCGAAAATGTGCCTCTGTCCGTTACAACGCAACGTCGTGTTTAAGACGTGACCGATCAATATAGGGACTTTTTTCCCCGTCGCTGTATCCAACAAGGTCACACTGACCCTGAAGTGAGTCAACTGACGTCACGTAGTCGTCCATTTTCAAAGTAAGTATTTTTTCGATAGAGGATGAATTACACACCGCAAACGTCCCTTGAATGACAGGACAATAGGTAAAAATATGTTTATGGCATTCGCAAACTTGTTCGCAAAAAGGATTACTTTCAGTTATGCGATTTACTCCACTGCGACAGATGTGGTTCCAGCAATGACGTCAGAAGTTAACAGCTTTAGTTTTTCTTGGATACTACGTCATCAAACTTAAGACTGGCTCAGCTCCCAGGCACGCGCTATTACGTCAGAACGCGCGCCCAAGCTAAGTTTTTCTCGGACATTTCGTCATCCAGGTTGCGCTCAGCGGCAATGTCCTTGTAAACTTAGTGGTGTACATGACGACTATATTGTTAACTTTGTAATTGTATCCTTGTTTTCGTCATATTGAAATATGTCGTTATACATGTAGCGATCACGTTCCTCCGCTGAACATACATTGTGTAAGGTTTTTCTTCAACATAGGGGAGAACGGGTCTGGTTGATGCAACAGCATTAATAATTTGGTGTATTTCCACTGTTTTTAGTCTCGTATATAATAACCGAATGTATGTTCAAAGAAATTTCTCATATATGAAAGCAGTTTATCGAAAATATGTTTTACGTCACTGATTATCGACTGGCCCATTAAAGCTACCCGATGATTCCTTTTCTAAAACGTAGGGTCTTTTAAAAACACATATAGACGAAGTTTAGGTCAGTACATTTTATATTCCTACCTTTGAAGATACAACCTCTGGTCATTGTTCCATAAGCTATTTTATTCTAACATATATTGATTGCCTAGATTTGTTTTAGTGAACCAAAATATTTAAATATCATTTGACCGTGTAATATGTTTATGTCGACATTACCGTTCAGCAGGACATGTTATTCTATAGGCGAAACAACGGTCGAATTATAATAAACAACTGTGGTTCATTCAGACCCAGCTGGGCAGGTCAGATGATAGAATAAGCGTATACAGGCTGCAATCTATGAAATGATTTTATGAAAAAAAAACCTGTAAAAAGTCGTTGGAACATTTTGTATTTCAGGCATATTCTCTAACTGAGCGTCACAAATGATTGAAATTGTCTACGTAATATTACGTTGTATCAAAATTAATAAATATTAATTCAAAATTAAACTGGAGTGCCCATGATTGGCTTAAATCGACGTACTACTAAAACAAGATCATACTTTAGTAATGTGTCGATTTAAGCCAGTGTTGAGCATTCCAGTTTAATTTTTTATTAATTTTTGTTTTCGTTATTATTTATGTATTATTCGTAATTAATTAGTCAATATATATGGCACAGAAACAACACACGTTGACACGGTTTATCTGAAGCTCGGGTTTTTCTGACGCTCAGTTTTTGGTGGGGTCCAAGAAATACGCCTGAAATACTGCACAGGTGGCCCAATGACTTTTGACCAGTATATAATTATGCATAGTTCACTACTTATGCTGTTCCTCCTGCCGAGCTTCCAGCCGGTGACAGCGCGTTTATCGTTGTCGGCGGCCTGCTAGTTCGAGGTGGTTGCTTATTCCCTGCGTCAGTGCGTTGGGAATTAATCGCACTAGCCGGCGAGATGGGGCATTGAAATAAAATTGGTAAGTCAGTGGGAGGCGACGGCAGAGGGCGTTATTACAGAACAAATGAGTTCGCTTTGATCGCGAACGACCACGATTTATTACAGATATACACAAGAGAGGAAGGACGACGAACTCGGGTTAGATTGAAGCAATCGGTTACACTGACTATGTAGGTAGCTGTTGCGCGAACATTATTTATCATTAAAGATGATGAATCGAAATGTGCTCGGGCGTGATAATGTGACTGGGTTGTTACACGTTTGATCGCGGGGCCTGTATCGCAGTAAAATATGACTAGCCTAAAATAGGAGCAGGGAAATGTTGCAGAAAGATAGATTCGGCTAAGTTGATTGCACAAGAGGCAGCGGTCGAAGGCGGTGACTCAAGAGAACTTGGTGAATGTTGTTAGTAATGTTTGTGTGGACGATTGGACGCGTCTTCTTCTTGTTTCGAGCAGGGGCCTGGGTGTACTGACGCGTGGCAGCGGGTGGTGTAGCGTTGGTTCGAATCTATGTTAGTTCTAAGTTCTTATAGTTCTACTTTCGTGCACATAATACAATTATGAAGAAATATATTGTTTTACCGCGGGGTTAGGCTGACAGGGAGGAAAGGCACTTTCTAGGCACCTCTACTGACTGCTGGCTAACTATAACAGCTATACTGTTGTGCGTGATCGTTCCACAATCTGACACCGCTTGGAAAGAAAGAACTATTGATAAGCACTGCCTCTGGCGCGGACTGGCGCTGACTGGCGCGGCAGTGAGTGCGTTCTTTGTCACGCCAGCCAGGTTGGTTTTGATGCGGTAGAGCTTGTGACAATATAAGGCAGACCGCTTAATACCGCTTAATACCGTTTAATAAGAAACAATATAATTAACCGTTTTTTGGTACGATTCCTTACTGGAAGTAAACATTTAAAGAAGACTGTTTCTACATTCGAATGCATATGATTATTTCGAATGAAACTATGTAAGATCGAGATACGTCGATATTAACGAATAAGCGCGCTTATTAATACAATCAACTTAACCTTGTGCATCGTTTATTACAGGCATGTTTTAAGGTATGGGGCCCTCTCTCGCCAGTGTCCATATATTGAAGTTACATATGCCTGAAAGGCCACGCTCTGAAAGACATCAACTCAAAGGATTTTGACGCTCAGAAGGTGCATTTGTGAGAGAGGCCGACTGTACAAATATTGGTCGGTCCAAGGGGTGGACGTTCCGAACGTGAAGGGATCAGCTTAAGACGTGTATGTATATACGGCAGTGACAATGTTTTGGCC
>OY759264.1:30332131-30342131 GCA_963662155.1 Lamellibrachia columna | reverse complement strand
AGCAAGTGTGTGTACGGCTTCTACAGCTGTGTGTATAGTCCGCTACCCCTTCTAGACGCTTTGCATCTCGGGCGCCAAACTTTCAGGGGTTCATCACAGTTTAATATTATATTATATATAATATATTAATATTTAAATTCACCCCGATATTACCCTTTCTACGAACATTCGAATTACCCGTGGGTAGTTATTACGTACCAATGTTCGCGACGCTACGCGAACAATTACTTACAATAGTTGATAACGTCACGCGTCGTTTCTACGAAGTTACACGTAAAACAAGGGCAAGGCGTCGCTACACGTTACAGTAACTGCCGGAATTACGACCACAACTTCGAGGAAGCCGTCAAGATACTGACTGGCAGCATCATGGACCGAGGCGTGGATGGATGTGTTTGTGATAGTGTTATGTATCCTGACATTGTAAGTAATTTACGAACTAAGAAATTATCCCGTCCGAAGGAGGGGTATGTTTTTGTCAGTCCACGCAATGAATTATTCGCTTTTTGTCCCATAGTTATTGCAATCTAACGTAAAAAAACTGAGCCAACGCTCTCCCAAATCAACATCAGGAGTGAAACTTGCAACCTGCTCTCCCCGAGAGGTCAACTATACGTTTGATAGGCACGCTAAACTCAGAAGCTTCGACCTTCAACGAGCCAGTAAACACGTGAACCCTGACAGCGACTGACAACGACCGAGTCGTTGAGAGTCACAGGTGATGAATATTCAAAACTAAGCACTTCATGTACACGTGTTTCATTCAATAGTAGACTAAGGGGTCGTGTCAATATCAAGTGTGTACTACGCAACGAGAGAGTGTCCCGCGGCTTCGTGTTCGTTTGACGCCGGAGTCCCCCAGGGATCAATTCTTGGTCCCCTTTTATTTACCATTCATATAAAAGACATAACCAGTGCTACTATATTATTCAATACAATCATATATGTTGATGACACTAGCTTAACTAGCAATCTAAATGCTTTTAATTATATATCAGTAAAATATCAGTAAAAATATAAACAACGAAATAAACAAAGTAACCATTGGTTGCAAGTTAATAAGTTATCACTTAATGTTAAAACAACAAAACTCATAATATTTCATACCCCACTAAAAAAGATACCCAAAATCTATACCCAAAACTAAAATGAATGATATTGAATTATATCCGGTTGACGATTTCAATTTCCTATAGGCCTTACTGTCAACAAACACATTTGCTGGAAAAATCGTGTAACTATAATAGCTAACAAAAGCTCACAGACTATTGGGATCATTAATAAATTAAAACATGTCCTACCTTGCAACATTTTACTCAAAATGTATAACTCTTCAATCTTCTCTCATCCCAATTACGCAATACTTGGATGGGGACCAAACAGACTGTTAACAAAATGTATAACTCTTCAATCTTCTCTCATCCCAATTACGCAATACTTGGATGGGGGATACCAAACAGACTGTTAACAAAATGTATAACTCTTCAATCTTCTCTCATCCCAATTACGCAATACTTGGATGGGGATACCAAACACACTGTTAACAAAAAATCAGAAAAATCTCTGAGAACTATGACATCTTCCAAATATAACCCCATCTTCAAGAACAAGGTCTTTTAAAACTGGATGATATTTTAAAACTCCAACAATTAAAATTATATTTTAAACTAGTAAACAAAACTTACCAGAATATTTTAAAACTATGTCCCTTGTGCATAATTCAGATATTCATACCTATCGTATCAGAAATAATAATAATATCTACATAAACCGGGTAAATCAAAATGTTTCCACTAATTGCATTAGACATTCAATTATTCACACTGTTAACAATGTACCATGTGAAATCAAAAATAAGATTTATACCCATTCTCTCCAAGGCTTTTCTATATACTGTAAAAATACTTCATAAGGAATTATGAAACTTAATGTTTTATCCCTAACTGTTATACATGTACTAACTGAAAATAATAAGATAGTTGTAACTTTAAAGAAAGAGTCCTGCGACATTATTTTGTAGAAGTAAATTGCATATTATACAGTTAGTATTTGAAAGATGTCTAGGGCTAAGTATTATTTTATATTAATACAGTAGTGCTAGAGGACCAGTTAATTAATATTAATTGGTGTTAGTTAGCATTGGTTAGTTCGAATAGAATAAGTAGTTTGATAATGTGTGAATATTAAATTAAATAAAAGGCAGTTTTATTTTAACATTAGTGTAATTTACAATGTAATATTCTAGTGTATATGTTGTTAATGTTTGATGTTTGTTAGTTAGAGTTACCATGTAGTTGGTATTAGTTAGTTTGTTAATTAGTTAGTTATAATTAAATAATGTTAATTAATGCTCATTAATTACTAATTAGACAATAATTATTGTGCTACTATGAATTTGTATTACAGATATCCATTAACCAAAAGGGTGGCTCTTATGGTAGTGGCACACATCACACCTTAATAAGAGTCTCCCTGACCATACATTCTTTTATACATATATTTGCTGTATTTAATTAATATGATCGTATGGTCAAATAAATTATTATGGTTCTGATTCTGTAGCCACGCAAATGGACTCTAATGTGGCGTTTGGATCATATTCGGTTGTGTTAAATGGACTGGAGTGTAAAAAACGTACCCGGAATACTATGTATTTAATATGATATATATATATATATAAATATATATATATATATATATATATATATATATATATATATATATATATATATATATATATATATATATATATATATATATATATATATATATATATATATATATATATATATATATATATATATATATATATATATATATATATATATATATATATATATATATATATATATATATATATATATATATGTCATATTAAATACATGGTATATAGTTTGCGTAATGATAGAAATATATATGCACAAACTATATACCATGTATTTAATATGACATATATATATATATATATAATTATATATATGTATGTCGATCTAAGTATCGCTTATTTTCAATACATAAGCAAACTAGTTTTATAATGGGTATATGGTGTTGCTACCTGTGTTTACAACCGGGTCATGACTACGTTTCTTAGAAATGTCGACGATACAATATCTTCAATGCAGTCATTTCTATCACTACGCAAACTATATATCACGAGATAAAGACTAGAATTTCGTCCGTAAGTGACGCATTACTATGCAATGCATACTCACCTATTTATGTCGTTATTGCCTAAAGTAATTTATCTGACCATGCAAATGAGTAACTAGAAGGAATCACCGCTTCAAATTAATACCACAAATGAAGTCGACCCATCATGTTAGATGCATTATTATTTATCAGCCGGTTTCCATTGTTCATAGTATAACAAGTATTGTGTAGCCAAAGCTATACATTTTGATTTGAATGAACGAGCGACAGCTAACTAAATTTCAATGAACGACCTGTGATGAATGTATATACATATACATATACATATACATATACATATATGTATATGTATACATATATATATATATATATATATAGTATATATATATCCATAGAGTCCATAGAGCGAGAAGCCACTGCCATAATTTTAATATTATGATATTATAATAGTTGGTACAAACAGATATGGATTTTGTCCCTATTTTCGTTTTATCAATTTATAATTTTTTATTAAAACACACCTTATAATACACATTATAAATACGTATGCATGCAATTAGAGGTAATGTCTCTTGAACAATTCTTTATTAACCAAAAGCGTATGCTATATTTAAATGGTTTAATGTTAAATTATTATGACAGTGTACAGAACAATTCCGAATTTAGAATGTTTGCATCATGCTTTGCATTGTATTACTTAATTTACTCAATTATTGTATCATGCCATTGTAAATTCAATATTACCATGGTTTTATATGATCGGTATTACGTTTAGTCGCGTCTAACGTCTGATTTTTGTAATTTCGCACAGTCTGTCTGCTGCGACTCTACCAAAGGAATTCACCGCTAAATGACTTGATATTCTCCGCTGTCCTATCACTGTCCCGGTCCAACCGCTGCCCTATCACTGTCCCGGTCCAACCGCTGTCCTATCACTGCCCCGGTCCAACCGCTGTCCTATCACTGCCCCGGTCCAACCGCTGTCCTATCACTGTCCCATTCCAACCGCTGTCCTATCACTGTCCCGATCCAACCGCTGTCCTATCACTGTCCCGGTCCAACCGCTGTCCTGTCACTGTCCCGGTCCAACCGCTGTCCTATCACTGCCCCGGTCCAACCGCTGTCCTATCACTGTCCCGGTCCAACCGCTGTCCTATCACTGCCCCGGTCCAACCGCTGTCCTATCACTGTCCCGGTCCAACCGCTGTCCTGTCACTGTCCCGGTCCAACCGCTGTCCTATCACTGTCCCGGTCCAACCGCTGTCCTATCACTGTCCCGGTCCAACCGCTGTCCTATCACTGTCCCGGTCCAACCGCTGTCGAATCTAACACTACGAGTATAACAACTAGTGCAATAGTTGACGCCCCAACAATGAACCAACATATTGACACCCATTACAGTTTGATTTATCACGTCATTACCATGTTGGTGCATCAGTGGAATTAGGAAGTAACATGAAGTGTTGGCTGGAGAGCGGCAGAAGTGTTATGGATTTGATGGTGTAACGACGACACTTGTGAGTTGTGAGTTAAGCCAAGCACGTCTCATTAGTTGAAGCGGCGACACTTCAGAGGTAAGAGGCGCTACTTGAGGTCGTTGTATATATGGAGCGGGTCGTAGGATAGTGGGAGGGAGAATGTTGTCGTGGGAAGGGGATAGACGTACAACGACCACTCACCCGTGTGTGTAGTCGAGTCCTTCCCGGGAAGCGAGCAGAGCGAGGCGGACAGCTGAACCCGCTGTCTCGTCGGGGAACAGGCGTCCCTGTAGGCGGGATGCGGTCCGGGAACGGCTGGAGGCTTGCATCCATCGCTGGGAGTCGGCACGGGAGGAGGGGGTTCGATGTCGTAGAGGGAAGTCTGGTAGGGAGCGGCGATGGGAGAGTTTCCCGAGAAGGCACCGTAGCCGCTGCCATTGTACACACACGACGACTTGACACCTGGATACGCCATCACACCTGGGTAAGAACCCCCGTATGACGTCACTCCCGCGTATGACGTCACACCTGGATGCTGCGGCGAGCACCCGTCCGGATAGTACGTCGAAGACCCGGTGAGTCCGGCGGTCTGCGCAGTAGTCTGATACAACCCGCCACACGATCCAAGAGGCGGATTCTGGTTCCCGTATCCGGAGTAGGGCAGCGAGTATCCGTGGCCCGCGGACGGCGCCTGGTGCGCGTAGTCCGCCGGGGAGGCGACGGACGAACTCGGCCCGTGGTCGGTCATATTCAGGATGTTCTTCATGTAGAACGAAGCGGCGGTGTCCGTCCCTCCGAACAGCTCCGTCGCCCCGTACGCTGGCGCCGCCACCGCCGTCGGATCGACACTATCCATGGCACAGATCGTAGTGAGACTGCTCGCCAGACTTCGGCCGACCGAGCAGCACCATAGGCCGCCACTACCTGTAAACACACACACGCAGTTAGACCACGCACGCAGTCCGGCAGTCGGTCAAGGAATCACTGCGATATCCGGGAGCTCTCTTACAACCAGCTACGCGACAGCCCGGCCCGCCACTTTATAAATGACTTCCATTAGGAACGGGGCTAAAACAAAACAGACCCGCTCTGCGACGAGACCACGCGTCGGTGTTTGACGACCGGACACGTGACTCGCAAATAGGACCCGCGGCCGGTCAGCGAGCGTGACCATTAACTGATCCAGAGTCAGACGGACGGACGGACGGACAGCCACGAGGCAGACCCCGCGGCGACAGGCTGAGACCAGAGTAACTGAATATCCTTTATTTTGACGACAGATTGTGCGCTACACACCACAGACGTCTTAACACTCACGACGACGACAATCTGGTAATAGGTCTCGCCCTAATGTAGTTTTGACACACGCCACCTTTACACCGCTCAAACCACAAACACCAGCGACGTATTTCTGGGTCCACTGGGCTCCGCCCTCCTCCTTTGGCTGATTTTTGTTTTCTGTTGCGCGGCTACTTGGTAGCGTGGTAAACTAATAGGTGACTAAACTAAATGTAACAGTTGTCGGTCATCTACATACACCTGGGGAGTCACTTATTTAGAGATAGTTTATATTATGTAACACGATTTTACGACAAAGACGTTACTGTTGCTTCAAGTATTTGCATTTTTAAAGGAAAATAAACATCTGATAATTAATCAAATTCTTGGAAGAATTGACAGCTTCGATTTCCATGTAGGACTATAAATCGATATTTGTGTTAAAAAAACAAAACGGTTGTTCACTGGTTATATACAAAATATAGTATTTAATAATAACATAAATAATCTCTTAATATATATATATATATATATATATATATATATATATATTATATTCACTGGTTATATACAAAATATAGTATTTAATAATAACATAAATAATCTCTTAATATATATATATATATATATATATATATATATATATATATATATATATATATATATATATATATATATATATATATATATATATATATATATATATTATATGTATATATATATATATATAATATATATATATATATATATATATATATATATATATATATATATATATATATATATTATATGTGTATATATATATATATACACATATAATATGTATATGTATATATATATATATATAGATATATATATATATATATTAACGTTTCATTTGGTAGTATACCAACTCATAAGAGAAAGTGGCAACTGAAAGTATATACCATTGATCAAAATAGCATTTCAGTTTTCATAATCTCCGAAATAATATAAACGACCAGAATACGCCAAACTGTCTCCTTCCAGCTTGTCTCGACACTTCCCTATAATTCGTACCCTTATGATATCCCTATGTCATCCCATACCGCTACATTCCACTACATTAAAGTAATCGTTGTGTTACGCGTTGTTATCATTCAATTGCTATATTATGAGTTTATTTTTACGTTATACTTTATTGATTCATAAGTTGTCACCTACGTTATTGCTATATCGATAGAATCAATGACAGTTGATAGGATAACCAATTACTACCTCAAATATGACATATATAACTTTGTCTAAGCATTAAGCATGCATATCATCGATTAACTAGAACGTCATTCGTACGTACACCAGGAAATGGCGTCGAAACTCAATTGTTAGACCACCTATAACATCCTCTTTGAGTAGTGAGTTCGTCCACGTGTGTACTTGGCGATCCCGTTCCTTGTAAACGTCCAACTGCACACGTTCGGTTCCTGTCCTTAATCTCTGCAAACTCGCATTCTTGTAAATCGACCGCAACAGAACCACTCTCTCACGACTTCGCTGTTATCCTGACTTCAAGTTATGACAGACGTGCGGTAGACTCGACCGTTGAAATGATATACGGCCCACATCAATTAGCCGGGTCTTTACGGCGACATTTTGACCATTGTTTTACGTCAGACGCCACTCGAGACACGCGCACACCCGCCCAGTGACGGCGACCAGCAGACTGGCCCGGCACTTCCGGTCTATGTGTTGTGGCAACGGCGCCGAACCACGGAGCCAAGTTTCTTGGTCGCTGTCACAGACGGATTGCGTTCGCAGTGACGTAGTGGTATTACACATTTGTGTGGCGTCGCCCGACAACTCCTGGCACGGGCCCCCCGACCCCCAGTGCTGACGCAAACACGGCGGAGTACCATTACATACGCAGTTGTGAACACGCAGCTTACTGACACAGCAGATAACAGGATGACGCGCCGTTCGATAACGTAGGCTGCGTTTTCGGCGAGCCGTGTTATATAAGAATAGCTATAGATGAGCCCTGGAGCCCGGGCAAGAAACGGAGCGTGTTCTACAACTCAACTTCAGGGACGGTTGGGTATATAAATAAATAATGGCCATCGCTATACAGAATACACAGAAATACACCTATTGAATCGTCAACATTGCAAATATATAAACAATTCTTAATCATTCCAGTTAATAACCAAATATTAAAAGAACGCGTGCCGGTCCTATGCCTGAACAGTTCGTACTGTATACTTTTTGTGATTCCCATAAATTAAACAACCAACATTTAAAATACGGCTATTATTATTAATTAGTAGTTTATTTCCAATATGTTTATTGTAGATTTCAAACAATTAAGCTCTTGTAAAATCCTCCTATTAAAAAACAAACTCTGTGTAAAACTTACCTAAAGAATTATCGTCATATCTCCAATTTAAGTTTTCTGTCAGAAGTATTGGAAAAAGTAGTTGCTAATCGCCTTCATGAACAAATTTATAAACATCACTTATCTAATGATCTATATATACATTCTGCATATAAACGATTCCACTCTACCGAAATGGCTGGTCTCAAAATACACAATGATATAGTTGACAACATGGACAATGGCAAAGTCACAGCACTCACTTTACTTGATCTCTCAGCTGCTTTCGATACGATTGATCATTTAATCATTTTACAACGCCTTCAAAGACATTTTGGCATTTCTGACACAGCTCTTCGGTGGTTCAAATCATATTTTTCAGACAGACACCAAAGCATTAACATATCTGGCACGCTATCTTGCCCACAATACCTTCCATTCGGAGTCCTGCAAGGATCCGTCCTTGGCCCTGTTCTGTTTAGTTTATATACTACGTCTCTCAGCCAAGTCATTACTAATCATAATCTCAGTCATCACCTGTATGCTGATGACACACAAGTTTACATAACACTTTCACAATAAAACGCACAAGAATATGTTTCGACTTTAAGTGATTATCTTAGTGATATCTTGTTGTGGATGGAATCAAGTAAGCTCAAGCTTAATCCAGACAAAACGGACCTTATTATTAGTGGCACTAAACAACAACGAAATAGGGTCATCAACCATTTCCCAGTTAAACTGCTTGACAGTTACACATTCCCATCAGATACTGTTTGTAATCTAGGTGTTGTCTTTGATAGCGACTTCAACTTTCGCCAGCATATTTCTCAAGTATGTAAATCCTGTTTCTATATCATATACGTGATCTCCATCGAATTCGGCGTCACATATCTATATCAATAACGGCATCAATAAGTAGCCGCCTTGACTATTGTAATTCACTACTAAATTACATTGCTAAAAGAGACATGGCTAAACTCCAACGAGTACAACATTGTCTGGCACGTGTGGTTCTCAGGGCGCCTCGGTTTTCACCGTCACTACCACTATTTAAACAGTTACACTGGCTTCCTGTTACTTATTGAATTAATTTTAAGTTGTCCACGCTTACATATCGTACTCTATATCTACACAACAGCCACCCTACTTGGCTATTGCATATTTCAAATATCCTTAGGCAGCTCAGATCATCAATTTCGCAACAACTTATTGTGCCTAAAACAAAACTTAACTTGGATAAACGTGCTTTCTCTGTCGCTGCACCTATATAGGGTATGTCATGAACTCCCCATCACTTTGAAAACGTCTTAAACTATAGATATCTTCCGAAAAAACTCAAGACATACTTATTCCAAATTGCATTTCCACCATAAATCTTCGGTTGTCCCTCGTTCTGATAATCCCTTTGCTCGTCCTATACATGTTCACGATTATGCTTAATGAATCTGGGTTTTTTACGAGCATGTTTTTGTTTCATAATTAGCGATATTTTTTATAATTGCTAGTTTTGCTCAAATTCAGCTAAATATTTTACACAGACATACAATATAACGACTACATATAGCGAGATATAAGATATAAGATATAAGATCTTGCACCTCTCAGATTTTGCATCAAACAATGTTTAAATGTTCACTAAACGAAATATGTTGTAATCGCCAAGTTAAAACATATCTAACTAAATAAACACAAATAGCTCATTGAAAACATTCTATATATTAACGAATTTGATTTCCACAACGAATAACGCATTTAATAACGT
>OY759264.1:29957131-30327131 GCA_963662155.1 Lamellibrachia columna | reverse complement strand
CTCACCGCAGACAGTTGTGTCGAGTGTGGATGATTCGAACACGTTTTTGCGACGATGAATACAACTGGTTGTTTCAAAAATGCCCCGAACTTCAGAAACGCTTTGATTTCTCAAACATTTTGAACATGTTGGACTTACTCAGATTTACAAAAGTCCAAGAAAATGTACTGTTCTCGCTTGAAGAATATAAAATGAACATTCATTGGATTTTCGATAAGCCAATAGTCAATTCTTATACAAACGTGCCATTTGGCCCTTGCTATATTTGTGGTGGCAAAATTGTCAAATATATTCGTATCCCCCCCCCCTATTTCGACACTGTCTCGACTTAATGGACGACCTGCAGCGGTTACTTCACAGGCGAAGGGATCTGAGATTGGAAGACGGGGCGCTCCATTTGAGTAAACCCGCAGACATAAATTTAAACATGTGAGCGGGCAAAACACTCATTTAAGTGGAAGAACAAATTTAACGTTGAATCATCTCGTTTAAAACTGAATGTGGATATTAACGAGCCTTGTCAGAGAGTAAAGCAGATCCCAAAGGGCGAGTGAGAAATGACACTGGCGTCAGACAATGGCGGGGTGGTTATCAGGTTATCTATACGACTAATCTAGTTTACAGAAGACGGGCGTTGAACTACGTGACATTTACTGTTGAGATATAACTTGCAAATGTTTTGTGTTGTGGATTTCAAACGTTCTATTATTAATACCTTTAAAATGTATGCCCGTTTAAGCGACAATAAAACCAATGCATGGAAAGATTAAACTATGATTAATATACACATGCGAAGTTCCATTTATTCCCAGAGTTAGGTGACGACACATACATGTTTCGCGCGCAGTTAGCGGCGTGGTGCGAGGTGTACATAAGATGTACGTTCTCGCGTGGTGCGAGGTGTATATAAGATGTACGTTCTCGCGTGGTGTGAGGTGTATATAAGATGTACGTGGTGTGAGGTATATAAAATGTACGTTCTCGCATGGTGTGAGGTGTATATAAGATGTACGTTCTCGTGTGGTGTGAGGTACATAAAATGTACGTTCTCGCGTGGTGCGAGGTGTATATAAGATGTACGTTCTCGCGTGGTGTGAGGTGTATATAAGATGTACGTTCTCGTGTGGTGTGAGGTATATAAAATGTACGTTCTCGCGTGGTGCGAGGTGTATATAAGATGTACGTTCTCGCGTGGTGCGAGGTGTATATAAGATGTACGTTCTCGCGTGGTGCGAGGTGTATATAAGATGTACGTTCTCGCGTGGTGCGAGGTATATTATAAGATGTACGTTTTCGCGTGGTGCGAGGTGAATATAAGATGTACGTTCTCGCGTGGTGTGAGGTGTATATAAGATGTACGTTCTCGCGTGGTGTGAGGTATATTATAAGATGTACGTTCTCGCGTGGACACTATGCAGGCGTTTCCATTGTTTCATCATTGATGACACCTCTAAATATTATCAGTACCAAAAACTAGGAGCAAAATGTGACGGCTGCGTGGTCTCCCTACATAAAGGCACAATAAAGGCAAACACTATATTGGTGAATTAAGGACGTGAAATAAGGACGAAAATGGCACACATGTGCATGGTATATTTTAGATTTATATAAGTACTATGTATGCACTTATAATCAGTTGTGAGATTTGTTTTATGCGTTTTGTTAACTAGAGGACAGCGTTAAGATCTCACTATGAACGTCCACCACGAACAATTAGATTTTTCATTATTTTAATTAAACTGAACAATTGTGTGGATACAACGAGATGTTTGATGTGATTAAACCTTTATTATGAAACTCAAATGTGTCTTTTCCGTCAACATTTATTTCTTTGCAAGTCACATTTTATAATCAAACGTGCCATTTGTGCAGGTCCTTACGTCACTTGTGCCATTATATTATGTGCAATTTTGGTATGTGCCTTTTTTGTATGTGCCACTTTGGGTCGAGCCATTTTCGAATATGTCTTTGTGTTGAAGCACCAACTGGATATATATTTGAGTTATTTGAGTTGCTAAACCTCGAGGTCTCGCGACGCGACTAAACATTACCAATGTCCGATCCAGGATAATTCAATTATTGTTGTTAATTAACAATGACTACAGGTGGAATTCCAGCTAACGGCACCAGGTAGATTTGGTGATTATAAACGACATATGTGTACATCTCGAAAATATGTCACCCAAACGTTTGCGCAAGACGTGTTTAGTTATGATACACCAACAAGTTGTGCATAAAAACAATTACACGCAGAGGCATGTGTTCGTCTTGATCGCACGGCTTATGCGTGTGAATCTTACCACATTTATACTCACACCAGATCGGCGGACAGCATTCCTGCATGCTTGTCTTGCTCGTGGCTAACTCGATTTCAACGCACAACTCGGCGTTGCTAGAGCCGCGCAAAAAGTCATATTATTGGGACAAAAGCCGAAGTTCTCTGATCTATCTCGCCGGGCGCCGACTCGAACGCCGTTACTTGTTCGTGTGTTACGCTACGCGCTCGATCGCGGCCGGTGGCAAAGAAATAAATTAATGACGATGGTAACCGAAGGCTCGGGGGGGAGGCCATTAATCTTTCTGCTCTCCTGAAGCGAACATACGCGTGTTGCGAGCGAGGAGAGAAACCCTACTAGTGCAGGTGGGTACGGTCGGCGGACAGGCGACGAGGCTAGCACTACAGTGGCCGGGACAACTATACGCAGGCCGGGACGATACCTGGTGCGAATGCTCGTTGAACCTCCTGCGCGTCATATGCCACCTACACCGTGGTATATTGTACTTAGGCGCGAAGCCTCTCACATTTATGCTTCGTAAAGTAGGTCCACTTTGTCGCCGGGTCTGGGCGCCATATAAACGCCATTACATCGAGGCGGGTACAAGCGACGGACTCCACAGGCGAATGGCGCAGTGTAGTAAACGCAATATTTACAGCAGTAGCACAATGCCGTCAAATTAGACACGGTGTTGTTACTTTACACTTATATAGCGTTCAGGGTGAACACAAAAAGTCATGTTTCTTTATACCCCGGAATTAAACAGCTTTAACTAACATTGATCTTTACGTATGGTGCGATCGATTGGTCGATCGATCGATCGATCATAAAGGTGACGAAGACGTCTTTGTAGCCCGTGGTCTACACGTTAATCAATTATAATATATATATATATATATATATATATATATATATATATATATATATATATATATATATATATATATATATATATATATATATATATATATATTTATATATATATATATATATATATATATATATTATAATTGATTAACATGTAGACCACGGGCTACATATGTGTGTGTCTGTGTATAAATATATACGTATATGTATATATATATATATATATATATATATATATATATATATATATATATATATATATATATATATATATATATATATATATATGCATGTCTATACAATATATGGACCAGGACTAATAAAGATAACCAGCATCCTCAATAAATGTCATATTCAGGATCAGTTAGCTTCACGAACCCGGAATGCACGATAAGTGTATTGTTTCTTAACACGGAATCACACTATCGTATATTCGTGACACATTGAACTTGTATGCATATTATATACACACACATATAATTTTATGTGTGTGTGCGTGCGTGCGTGCGTGCGTGCGTGTGTATGTGTGTATATATATATATATATATATATATATATAATTATATATATATATATATATATATATATATATATATATATATATATATATATATATATATATATATTTATATACATGTATATACATATATATATATATTTATATATATATATATATATATATATATTTACACACACACATGTATGTATGTATGTATATATATATATATATATATATATATATATATATATATATATATATATATATATATATATATATATATATATATATATATATATATATATATATATATACAAGTTCAACGTGTTACGTATATACGTTAGTGTGACTCCGTGTTAAGAAACAATACACTTATCGTGCATTCCGGATTCGTGAAGCGTACTGAAGCTGAATTTATTTATTGAGATGCTTATTAGCCCTGGTCCACGTCCAAAAATGTAGGCGACTGACCAGGGTTCATTGCTGGCTGTGGTTGCGGGGGTAATTAATTTGCGGGACAACGTTGAGCACACGCAGGTAACTATGACCAACAGTGATGGCTGCAAACACCAAAACAGGAAAATCTACATATAAATGATTACATAAACATCGTATGAGTTTAGCAACAATTTCTTATTAAACCAGAAACAAATATCTAAGGGACATTTCTGGACGACGTACAGAGGTTGCAGATCAAACATTAGCTGCAATGCTTTCTTTTAGTAATTTAATGGAAGTTTACTCATCTGAATATAAGTGTCGTAAAGTAAAATATGTTAATCCATGTCGCAGTATACTTTTGCGTACGCGTGTGTTTGTGTATGTACATAGTATGTTTGTGTATGTACACAGTATGTTTGTGTATGTACATAGTATGTTTGTGTATGCACATAGTATGTTTGTGTATGTACACAGTATGTTTGTTTATGTACATAGTATGTTTGTGTATGTACATAGTATGTTTGTGTATGTACATAGTATGTTTGTGTATGTACATAGTATGTTTGTGTATGTACACAGTATATTTGTGTATGTAAATTGTATATTTGTGTATGTACATAATATGTTTGTGTATGTACATAGTATGTTTTTGTATGTAAATAGTATGTTTGTGTATGTACATAGTATGTTTGTGTATGTACATAGTATGTTTGTGTGCGTACATAGTATGCATGAAATAAGGTTCGCGAGCACGCGTACAAGTGTATAAGCAGTGGTGTATTTAGGGGTGGAGGCGTTAGCCCCTGCCCCTTTGGCCTAATTTGTTTTTGTATGTAACCTGCGTTGCAGCATGTTAACATAATGGGTGACTAAGCTTGCCCCCTTTGGCCACCCCCTTTGCGAGATCCTCGATTCGTCACTGGTATGGGGGTTACATTGTGTGACTCGTTACGGCCCCCCCCCCCTCGCCTGGCACGAGACCCACGAGAAGGTCAAAAACTTTGTCGTGTCTCTATTCTCCTGAGCAGCAGAGACCCTTAAATCTGCCACATTTGTCGTGGACGCTCCTGCACCTCGAGCGTAAATCAGCGGTTCCCCGTCAGCAGCGCCTACTAACGAGGAACGCGCTGGTTTATGCCATCGGGGTGACAGGGTCGATTTGCGGGCACAAGATATAAAGTACCCTCGACAAAGAGGTTGCAGCATAAATACCCGGATGTCTCGTAAAAAACGTCACTCTGGCCAAACGAAGAAAGAGTTTTGTGGACGGGCCCTCGGTTCGTCCATGCCCCGGATAACCGAGCGCGATCCGTCTTACCTATTGGACCACATTAATAACATCCGCCGGCAATCAGCGATCACCGCTGGAGATTAATCGGCCAATTATTTAGTTATTACCTTTCACCATTCGACGTTGTTTACGTCATATGCCAAGCGACAAGTGACAAGCGAGAGACGGCTTAGCACGTTAATTTGACGTCTTCCGAGCGGTATTTCTACGAAATAGTGTCTAGCGCCATGCCTCGACCACCGCGACACCAACCTCTGCGTACGTGTTACCTGTGCACCCACCAATTGGTGTGTAATGTTTAGTACATGATAGCTCAACTCTCCGTACGGCGTTCACCGGCGGCTGATAGGCCTACACACTCTCACGCCCAACTTGTGTCGTGTACGTGTAGAAGTGTAGGCACCGTTCGCCACAGGCACCTCGAACGTATGATGCTCAAAGCAGCTTTGTAGGTTCGGAACAGCCCCAGTTAAACGTAGATGTATGCAAGTGCGTGTGTCTGCGTATGCACGCACACACGTCCAAAGACATATATTTCGGTTTAAAATCGTTTACCACGGTGAAGAATAAAATACACCAATAGTCTAAACAAATGGCTTGAAATGCGAGCCGACGACATCCTGCTGGTGATAACCGCACATAACGAATGTGTGTGCAAGGTCATGATCGCCAACGTCACCAGACATGACACCCGAGGTAAACAATGAAGAGTTTGTCGATAACTTGACCATGGCGAAGCTGAGGTTCTAAAACTCAATAACATCTTAATGGTTATTAAAATGGCGTTTTTCACTTTATTGGCGGAAGGGAACTCATAATCTACGCTTTCTTCGCCAAGACCTGTGTTGTCGCGTATTTTGGTGTAAACATATGTAGGGCGTGGATGTAAGCGACGCAATAACATTACTATAAACATTACTATAAAGGCACATTCCACTGCCCAATGTGACGAAGATTGCGTCGTGGTTATCTAAATATTCATGGAGGAGTTAGCTGGTGACCAGAGTTCTGTCATAAGCGTTGCAAACGCTCGTCATACAAACATGCATGTAGTCTCACTATTAATAAAGCCGACTCCAGCACCTTCGTTAAGCCGGCGGTTACATCGTAGAGTGGCAGAAAACGCACGGAATGATTGGTACCGTTAGGGTCGCCACTGGTCGGATTGATTCATTTATGAGTTTTGTTTTGATTGTTATACGGAAAACAAAATTATAATGGTGTTAAATATTAGCTCTCTATTATTTTAGTATGCGAGTTGTGTCAATATCATAGTCAAAGTTTAAAATTGTTATGAATGCATTGCACGAACATACGCTTAACGAATGTTAATATATTTAAAGTGTATAATTGTTTCCAAAGCATTCTATACGCCTAAAGAAGTTTAACAATAATTGATCATTAGTATAATCAAAGTCAACTTGATTTTCGTAACAGTAAAATTGCACAAGTTTCTCTTCCCTGTTATAGTGCACGCGACAAACGGTGGCGCCTCATCACGGATAATCGCGGCTAGTAAGAGTACGCCGAAGAGAAGATGGAGCAACTACATTCCCAACTATGCAGGAGCACATTGGACAAGAACAGCCGAGTTACGGCAGGTAACTTTAGATGGAAATGCTTACCTGACTGCTACATCTTGCAGTGGATGGAAAAGGACTCTATTAAATAACAGTATATTTGACATGCACATGCCATGATTCCAGCATGAATTAAGCCTATTAATATCCAACCAATTGTCTTTGTGAAAATAATATATTGTGATTGACTGCTTTAAATGTGACAAGAGCGTTTTGAGCTACCGTTGAAAACATAATAGTAGACGTGGATCCAGAGCCAGGTTTGGGGAACGGAGTGGACATAGTTTAGTGTGGGAAGCAGACTTCATTTTTGTTAGATTGGTGCATCTAGATGAGTAATCACGGGGCCTGCTCTGTCATATCTCTTGCGAAACCTCCGAATATTTTATTTTAAGAAGGATACCCTAAATTGACAATTTCTGCGACTAATCTAAATGTTTATATGTTTATATGTGGTTATGTTAACGTTTCCCTCCTAGACGGCTTGCACCTCGGGCGCCAAACTCTCAGGGATTAATCGAAGACCCCAAGAATGAAACGTAACGTCTTTAATTTTTTCGAAATACCCCATATATCAAGGGTTCTTAGTGTTTGTTATAATAAATCAAATGTTCGCTTCACTTCCAACAATCGTAGAAACCACGCGCGCGCGCGGCGGCGAATACTTCGGTACGTAAACCGTTTGAGAGCACGTGGCGCCATCTGGGCGGTTTGTATTAATTATATTAGGAAACAGGCGTAGCAATTGTACGTAACATCGACTAGGATGCTTGGTGTGTACATCCCGTCCTGGGGACGGGCATTTTTGCTAGTAGTTATAATATTATATGTTGAAAAGAACTTTAAAAAATTTCGAATTACCATTTCATTAGAGTGGGGGAATAGCATGAATATTGATGATTTTATCCTCATACAGAAGTCTACTGGTCAATGACTGTTTTATACATGGCAAATGCATGTTTCAGATGACCTAGATTGTAGAGCATGGCAGATATTAATATTATGTAATCTTTTTTTATTATTTATTTTTGTTTCACCGATCCAACTTTCACTCAGTATGCCTACAGGATGAAACTAATATTCTTATTATGTATTTTCAGGTAATCCAGTGATGTCATAAGATGGCTGATGCGCACAAAAGAAAACGGTTGTCTACTGACTTCACAGTGTGTATTATAAGCCAGAAGCCTGCAAAGAAAACTCTACAGAGGGTTAAAGCTGGCGGACGTCCTGCACTGACATATGCTGTGTCATAAAGGCCAGGCGACACAACATCCAGGTTGAGAGATAAACTATCTGATGGAGATGAGGCATTTCTACAGAAATCCCCACAGTACCATCCAAAATGGAGAAATGCTTACACCAATAAAAAAAAACCCGTTGCACAGAAGGCAAAGTCATTAACTGAATCGAATGTTGATGAAGCTAGTTCTTGTATTGACAGTGATCCACCAGGGAGAATTCTGCGCCAATCAACAGATACCATTGAATTTAAGAGCACATGCTTTATTTGTAAAAAAAAAAACTGATAAGGAAGTCATAAGTTAAATTTAATTGAACACACAAGATTCAATTGGGGAGAAAACGCGAGAACTGGAGGACAGTGTTATGCTACATCGCATTCGTAGCTGTGGTGAACAATGTATTGACATGGTAGCACACGTACCATGAGTCATGCATGAAAACATACTTGAAACAGTCCTGTACACAGCAACAAAGTAATACAAGCATTCTGAATAATGATGGCTTGAAATGGCTGATAACCTACATTGACGACAAACTGTCTTGTGACAAAGACACTATCATTTTCCTAAGGGTGCTCCGTTCTAAATACAGAGATTGGTTGTTGGAAAATGATATGCTGAACACTAGCTGTAGATCCTATATCCTGAAGAAACGACTGAATGAATACTCATCAGCCATTGTGAAAATGATAGTTCCACAAAAAGGACAGTCGTCCAGCATATGCACATCTATCATGTCAGTTGATTATCTCCTGCCAGGGTGCAACATGGTTAACTTGGTTGGTGATCGGTATGGTGTACAGTTCAGCCTAAAGGAACCAGAAAGAGTCAGACAATAGAAAACACAATATGAAAGTCGCACATACGAGATTCAGGATAACCTTTCCCTGCCAACATGGAAGTCTTTCATCGCTAACTCTAAGAACAAAGCAGTGTCACAAAGGTACTTCGCCGTACGTGATGCAAACATCCTGAAATGGTCCATAGGTATGTGCAGCTTATCCTTGGAGGCCTCTCCAAAGAATCTGTCATCATTCAAGGACATGAACCACAAGCCCTACCAGATGTGTCGTGTGAATCTCACGAGGAAGCAGATACACGTATATTTGCACATCTAGCCTACTGTGTGCAGCACTACGGCTACTCACATGCTGTGATATAAGCCACGGACACTGACATTCTGGTGATGGCCATCTACCACTGTATACGTATTCCTGGTCTGGAAGAACTCTGGGTGCAGAAAAGGGCGACATGCATACCTTGTCACCGGATTGCGAGGCAGCTGGCTGAAAAGAATCATATGACGGTGTTTTCAACTGCATCAGCTCTTTTGTGTGTTCACGTCATGCGTGGATGTGACACAATGAGGTACCCCTCCGACGCGGAAAGAAAAAGGCGTATAAGGTAGTTATGTCTGCTGCAGAAGATATCACTGCACTGACTACGTAGGGAGACACTGGCGTATACTTGTTTGATGAAGTCAAAACATCAGCTCGTCTCTTCTACCTATACTAGGCTAGACGGCAACTTTGACGACAATCAGGATGAAGCCAGAGCCCATGAATTCTGTACGACAAAGGGGACCTCAGGTGCTTTCGTCCAACGGAAGATGCATTTCACTACCTTATGTTGAGTGCACTCTTCCAAATTCTCATATGCAAAGCTGCTCAGCAGAATCACCTCCAACATAATATTTTATCCGCCCCTACATCATTTGGGAGAGAGATCTATGGTGAAAAACTGGTTCCAATCATGATGGACAAGCCATCCAGACCTCCAGCAGCGACTGGGAAGCAATACTGTACATGTGTCAAGAGCAAATGCACAAAGAGATGCTCATGTGCTGCTGCTGGCGTGAACTGTGTGGTTGCCTGCAAGTTGCTGTGACCAACTGTATTATAATCGTTTTGAGACTACCCTTCTAAGACCCGGATGTAAGAAGGCGCGGACACATGTAATGTGTAATACGCAATAAAGCGGTAGATGTTCGCATTCATGTCTATTTTAATGTTGCGATCGAATACATCATTCGAAATAACGAGACACAACACAAGTGTTCAGCTAAACCAGACAAATGTGCTCGTGTCCTTGATTCTGAAAATTACGATGATGAGTAGAGTTGTGTAACACTGATCAATTAAACTCCGTTCCTACATATAATAATATAACTATTATATACTTTTATATATAGAGTTTTGAACGGGAGCGCAGGAATCCGCCAAAACACTACTGCCATCTGTCGGATAATTTACACAATTGTGACGTACCTATCCGGTAGGGGGCGGGACAAAGATTTTGACCGGAACTTGCAACGACGATGCCAGTATGGCTGCCAGAGATGGGGATGTAGCTTTGTGGCTGCATAATAAGTTGGGTTCTACCGACGACCTGTGGTCTGGTAGCTCAATATGTTCGCAGCTATCACGCGAAAAGCTTTTAAGCATCCAAGAATGCTTCCACAACCTCCAGCCATACGTGAAAGTGAAATTAATGCTTGCGTTTTTGCATATTCCCAAACGCAACATCGAAGAGGTGAGAAAATAGACAACGCACTAGTACTAGTAGTACTAATAGCCACTACGTCTACAACCGATTGAGAGTAATAGTTTTTCATACAGACCTGTAATATACATATATGTACCGGTAATTGGTTTGTCCAAACAAATCCAATGCCTAAATTTTATATGGACGTGGTAATTTGTCATGATGTCATTAGTCAAACTCAAAGGCATATCAATCTTAGACACAGTTTTATTCATCTGGAATATTACTTAGAATTTAGGTAGAGTCTGATAAAATGGTTTGTTTATTTTGAAAATTGGACAATATTAAATTCAACACGAGCGTAGAATAGCCACTCCAGCTGGACCATTTTGCATCAGAAATGGATTCTGCTACAATGCCTACATGAGAAATTTAAAATGATATGATAATAATTGTATGACCAATTTAAAATCGGAATGATGTTACAAACATATCTCAATGACGTCACCAACGTACACAATATTCACATGCATGTGTGTCAGTAGTCTCTGTACTAGTTTTTATGATGACCTGCAACCATGGTTTCCGGAATTGGAATTGGCTTTTCCTTCCAATTACCATATAATTGACCCCGAGTCTGATGGTATATGATTTCCAATTTGTTTGTTGGTGTTTGTAGTGGAAGGTGGAATTGGAGGAGATCCTACAGATGGCGCAGGAGGACTCCGACCAGTGGGTGGCAATGGTCGGTGACATCCTCAAGACATACCCCTCAGCTGGCACTCTTAACACAGAGGGGGAACATCGCCACAACTTCTATCATGAAGTACTTGCCGACCTAAGGAAACTGGGTACGTGGATGGAGGTGTTGTTTTTAATTTTCAAAAATGTCTATTTGGAAGTTAAGTTTAATTTTTTTAGTTTTTCTAGCAAAGAAATGAGACAAGGCACTGTTAAGGAGATAAAATATATTAAAACTAAAATATGATGACCTGCAAAAGTAAAGTCAGCGACAGGCTCTGTTCTGCATAACTGCCTGGTGCATTACAACAGTGTATAATTCTTCGTTACGTTTCAATTACTTGAAATAACTACTCAAGTATTGTAACAAAGTACTTTTACTTCGTTACATGCCAACCCTGCATATAAGCAGATAGGTATGTGCAAAAAGCAAAAAATCATACAAAATATAAAAAATTAGTCATGGTTGCAACATAATCATAGTATCGTATAGATTAAAACACAGATTGTTAAAAAAATAGACTAAGGTCGGATGGTTGCATAAATCGTTAAATGGCTTGATGAGCTACATGTGTCTGTGAATGAAAAGGCGAGTCTTTCAAAACATCGTCAGCGTCGCTGGTTGGAATAAATGTTATGTGCCTGCTGCATAAGCAGTGTTATGAGAACTAGCTTGTGTTGCAGTGAGGAAGTGTCATGACGCCAGCATGCTGCCCATGGAGTGTCCATACCTTGGCCGGGCTGCCCTGATGTCCGTCGCTGGTCAGCAGCCGCAGCCAGTGAAACACTTTGCCCTCCAGCGCAAGCCAAAGTCAGCTGCCTTGAGGGCAGAATTGCTGCAGAAATGTACGTAAACACTGGGTATCCCACTTCACGGTTCACCTACTCTGCATTAGGACAGATCCTCTCACACCAAGACCTCTATTTGAATTAAATACCTGTAAAAAATTTGTAGATGTAAAATATGCTTTGCAGAAGCCTGAGTTTTTTCTTGATTTAAATCTTAGTCCTCTTAATTATTATTTATTTATAGATGACATTTACTATACCTAAAAAGAAGATTTAACTCAAGAAAAACTCGTATTTATGTAAAGCCACTGTTTATACTGAATTGCTAAAAGAAGGCACATCCAATTAACATTTGATCCTGTTGAAGCTAAATCATGGACATGCAGCTAGCAGACCAAGTGATCTAAGAGTTGGCAAACTTGGAGTAGGCCTTAATTGGGCAGTAGGCAAACTGGAATTCTGTCTCTGAATTAGCCATAGAACCAAAGTAAATGGGAGTAGGCAAAATGGGCATGGATCGTAGTAGACCCACTTGGATAGAGTGAGTAGTGATGCAGTGTCTGAAATTAGCAAAAAAAATTAACTGGCCCAGGTTTTGTTTTGTTTTTGCTGACCTAGTTCTATTTTGAACCGGCTCAGGTGAGTTTGAACTGGCCCAACAAAAATGTATTAATTATAAGTATATGTAATAAAGCAACATTTTTGTGCGTAAAGCTAAAACAGACACTTCTTTTAATTAGAGTTAAATAAACATTTCAATGTGAATTTTATTTGCGAAACAGTTACAATTGTTGAAAGTAACATTATGTTTGATGCCAACTTTTTGAGTGCACTGCCCCTGCCCAGGGTCTGGCACGGGCAAAAATCTATGGCTATGCCATTCTCAATTCACTCCAAATCGAAGCCTCCAAAGTTCACTCTCACAGCCAAGTATGTTAAAAAAAATTCTGACTACTACGATTCTCACAGCTTCATCCACCATCTTTGCTTTGGTGTTTCCCTGGTATTCCCCAAGATACTGACGTCATTAAATGTGAATCATCCAATAGACATCCATGTTACAAACGCAAGGGGTTTCCCTTGCATGTGCGGACTTCGCCTGCACCTTGGCAGCGATTTGTCGCTGGCAAGGAAGAAGTATTTTGGCACAATTTTATTTTATATCGAATTAGCATAGATTAGTAAATACTGTAATGTACATCACTAATACAATCAGACCCAGCCATGGCCTCCACAGGGTGGGGCCAATAACTTGAACATTTTGGCTAACTGAATTGGCCATCATCAATAAAAAGGCCTTAGTTTTGAACACCAATGTTAACAGTTGTGTTTTTTTATGATTACGATTACAGTCCTATGTAATTATGATTATGAAGTTGTCATAGTTAACCTGCAGTGCCTTAGTTAATTTCAAATTTGACCACATTCAAGTACATATAAATACATATAAATTGTATTACGTTTTGAAGAAACAATTACAAATAAATAAATAAAAATTAATATATATTTAATTACATATTACTATTACTCTGTACTCCATGTCTGGTGAGAGCTAAAGATTTTGCCCATTGTAAGGAATCCTTTGTCAAATGTTATCCAATGTAAATAAATTAAATTCTTGCAAAGAATCCTTTGACATTTGTTATCCATTGTAGATAATCATTTGTTATGTTACCATTGTGAAGAATCGTAAACAATCTTTGTAATTTATGTTATCCATTGTAAAGAATCATTGGGCATATGTTATTCATTGTAAAGAATCCTTCAACATGTGTTATCCATTGTAAATAATCCTTGGGTGGACATTATCCATTGTAAAAAATCTTGTCACATGTAATATGTTATCCATTGCATTATTTGGCATATATGTTATCCATTGTAAAGAATCCTTGGACGTATGTTGTCCGTTGTAATGAATCCTTGAATATATGTTGTCCATTGTATAGAGAATCACTTTGTCTTGCAGCAAGTGAGGCTGCACTGAACCTGAAGAAGAACAATGGTCCAACGTTGCCTATCAAGGTGCGCAGTTTTGCCAAGCGGATGGATGACACAAGTGAGTCTCTCATCATCTTGTTAGATTGCTGGTGCAAATCACAGTGTTATCACATTTTATGCAAATTCCGGTAGTGCGTGGTATTATTACATTGGTAGTTGCTACTGATAACACGCTGTCTACTGTGATACACGCTGTCTATGGTGATACGTGCTGTCTACGGTGATATGCGCTGTCCTGCACGGTATGACGTCCTGTGCAATAAAAACCAATATTGCATTGCTGTTACGCATGCGGTTCAAAGAATTAATTCAAACGCCATATATTGCGTAAATTACCGTTTTGTTGTATTAAATGTGTTGAAATGTTAGTTATGAACCCATATAATAAATACCTTATCAAATGATGATGGGTTTTATGCACTCGTTGCATCAGAATGTTGCATTAGACTCGCAAGCAAATCCTGGGAAATCGTGGATTTTCTAAATAAATGTTCAGGGCCTGACATTTTTTTAAAGTCATGGAATTTAAAAATTGTCTGAACAGAAAAACCACATACCAGTAATTTTGTATGAAGATGTCAAGGAGATGGTAATGATCAGGTAATCATGCTTCTAATTGGAATGTTGGAATGGGATATTCAACAAATGTAATGTGAATTCAACAACAAATGTAATGTAAACATACAATACACGCACATTACATCATGATCACATGATACAATAGCGACTTGTGGACGATACTCTGTCATTAGTCATGGAAAGTCATGACATTTTTTGTTACAAAAGAGTGGAAGCCCTGAATGATGTTATCATCTTGACATGATTTTGCCGTTGTTGCAGTTGCAATGTTATTGTTCGTTGACATTTTTTATTATTACAGCCCCCCTCAAGGGCATTCCAAGCAAGACCCCCCTTTCTGGGGGGTTCCTCCGGTCAAACTCTCGCTCCAGTAGTTTCGCTGGGGGTACGACAACAGGGGCGCGGTCGTCTTACGTTGGACAGCGTGAGGGCGGCATTAAGGTGAGAGTCTGCATTTACCTGGAATTTTCATATACGTACTGAAGCGTTAGAGGCTAACTTTTTGTCTTCACACTTTTGCTGTATAGGAAACATTATGTCAAGTCATCCTTGCTAGCCAGGGGTGGTATTGGCACTACACTACCCCTGGCAGATCGCCCTGTTGAAATGTGCATTTGTCAGTTTATCACACACAAAGTCTGGATGTATGCTGAGTCATTTGTTCTTAGTCCAATTTCCTGTCTTGTTCAATGTGTTTCTGGGAACTAGACGAGCCTGCACCCAAACTTCAAAGAGCGTTTCCATGCAATTCTCATCATTACCTGTCCAACCAACGAGGACAGGTCCACAACAGGGCAGGGGTGAATAAAAAAATTAATTGGAATTATTCAGTTCAATTCCTGAATTGGAATTGAAATTTTAATTGAAAGATTTTGAGCAAACTGAATTGGAATTGAAAGATTTTGAATAAGTTGAATTGGAATTGAAAGAAAATTAATTGAACCTCATTTTCTAGTGCTGGTGCGATCTGATTTTATTTCCAGTGTGATTCTCAATCCAACCCTAGAATTGTATATGAACTCAAAGTCTTTGTAGCAGCTAAACATGCATTGGTATACCATTTTAAGATCTGAGGTGAGAACATTTGAACAGAGGGTCTGCCGTGTGGCAATTGGAAAAAAATTCAGAAGTTCTGTTCAAATCAAACTATGGTGGGGTGTGATGAGCTTACTTTGAATTCAACACATATTGCAGCTCCTGCTCTAAGACAACATTTGTTGCCTGCCTGGGTATATCTGAAACCATTCCTTTTGTGTGTGCTAGGCATGTGTGAAGCCATAGCCACCCCAATGGGGCATCCTGAACCATTAGTAATTGGCTTGCTACTCCTGCATTGTTTCATTGAGCAGGTATTTCTGAAACCATAAAATGATCAGCCAACTGGTCTTTTCATGTTGTTTGAATAATGGCTCAGCCATAGTCTGTACATTGTTTACAATTACTAGCAGTTGGAATAACATGAAAACAAACCAGATATTTTGTAAATTTGCAGCAATAGATGTAATAGAAAAGTAGTACACTATTATCTATTACTTTAGGATCTATTACTATTACTTTTGAAAAAAGTCACTACTGCCACGCAGTAGTGATCACGGCTCGAAAATACTCTAACCACATTTATATCTGGCTAACCTAGAGTTGTGAGCTTACATGGAGGAAGAAGAAGAAGTTCCTCTATTACAAAAAAAATTCCAATTACATATTACTATTATCCCATGCGTTTGTTTTGGTAGATGCCCAAAAATGTAGTATATACGTCGAAGGCATGTTGCGATATGCACCACTCCAAAAAAAATACTATGATATACCGGTAATATTGCGCAACTCTGGATACAAGGATAACCTGAAGACATCTCTCATGAGCTTCGACATTGGGAGGGGATCGGTCAGGATCAGTAAGACAAACAAGGGTGTTGTTTCCTATGAGACGGGGAAGAAACGTGAGGAGAGGAAACCTCATCGGAACCATGCCAGTAGTCATCTTTGCTCATGAAGGATGAACAACAAAGTAAATATTCATGAATATTGCAACTAAAACGCCCATAGAATTAATTCGGAATTTGAATTGAATGGGATTTGAATTGAAAGATCTGAGCTGGATTTGAATTTGAATTAAAAAAAATTAATTGGAAAAAAAATTAATTGGAATTGATTGAATTGAAAGGAATTGGAATTGACCCCAGCCCTGATCCACAACCAATTAAAGTTACGTTCTCATATGCGAGCCCTGCAAATTTGAGCAAGGAATATTATTGGTTAACACATCAACTGAAAGTTCCACATTTCAACAGGTCGCTCTGCTGGGGGGGGGGCTAATGTAGTCAGAAGCCCCTGGTGGCGAAAATATGGCCAGTTAGTCAGATTAAATTGATTACACTACGACCCCTTATAGGGTGTGAGAGCACATACGTAACTTAATGTACAATTCAGTGGTAATTTCACATATTTACAGTACATTATAACAGTTGTAACAAGGGTAAGTTATAGCAAGCAACATTATTGTGATCATCCAACAGATGGTGTCAGTACTTAAAGGAAAACAAACGTCGTGGTTTGGGCCTATGCACCTATGAGAGTTACTAAAACATAGCCATTTGTAAATACAAATAAGAATATCACACCAGTGGTTTACTAGGAAAAACTTGTTGAACACATAACATCTTAATTTCATGGGCCACGCCACACTATTAGATAACTCTGCGTCATGAGTGTGGTATTCTGGCAATATTCACTCACCAAATGAAAATATATTTGTATATGCTTATCCCTATACTTGCCAATAGGATATGGCCATGTTGTTTGCATCCAAGCTCAACTTTTAGAACACATTCTGAGTAAACCACTGGTGTGATATTCTAGTCGCGCATGGGTAGTTTTTATTATCGCTTTTAGGTGCGTAAACCATAGAACCATGACATTTGTTTTGCTTTAATAACACCATACACATGCATTTTAATCCTTCATAGGTGTTCCTGTTTTAAACGCCAGATATCTGTAGATTACATACATGCTCATCCATGTTTCAGCTGTTGGACGAGGTGCCTATTGGAGCGAAGGAGGCGAAAAGACGTCGCAAGATGGCGGAGCAGGACACGGTCGAGCAGGAGAAGAAGGACCAGGAGGCGACATCCAGTACGCCCGACTATGCCGCCGGACTCATTGCTCCGGCTGCCATTGTGGTGAGCTGTTACACAAGTGTTACACCAGTGTTACATAATATTGTGCAGCATCAACACCTGTTCTCTGAGTTGGACTCGTTATGTAGTGTTCATTATCATTAAACAAATTATTATGTCAAAAATAAATGTTTCATTATGTGACTGCATAATTTTTCATTATCATTACCATCAGTGGCCAGTTATATGGTCTTGATATTAAGCTTTTGCATCCAGTGGCCTAGGGGGCCAGTATAGTTTAGTTACTGGTCCTACAAAAAAGTTACTGGCCCAATATTTTACGAGGATAAAATGCTAGTAAAATCTACGCTTATACAGATGCACCAGTCGTAATGCGTGAGCTTTTCAAAAAGTCTGCATGTCGTCGCTAGTAGCAGACTTTTGGTGAATATGCGTTAAAAACAATATGGTGACTGTAGGACGCGAAGTCAGATCGATGAGATGACGATTTTTTGTAATTGTAACGCTGAGGGGAGGGCAAGGTCAGGCGATAAAAACTATGACAAGTCTGTAGGCAGTAGAAGTTTCGTACATTAACATTAATTGAAATGAAAATATATAAAATAGAAAAGCAGTGTCACTGTCATTGCATGGTGACTGTTGGTGAGTGTCACACCTAATTACTGGCATTGTCATAATGAAAATACAAGCAATGATAATGATAATTATTTTTCAATACCAGGGTCCATTGTCATTATATGAATTTAAAATCGAGCATTTTCAATATCATTACATATTGAACATCATCATCATTTCATTATCATAATAATGACTCCAACCCTGCTGAGCTGTTCTCAGAAGTGTTCTTCCATCCTTGCAGCCTCCTTCTGGTCAAGAACTCAGCATCACAGGGCCGAGCTATGTTCCGTCTAATGTCGGGGTCACTCGACTGCCCAGTGCAACGACTGGCGGTAGCGCCACGTTACCAGGTGAGTTGGAGAGTTTCCATAAATACTTCTCTTCCTCCTTGGTCCATCTGTTCCGCTCTCTCGACAACTTGTCTCCATCCATCATGATGTTCTGCCATTATTTCTCACTCTCGATTGTTCACCTCTGTCCTTACAAGATCTCTCTCCTTCCATCTTAAGTTTGGTCTTCTTCCATCTTAAGATTGGTCTTCTTCTACCAGCCTCTTCTGTTTTCCCTGCTCTCTTTGTCAGTCTCTCCTCACTCATTCTCTCTATGTGTCCTGCACATCCCAGTCTGTCCCCGCTACCTTCGTCCTCTGGGGTTTCCTCATTCCAGTCTCTTCTCTTTACTCCCAAATCTTCCTTCTGCCTTCTCGTTTCACTTTCCATATTCTCCTAAAGGCGAAATATAACATTTTCAACAGATGATTTCTTGATCTGGTCTTTAAAATTTCCTTTTTCTACTATTTCTTATGTTAAAATATACTTTAGCAATAAAGTTCAAAACATGAAATATGACATTTGTCATTTAGATATACTTTGAGATCGAAAAATTCAACGAATTGGGACATTTTAATTAATCAAAATGCCCAATTAGCGTGCAGCCTGGTCCCAGCTGAGGTGCATTTCTATTAGTTCACTCTCCAAAGTTCTCCTCCATGCTGTTTTTAGTTGTCCTCGTTTTCCTTTGGGGGCCACCACAATGCTGTTTTGGCTATATTGTCATCGTGGCCAAGACTTTCATACTATTTTGTGCGGTTAGTTTCAGCAGTTCTTTGTTGGTAATCTTTTGTGGCCAGAATATTTGCGTTATATTTCAAAGGCATCTGGGCCCGTATTCTCGAATTTGTAACTGACGTTTTTCGTAAACGTGACTGTGAAAGTTTCACGGGGGGTTCACTTGTGGAATATCTGGGTAAATACTGATTAGACCTACTCAATAGGGCTGCTGAAGTATTACATAGTCAATGTTGAATTTGGCTTGCATTATAATCATAAATTCACCGTGTTATTTTGTTATTATATATTCCACAAGTGACCCATCCATGACCAGTTTTGTCACCATTGTTGTTGTTGCAATTGTTGTTGTTGTTGTTGTTGTTGTTGCTCTCCTGTTTTTCCCTGTAGTCCAGGGTGAGGCTAGCATCGATGTCTGTCATTGATGTTTGTTTTCCTTCTTCGTTACTGATCCCATTTCTCTATCGTCTCACCCCCCCCTCGCTCTCATTTTCCGCTCCCACTCCTGCCAAGTCTCAGTCACACAGTCTCCCATCTTCCTCTTCTCCTTCTTCCCTCCACACTAAGCGCATCTTTCCATGTGTCCAGCCCACTTTAACCAGCTCCTCGCCAGCTTCTTCGTGAGACTCTCGCACCAACTTCCTCCCTCAGCTCCTCCAAGATTTCCTTCCACTTCATCAACCATTCTTTGAAGTCTGCCTCAATGTCCGCTACTGCTGCCAGGTCATCTGCATATAGCAACTTGCGGAGAATGTCGCCATATTTACGGAAGACTTGATTTTCTAATTTTGCAAGTTTTTCGCGAATGCGGGCCCTGGTGTAGAAGGTTATCTAATATCTGTTGTGCTGTCGCCAGCCACGGCTATATCAGCCGCCACGCAGCAGGCTCGTGAAAACCTTCAGCAGCAGCTGCAACAACAACTCGGTCAGTCTCAGATCGTACGCACGTCACTGCCGCAGCAGATATTGCAGACAGGGGGCGCCACTGCATTGGTCCAAACATCAGCAGCACCGCAGACGTCTAGCGCAGTGCCGCAGCTGGTTGTTACCGCAGTAACAAGTCAGGCGCAGCCGGGAAGTCAACCGCAAAAACGACTGTCATTGACGGTGAGTGGCGGATAGACTTGATAGATTCATGTAAAAAAACATGCACTTTGAATAATTATATTACTGCATGAAACAGGTTCTTATGTAGTACAACGTTACGTGATTTTTATGCATAGCATATCCAATGCACATTCTACAACTGAATGAGAATTTTGTTTTACAGATTCAGTGTGTTTTTGTAAATCTTGTAGAAACCAACAATTTGCACAAAAACTGGTTTTGGACTTTATCCCAGTTACTTCAAGTAAACTTAGTCCTCGTACCACAAATTCGTGGAATGTTTGTAGTTAATCAATGCAGTGTTTGATACCACCGATACTTTGATTGCAAATTTGCAACTGATGTATGTTTGTGAAGATAGGTTTATTTAATAAAAAAAACTTAAATCGGTTAAACTGGCTAGTGATAGTAAATATAGTCCTGGTTACACTCGGGGGGGGGTAGATGTACAGAGGAGATCCAGGCGGCTTCTTAGAGATGTGCTGATTGTGTTTTCCAGAGGGAACAAATTGTAGAGGCCCAGGAGATGTTCAGGACTTCCAACAAAGTGACACGTCCCGAGAAAGCATTGATCCTGGGTTTCTTGGCTGGATCCAGGGGTGAGGCAGCACTATGTGTTTGATTTATTTTATATTAAGTAATAAATGTGTTGATTTTTCATTACAAAAGACAGTATCCTTAGGGAAGATGTCAAAACATCGCTGTATGACACTAGACAAAATTGGTTACGTTACGGGGGAGGGGGTAAACAGCCGATTTGTGTAGTACAGTACGTTGATGTTTTATGGCAAGAACTCCCCTGTGATGTACGACAAAATGTTCATGGTCAATGTAATTTAAAGTTTCATATAGCATTTGGAGACGGTTAGAGGCTAATTGAAATCGAGTTTGTGTAATGTTATACATCGCTACATTTAGTGATAGTATCCCTGGAAATAGTATTTTGTCAACCAACTTAAAGGGGGAGTAAGCATAAGGTTATACTATCTCTGTTTACAACTTACGATTAGATATGACTACTATGAGTTAGCATAATATTGTACATTTATGCATAGCTTTTTAGTTAAACACAGTGCTGTAGTATACTGCATGTTTGATGATGTCATGACATTAGAAATAAAAATATTTTTGATTGATTTCTCACAAGGTAATTTTTATTACTATGAACCATCGTAATAATGATGAAATAACAATTTTCTTCTAATCATAACTATTGATATTTGCTTATTGCTCAACGTTTTGGCCACCTTCATTAGCCTTCGTCAGGAACTGAATTCTGGGATGACTAGTTCTTCTTCTGCTCACCATGCAAGCAGACCGTCTCATACCTGGCTGATTCTGTATCCCCCTCGTCACAATTCATGATTGGAGTAGTCTTTCTGATCCATATGGCCCTTTAATCCATGTCTCATATCTATTATTTTCTGTCTGTCACCTTTGTTCGTCAAGCAGAATAAGAACTGGTCGTCCCAGAAATCAGTTCCTGATGAAAGCTACTGAATGTAGCCAAAACGTTGAGTAAGTAAATGTCAGTGGTTGTAATTAGAAGAAGATTGTTACTTCATTGTCGATGAACATTTTCACGACCATGGTGATGATGTCGCTTGTGTGTGTTTCTAGACAACCCGTGCCCCCAGCAAGGTGATGTAGTCAACATTCGACTGAGTGAGTCATCTGAGAGTGTGCAACAACCGGACGGACTCTTCCGGCCCATGTGGGTTGACACCTACTTTCAGATGAACTATCGGTCCGGAGAATGGAAGAGGATCCGCAAGTTTCGCGACTATGAGATCGAGTGATGGTTGACCGCAACATCCAACACATTATTGTAAATAATACATTTGTACAGTTTTCTCTCGTTTTCTTTTTGAACAGCTAGACTGTAAGGAGCTGCTGGCAAGATACATTTCGTTGAGAATGATTATGTGTGAATTATCACAATTTAAAACTTGGTCTCACAACTTTGAAGTTATAAAATATGTCACTCAACGAGTACAAAATTGTGCTGAATTTGGTCAAAAAAGTTGAGTACAATTTGGTGAATTCCTCAAGGTAAATAATTAGGATTTTGTTTATGAAAACAATTATTTATAAGAAGTATCAACATATGTCAGTCTTCCATGTTGTGTTTTCAAAGCATTTGTGAACTGATGGCACTGCAGAATCTGAACAATTGTTTGTCACTATTCAGGGCTAACCAAGACTATATATTACTTCCTTTATAGAGCTATACTTGATGCTTGTGTTACTAAGCATTGCTTCTGTTTATAGACATTTGAGGATGTCAAGAAATTCTATATATAGTGCCTACTTACTGTTTTTGTCTTTTTAGTAGTCTTGAGTCACATGACCATACATCAGTCGGTTGCAATCCAACGACTACAACAATGACTTGTATGTTTGATTACAACTGTCCACCTGTGTTCAAATTACTGTTGTTGTTTTCAAGGTACCAAATTACTGTTGTTGTCTAGGTAACAAATTACTGTTGTTGTTGTCTAGGCAACAAATTACTGTTGTTGTTGTCTAGGCAACAAATTACTGTTGTTGTTGTCTAGGCAACAAATTGACATTGTGATTTTTCACTCCAGCCCTGAGTTCGCAAGACAAGACTGTTGGTTTGCCTTTAGGTCAACGATTGTGTGTGTGTCTGCTACTGTTATGTCAATTGTAATTGTGTCTGGTGGAACGTCTTAGCTGCACTTCTGTTAATATTTAATAGAATGTAAAATGACGATTACAACCAATGCTCGTGCTTCAGTTTGAGTGAGAAACGTGGCCTTTGTTTAGAATGTGATTCGATGAATTAAGTTTCGCCAGGAAGTTCATGAAAACGGTCTCGATCCTGTCCTTGATTCTTTGTTTTGCTGTGTTAGTGCATCATATGTTGTTTTGTGTGTGCGTGTGCCACTACAGAGTGGTATCAAATGTGTGGTTAGTAATCAGGAAATATGTTGAAAGTGATTTTAGGGACATTTTCACTGTTGGTGAGTGTTAAGACGGATGTGAAACTAAATATGTCCTCCATGGTTAGTGTCTGGAAGTGGGGAAGTGGTCGCGCTTGATTGACTTGTTGAAGTACAAAGATTGTTCCTTTAGCCCAGCAGCGAGTGCCTGGCAACTTCTGTGCCCTTGAACCGCTGAGGATACGTCTGTTGTGTCTCATCCTTCAGTGTGTTGGACTGGTGATCAGTTGCATTGATGCACATGACATGCCCTAGGCATTCACAATCATTGCAGCCTAGCAGTGACGGTCTGCGGTCCTGGACGACTTCCATTGTAACAGAGATCTTATTTTTGTAACAAACTTTGGGTATTGACTTGCCAGTGTAGGCCATCATGATCATTGCACTCTTCTGTAGCTTTGGTCTGGGCTGTCATTCCCTGTAGTCATGATTTAACCTGGGAACATTTGGCAGCATCTTAGCCGCCAACTACGCTGTGGAACGTAAATGATTACTTACATAATACTGGAGACATTGTGTATGTTGCTGATGTGTACATAGCTGTGGAGAGATACACCAAGAGTAGGTCAATGTAAAACACATGTCATGTATACTTCTGCATTGTGTGAATATATTTTGTAAGAAATAAACTGAAAAAATTACTGGTACCATTTTGTTGAGTGTTTGTACGAGAAGCGTATGCCCACACTAACTGTTGCCATTTTCTTTGAATTGTTTGGCTTTCTACACTGTAGCATAAATAAAGAAAAGTTTGATGAAAAAGCAAAATGTCCCATATCCCAGCCAGCATGCTCGTGGAATACAGATTGTAGAATTGATTGGTTATAAAAAGGCTGACTAACAGGAGACAACTGAAGAAGATGGAGAGTTATTGCGATCAGTGTTATGAATGATCAGTGTTATGAATGTGCAATACTGGGCAGATGAGCAGTGTCCTGTTAAGTTACACAATGTCAGCACCATGGTAGCCACAATGTCAGCACCATGGTAGCCACGATGTCAGCACCATGGTAGCCACGATGTCAGCACGATGCCAGCACCATGGTAGCCACGATGTCAGCACCATGGTAGCCACGATGCCAGCACCATGGTAGCCACGATGTCAGCACCATGGTAGCAACGATGTCAGCACCATGGTAGCCACGATGTCAGCACCATGGTAGCCACGATGTCAGCACCATGGTAGCCACGATGTCAGCATGATGGTAGCCACGATGCCAGCACCATGGTAGCCACGATGTCAGCACCATGGTAGCCACGATGTCAGCACCATGGTAGCCACGATGTCAGCACCATGGTAGCCACGATGTCAGCACCATGGTAGCCACAGCCAGTAACAGTTTGAATTGGAGTTGTTATAAGATGGTTTAATCCAACAGATCTCTCAACACAAAGGACTTATCTTTCTGATCAAATCGTCTGAGTGACATTTATGATGAAAGGGATTTCAGGATTTGTGAAATATGGGGAAACCACGAACATCCTCATTCTGTTGCTCGGCATTGTGGGAGTGCACACACGCACGTTCACATACACACACACGCAAGCACTGCACGCAAACACGCCAAAACTACTGGTAATTCTTGATCTGCCCTCGCCGAATTGGAGCTGCGAATCATCCAAATGCTCCTTGCAGACACAAGATAGATAGTTTATTTCGAAATTGTACAATGGATTTAATAATATTAATAACAATAACATTAATAATGCATGTTTAAATTCAATCAGGTCGCGTAGTAACCAGCTAATACATACACTGTGAGAACTTTTCTTAGGTTGAAAATATATTATAATTAGCCTGATTTCATTTGCATCGGTTGGATTCATAATATACTTTTTGGATTTTGTGAGGGCACTTTTGAAGATATTGGATAAATTGTTTTTTTAGGCTCAGTGATAGCATTTGCATGGTTTGGACCAACATTTGTAGAACAATTACAGAATGCATTTGGTCAGGATCCTTAATTAAATCATTTTATATTTCAGATATCCAGAAATGCCTGATTTATCATTGCATTTCCCAATCATGTGAATATCGACCAACGCACTCTACCGAAAATGTACCCACTGACCTTGTCTGCCATCAGAGCTCGGTGGAGTCTGTTTGGAGTAATTATGAAACATATGCTCGCGACCTGTGTCATTTTCTATTGACTGTGTAGGGGAAGGTGGGGCATGTCCGCACGTCGAGCATGTCCGCACGTCGAGCTTGTCCGCACGTCGAGCTTGTCCGCACACCTCATTATTGGCCAAACCGCGTAGACACAGTATGTTATTTAAAACCTGGTCTACGGTAGAATCTAACTCAAACTCACCAAACACTTGAAACAGCGATTTGAACTCGTTTGCGTCAGTAAAAAATTATAAATTAACATGTTGTTTGTGCAGAATGTCATGTAATTTTATACGTAGCTCACATGTACAATAATAGATGTATATCAGTGGCTTATGCATTTTTGGAATGTGTGTAATTATTGTTGTCGCTGCACAAATAAACTTAGACATAGACGGTGGGTGCGGGAAAACTGACAATCTTCTCCCGCCGGTCGTTTGGGGCATATCCGCACAAGCGTGTGCGAATATGCCCCAGTCGTGTGGGGATATGCCCCAGTCGTGTGCGGATATGCCCCAAATACAGTAAGTTTATTTACATAGCGTGACGTCATTATGTAGATGTTATTAAATTATATATTTAATTCGCTTAAACATAATTACCTCTCAAGAAACTAACATAATTACCTCTCTAGAAACTTGATATTCGATCTGAATATTTCGACCGGTCTTCTTCAGCAGACTGAAGTTACGGATGTGTCACATGACCAATGTCATGTGACACAGGCTGGAGCAGGACTGGTGGGAGCTCCTGGCCAACGTCTCGGTTCAGCGTAAGTTTCTCTCTGTGAATGTTAATCGCCTCCTTTATTTTCCTCCTGTGCCAGTTCTCCTCGTGGTCTAGAATTTTAACGTCCTTCATAGAGCACTGATGGTGTGTGTTCAGTTTGTGTTCACTTATAGCTGATAGGGGTTGGCGGCAAGATAGATGTTCTATAATTCTTGTGCCAACCTAATTGTCGTGTGTAAGGAAAACGAGTGTATGGGTTCGCACGTGCCATGGAAAATTTCCGAGTACCAAATCAAACAGGAAATGTGACCAACACTAAGTCATACACCAAATTACCAGATAAATTACAACCAGGTCATGCGCATTAAACGCGCATAATCCTGCGTTAGCCCAATATTGGGTTGTTTGGTGTATAGCACATTGATACTTGAAAGGAACGAGACTATTCACACAACCCGTGACGTCGTTCGACGTAATGCACAGAAACGCGTGACGTCAAACAATGAATACTAATCGTGTTGATTGGGGTACGCGTCAAGATAAGCCATGCAATGATAGGCGGGGCGTTGTTCCAATGAAGCATGGGCCACCATCGTAAGGGCGTCCTGCCGGCGCAACTGCTGCAATGTTTCGGCGTGATCATTGTGCGCCTGGCGCCGGTCTTTGTCGTCGAGGTGATCGCTCACCATTTTCTCACCATGACCTTCAGTCGCAACCGACGCGTCGACTTCGTCACTTGGCTACTCGTGGCGGCCATGTTCAATCTGGCCATGCCTTGCTACCTTCCGATGCCGGGAGACGGCCGGTTCAGTCTCGCCAGCCAACGCTACGGCCGCATGGCCAAGATCCTCTACGACTCGATGCGCGTGCTGCACGCGTGGATCGAGATGCGCTTCTGCTGGTTCTGCGTCAGCCTGCTGCTTGCGTACAGCGGCCGCGTCAACTACAACCAGTTCCACGTCTACACCGAATCGAAGCTGCTACAGCTACAGGCCCACGTGATTGCCATCGCCTGTCTGATCGTGTCGCTGTGCTTCACTGACCAGCGTAGCGGCGGCAATATGATCCCCATGACGTTCGTCACAGCCATGGAGCATCTGTTGCGCAAGACGCGGTCCGTCACCTCGTGCGCGTCGGCGTCTTCTTTGACAGCGTCGTCGTCCGACTCCAGCGTCAACACGGTCCACAGTGCGACGTCGACGGCGTCTAGTATCTCGAGCGGCACCCAGCGTATCCTCCGACAGTTCAAGAGCGAGCTGGCGCACACGGCCGCCAGGAACGTTCGCAAGCGACGCGGCGCAGCCAGTAGGGGCCGTGGCAAGCAGCGACAGAGGCGGGCGGTGTCGAAAGGACGGGTCGTCTTCTAGCCGGCGTGTCGTGATACTTGGGGAGATGCGTCACTCGGTGAGAGTATCAGCAGTGTTTCCGTAGCAGTTGATGATGTCTCGCTATAGCAGCAGGTCACCACCGCCAGAAACAGTCGCGAGAAGACATCGCGCCGTTAGCAGAAGGCACGTTGTGTCGATAATGTATTCGTGTCGACTGGATTTTGCAAGGCGACAACAAATGACTGAATAAGATAAACGAAAACAAGAAAACATTACCAAATCTGGACATTTACCCAAATGTCGGTTTTATCTTACATTGCCAGCAACTGGCAGTGTAGGATATGCAGACGGCTAAACACTGTGGCGGGCCGATAAAGCCGGGAACTCTGGGACGGTCATTAAGAGGGTCAACGTTGGCGACAGGCCAAAACCAGCAGTTAATAAATAAGTTGATTGACATGTCTCTATCGCGGCTTCACGGCGAACTGTGTATTGACATAGTCGTTATTTATGTAATCCTAGCACAATACCGCGTCACGACCAAGCTCCGGTGACCACTGAAATACTTCAGACTTCATCAGTTTCCATTAAATTGTTGTGAGGAAACTGGACATGAATTTATTCGTAAATTTACTATAGTTGCTTCTGGGAGGAAGGAACAGCTTTGGAATTCCCATCAGCCCGTGGAGGCCGTTGACGTCATTCTCTCATTCCGCGTCCTCGTCATCTACCGTGCAATTCTGCCCTGCACTTTTGGTCATCCTCCATCGTACTCAATAAGGAATCTAAGGATACAAGGAACATCAGATATATGGATCAGTTTGGTCGTGTCATAACAAGTTCCATATAGCGAGAGATTTATCTTTGACCGGAATGATGTTGCAAACGGCGAAAACACAGCTTCTCGTGTGTATCTTTTGTAGACAAACCAGATGAATATTAAGTTGGACTGCTTAAATTCGCATTTTAAGAAACGTTTTGAATGGCACGAATTACAGTTACTTGTTGCACAAAACCAGTTTACTCAAATGATGTTGTCTGTGGTTACTGCACCTCTCGTCTTTGCCTAACATACCAATAACGATATTCAAATGAATAGCTTTTGTTTACTTTGCTAAATCCTTTATTCTTTGATTCGATCAGTCAGCTCCCACTTGAGCACAAGGCGCTAACAAATCTTCTCCCGCCAGTGCGGTCTTGAGCACAAGGCGCTAACAAATCTTCTCCCGCCAGTGCGGTCTTGAGCACAAGGCGCTAACAAATCTTCTCCCGCTAGTGCGGTCTTGAGCACAAGGCGCTAACAAATCTTCTCCCGCTAGTGCGGTCTTGAGCGAGCCAGCCAAGGTCAATCCAGTTCTTCCCAGCCATCCTTGTTTCTTCTCCAACAGTCCTTCTCCAGGTGCTCAGTGTTCTGCCTTTTTCCAGGTGGTGTCCATTCGAGAGCGTCGTGAGGAAGGTGATTCCTGTCCATGCTCGAGTCATCTCCACCCTCTCTGCTTTACCTCATCTTTGAAATGCCCTATTTTTTAGTCTGGTGTAACGAAGAGAAGTGTTACTGACACATATTCACATTATATATTTAATGAATTAATTTAATGAATTAATTAATTTATTTATAATGGTAATATGCATTCGACACAGTGCCAAGAGAACTTGCATTTGTAGTTAGAATGGTGAAGACAATGTAAAATGAGCCAACGGCGGTGGTGAGAGTTGAGACAGAGGTTAGAATGGTGAAGACAATGTAAAAGGAGCCAACGGCGGTGGTGAGAGTTGAGACAGAGGTTAGAATGGTGAAGACAATGTAAAAGGAGCCAACGGCGGTGGTGAGAGTTGAGACAGAGGTTAGAATGGTGAAGACAATGTAAAAGGAGCCAACGGCGGTGGTGAGAGTTGAGACAGTGGTTAGAATGGTGAAGACAATGTAAAATGAGCCAACGGCGGTGGTGAGAGTTGAGACAGAGGTTAGAATGGTGAAGACAATGTAAAAGGAGCCAACGGCGGTGGTGAGAGTTGAGACAGAGGTTAGAATGGTGAAGACAATGTAAAAGGAGCCAACGGCGGTGGTGAGAGTTGAGACAGAGGTTCGAATGGTGAAGACAATGTAAAAGGAGCCAACGGCGGTGGTGAGAGTTGAGACAGGGGTTAGAATGGTGAAGACAATATAAAATGAGCCAACGGCGGTGGTGAGAGTTGAGACAGAGGTTAGAATGGTGAAGACAATGTAAAAGGAGACAACGGCAGCGGTGAGAGTTGAGACAGAGGTTAGAATGGTGAAGACAATGTAAAAGGAACCAACGGCGGTGGTGAGAGTTGAGACAGAGGTTGGAATGGTGAAGACAATGTAAAAGGAGCCAACAGCGGTGGTGAGAGTTGAGACAGAGGTTAGAATGGTGAAGACAATGTAAAAGGAGCCAACGGCGGTGGTGAGAGTTGAGACAGAGGTTAGAATGATGAAGACAATGTTAAAGGAGCCAACGGCGTTGGTGAGAGTTGAGACAGGGGTTAGAATGGTGAAGACAATGTAAAATGAGTCAACGGCGGCGGTGAGAGTTGAGACAGGGGTTAGAATGGTGAAGACAATGTAAAAGGAGCCAACGGCGGCGGTGAGAGTTGAGACAGGGGTTAGAATGGTGAAGACAATGTAAAAGGAACCAACGGCGGTGGTGAGAGTTGAGACAGAGGTTAGAATGGTGAAGACAATGTAAAAGGAACCAACGGCGGTGGTGAGAGTTGAGACAGAGGTTAGAATGGTGAAGACAATGTAAAAGGAGCCAACGGCGGTGGTGAGAGTTGAGACAGAGGTTAGAATGGTGAAGACAATGTAAAAGGAGCCAACGGCAGTGGTGAGAGTTGAGACAGAGGTTAGAATGGTGAAGACAATGTAAAAGGAGCCAACGGCAGTGGTGAGAGTTGAGACAGGGGTTAGAATGGTGAAGACAATGTAAAAGGAGCCAACGGCGATGGTGAGAGTTGAGACAGAGGTTAGAATGGTGAAGACAATGTAAAAGGAGCCAACGGCGGTGGTGAGAGTTGAGACAGTGGTTAGAATGGTGAAGACAATGTAAAATGAGCCAACGGCGGTGGTGAGAGTTGAGACAGAGGTTAGAATGGTGAAGACAATGTAAAAGGAGCCAACGGCGGTGGTGAGAGTTGAGACAGAGGTTAGAATGGTGAAGACAATGTAAAAGGAGCCAACGGCGGTGGTGAGAGTTGAGACAGAGGTTAGAATGGTGAAGACAATGTAAAAGGAGCCAACGGCGGTGGTGAGAGTTGAGACAGATGTTAGAATGGTGAAGACAATGTAAAAGGAGCCAACGGCGGTGGTGAGAGTTGAGACAGAGGTTCGAATGGTGAAGACAATGTAAAAGGAGCCAACGGCGGTGGTGAGAGTTGAGACAGGGGTTAGAATGGTGAAGACAATGTAAAAGGAGCCAACGGCGGCGGTGAGAGTTGAGACAGGGGTTAGAATGGTGAAGACAATGTAAAAGGAGCCAACGGCGGCGGTGAGAGTTGAGACAGAGGTAAGAATGGTGAAGACAATGTAAAAGGAGACAACGGCAGCGGTGAGAGTTGAGACAGAGGTTAGAATGGTGAAGACAATGTAAAAGGAGCCAACGGCGGTGGTGAGAGTTGAGACAGAGGTTAGAATGGTGAAGACAATGTAAAAGGAGCCAACGGCGGTGGTGAGAGTTGAGACAGAGGTAAGAATGATGAAGACAATGTTAAAGGAGCCAACGGCGGTGGTGAGAGTTGAGACAGGGGTTAGAATGGTGAAGACAATGTAAAATGAGCCAACGGCGGCGGTGAGAGTTGAGACAGGGGTTAGAATGGTGAAGACAATGTAAAATGAGCCAACGGCGGCGGTGAGAGTTGAGACAGGGGTTAGAATGGTGAAGACAATGTAAAAGGAGCCAACGGCGGCGGTGAGAGTTGAGACAGGGGTTATAATGGTGAAGACAATGTAAAAGGAGCCAACGGCGGCGGTGAGAGTTGAGACAGGGGTTAGAATGGTGAAGACAATGTAAAAGGAGCCAGCGGCGGCGGTGAGAGTTGAGACAGGGGTTAGAATGGTGAAGACAATGTAAAAGGAGCCAACGGCGGCGGTGAGAGTTGAGACAGGGGTTAGAATGGTGAAGCCAATGTAAAAGGAGCCAACGGCGGTGGTGAGAGTTGAGACAGATGTTAGAATGGTGAAGACAATGTAAAAGGAGCCAACGGCGGTGGTGAGAGTTGAGACAGAGGTTAGAATGGTGAAGACAATGTAAAAGGAGCCAACGGCGGTGGTGAGAGTTGAGACAGAGGTTAGAATGATGAAGACAATGTAAAAGGAGCCAACGGCGGTGGTGAGAGTTGAGGGAGAACAGTTTGGAGTGGGATAGGAACTGGTTTGAGTCCCCTACTTTTCATTATGGTGATGAACCAGATCAGTGGAAAGGTTTCTGATCAGGAAGAACTGACGAAGACGGCAGCAAGGAGGAACTACATGAGACATTGCACGAATGGAGTAACACCTTAAAAAAACACATTGGACAACTCTTGAAACACGCCATCGTGTCTAGGTGGTCCCCATTATGTGTCTGAAGAAATCGACAGCATCCAGTTTTGTTTTTCATGTAGTTCGTCTCACGAATGGTGCACAGTTATCTGGAAATGCAATTTGGTTCTCCTGTCGTTAACTGGGGCTGTCTCGGGTGTGACAGCAGTTCGATATTCTTCACATTTTGAACGTTAAACAGGAGGGAGCGGAGACGGGGGTGGGGACGGGGGTGGAGACGGGGATGGAGATGGGGGGTGGAGACGGGGTGGAGACGAGGGGTGGAGACGGGGGGGTGGAGACGGGGGGAGGGGGGTGGAGACGGGGGTGGAGACGGGGGGTGGATACAGGGTTTGGATACGGGGGGTGGATACGGGGGGTGGAGACGGGGGTGGAGAGGACAGTGATGCGGGACCAGTGACAGAAGAAGAAAGCAAAACACTTACCGAGGACCAGTATCGATGCCAGCAACAACAACAACAACAACAACAACAATCAATACAGAAAAGGCTGAATTTTATGTACCCACTCTAATATTTACGTCTTCTGTGTATACATCATTCACATTGATGCGAAAGTGAGAGAATGGAAAATAGGTCGGTCGGTCGGTCGGTCGGTCGGTCGGTCGGTCGGTTATAACAACAATGTATCCATGACGGTCTGTTCTTCTTGAATTTGCAACCATATGCCCACAACTTGTACTGTTGAAGACTATGCGTCAACACCATGTATGACGATGGACGACATAGCAATGAAGAAAGTGTTTAGATTTGTGCGTGAAAAACACTAAGACATTTCAAGTGTTTGACTTGCACGCTGTACAAGTAGTAGTAGGGAGCCCCGATGGCGACACGGGGATCTAGTCGTCTCCCATCGTTCGCCAACGAGTCGAGACCCGCTGACGAGACTTCACCGTCGAACCTGACGACTGCCGAGCTGGGTACAGGAGTGCCGTATGTTGAGAGATTGACGAGACCCACGAACCATGCACGGTTCCATGACGCGAACCAACGACAACATGTATCGGGTACTCGACATTACATGCCCTGCGAGAGGTCCATCCGCTCGACGGCGTCGGGGTAGTCTACATAATCGTCATCGTTCTCCGTCCACACCCTGTCCGAGTAGTAGAGCGATTGACTGAGGCAGAACGAACTCACCAGGAGAGAGGTAATCTGTAAACTACGCACGACAAATCATTGTTGGTGCTGGCTTATGAACAAAGTCTATACTATAGAGTAGTTTGTGACTCTGCCTGCCTGCCTGCCTGCCTGCCTGCCTGCCTGCCTGCCTGCCTGCCTGCCTGCCTGCCTGCCTGCCTGCCTGCCTGCCTGCCTGCCTGCCTGCCTGCCTGCCTGCCAGTTTCGTACATAATTTTTTTTCCCAGGGGTGGAAATATTACGTATGTGGACGTTTGACGTGGATTACGTAACTCAGAACGATAATACCGTCCACATACGAACGCTTCTCATGAAACCGGCAGTTATACGTGATCTTTGCGGCATGAAGTTGGTACTGCCCCAGACTCGGTAGCGCAAGGAGTCATAAGTGCTCGCAGTGGTTGCCTTTTTGTCCCGCACAACGCCGGATAACTCGACTAGTTAGGTAAATAAATAAATTAGTGTTCTTGCCCCCAATCTTCAAACAATCTATGTTCCTCTTCAGGAAGAAGAAGGAGTTTGCACATCGAACATGTTTTGCGGCTAATTCATATGCCTTGTTTCATTTGGTTTTTAATTATATTTTGTCGGAAATCGAAAGTGAAGGCACCTAGCCTCAACAGTTTCAACGACGAGAAGAACAAACAAGGAGAACGCTACACAGACAGTTGAAATCAAAAGCGAAGGCACCTAGCCTCCACAGTTTCAACGACGAGAAGAACAAACAAGGAGAACGCTACACAGACAGTTGAAATCAAAAGTGAAGGCACCTAGCCTCCACAGTTTCAACGACGAGAAGAACAAACAAGGAGAACGCTACACAGACAGTTGAAATCAAAAGTGAAGGCGCCTAGCCTCCACAGTTTCAACGACGAGAAGAACGAACAAGGAGAACGCTACACAGACAGTTGAAATCGAAAGTGAAGGCACGTAGCCTCCACAGTTTCAACGACGAGAAGAACAAACAAGGAGAACGCTACACAGACAGTTGAAATCAAAAGTGAAGGCATCTAGCCTCCACAGTTTCAACGACGAGAAGAACAAACAAGGAGAACGCTACACAGACAGTTGAAATCGAAAGTGAAGGCACCTAGCCTCCACAGTTTCAACGACGAGAAGAACAAACAAGGCGAACGCTACACAGACAGTTGAAATCGAAAGTGAAGGCACGTAGCCTCCACAGTTTCAACGACGAGAAGAACAAACAAGGAGAACGCTACACAGACAGTTGAAATCGAAAGTGAAGGCACGTAGCCTCCACAGTTTCAACGACGAGAAGAACAAAAAGGAGAACGCTACACAGACAGTTGAAATCGAAAGTGAAGGCACGTAACCTCCACAGTTTCAACGACGAGAAGAACAAACAAGGAGAAAACTACACAGACAGTTGAAATTAATCAACTGGATAGATACAGACGATACTACAATTAGCGTAATTAAGTCAGTCGTCGTGATGTATAGTCTACGACTCTACAGTCAGTCATAAATCAAACTTTCCAAGTAAGTTACGACTATTAAAACCATTTGTATATCCAATTATATAACAACTGTTCTGTCTCTTTTCGATCCCTCGCTTCGGTTTGTGGTGGTTTCCGTAATCTCGAAGAAAAATGAAGACGACAATTTGTGAACAGAAGATAAAGAATCGTTAATTTAACCAACAGAATCAACAACACAATCCAGGCCATCTGAACATTAAATAAACGCAATACATCAAATAAACACAAATTAGCAACATACACCCGCACATTCGCACACCATGCTTGTAACAAAGAAAGCGTTTGGTCAGAAAACTACTCGGACATCACATTGGACACACAAGAGACTCTTACCTGAAATCGTGTGGTGGTAAATCCAGGTGTAGACTAGTGTCACTGATCTCCCGCCAGAGGACGCGCAGCGCCAGCCAGAAGACAAACACACTGTCGGCAGCACAGGTACGTCAAACAAGACACAAGAAACTTGAGCAGGGACTGAATTACTTTTTCGCATATGAATTAACTATTAATGTGCTCCCCACATCCGATTTTTTTACGGGAAGAACAATTCGGTGTATAATCCCGTGGGAACCCGGTCCGCAGCATCAGTCGCCGGGAACAACCGCTAATGAAAGAACGAAAGAAAGAAAAGAAGGTAAGAAGGAAGAAAGAGAGAGGGGGGGAGGGGGAGAGGCAGAGAGAGTGACAGGGCTATTGATGCTGTCGACGTCGATTCCAATCTAACAATATATTCTATAAAGGCTTTGCGTGCGTGCGTGCGAGCGTGCGTGCGTATTACTAAACATTATTTTATTAATCTTTTAGCAGCGATGCCAGTACCTCCTTAATGCGAAATGCCATTATATATATATATATATATATATATATATATATATATATATATATATATATATATATATATATATATATATATATATATATATATATATATATATATATATATATATACAATCTCATGCGGATATCGGAATATATCGGGCGCTCGTTATACAAAGTAGACATCGGCGGTATGTGTTACCTGTTGCTGCCGACAAATTACAAGACGCTAACAATTTTTAGGAAGTCTTTAAAGACTCACCTTTTTATTAGGCACTTCAAATATATGTAAATGAAGAGAATATTATGTGATGGACACTATGGATGGACTATTTGTGATATACATTAATTTTGCATTAGGATTCTCACCTGATTTTAAGGTTTTCTAAATTATTTTATTTATTCATTTATTTCTAAATAATTTTATTTATATATTCAGTGTTCACACGTGTGTGTTTATATTTAAATATTATTTTATACCATGTGAATAGTATTTGATCCATATAGTGGGAATTACCGCTTTTAAAAATGCTGTATTATTATTATTATTATATTATTACCTGAAGCACCTGCTGGTCAACACCTGGTAGTAGGTGGTCAGGAGACCGGCCAATGCGTTGAAGACGGCTGCGAAGAGGAGCCAGTCACCACGCAGAGCTTCAACCTAAGTTACACATTATCGGTCATTCGACTCAATCTAACGCCACTGGACGTCCTATTATTGGACCCGACAATACAGTTAGATATCATCTTTGATATTAAACACCAAAATAATTTCTTCTAATCAATTACTTTTTGCAAGTAAAAGTAGTCTGTTGAAGTTAAATTTATTTGATAAATTTATATTTGTGTACCTCCTGATCCGATGTTAACGCTGGGGACTGTGCGTACGTTGACTAGTGATTCAAAATAGAAAAAGTATTATTTTTTAATTTTCCGAAGCGCCCACGGGGGGTTGATGAAAACCAAAATCACTGGCAATACGAGGAAGGTCTGTGACTGGACAAACTCGGTGAAACACAGAATGATGGAGTTGGAAAGACGTAAAGACGCCCATTTTGAAAATACACCACGATGTACCACGATATACCATGTTGTATCATGGTAATCCGTGGTAAGCTATGGTAATTCATGTTATTCCATGCTTTGTCATATATAGAGCATGGTAATGTATTGTACACCATGGTTTACCTGTTTCAAAACACCACGGTATTTCATCATGGAATACCTTGGTGTATCATGGCATACCATGGTATTTTATCATGACATACCATCGTTTAACTATTGCAAACCGTCATGGTATACCATAGTATTTTATCACGGTATTCTACCATGGTATTTTAATTATGGTATACCATAGTATTTTACCACGGTATTCTACCATGGTATTTTTATTATGGTATACCATGGTATTTTACCACGGTATTCTACCATGGTATTTTAATTATGGTATACCATAGTATTTTATCACGGTATTCTACCATGGTATTTCAATTATGGTATGCCATGGTATTTTACCACGGTATTCTACCATAGTATTTTAATTATGGTATACCATGGTACAATTTCCTAAGGGACATGGGTACCTCCAGGTTGAAGTGGTCGGGTGCGGCGGTAGACAGTACGATGACGTCGGCTGCAATGGCCAACAGTACGCGCAGGAGGACGAACATTAAATGGAAGGTCGGGTCCCTGAGTCCGGGCGGTCGCAAGTAGAAGGAGACGCGCCGTCCAAGCGGAGATCTGTCGCGTCGGCGAGTGTCTGTAGACGATTGTCTGCTGCTTGTGGACCGGGATTGGCTGATAGAGTGGCCAGACGGCCGCCCGCCGCGTCTTGAAGGCGTATCCATTCCCGCTTCGTTCAAAATGTGCGCGAATTATCGACCGGGTCTAGTTAACAAAAGTACGTGTAGTGTAGCGCAAGGATAAACCTCTGTCGCGGTAACAATTTCACCGATTATCTTCCTTTATTATACAGTTAATCAACTTCTGCGAACGGTAAGACAGAAATATTGACGTTTACTGGCGGTGTCACTTTGGTGCGCGCGTAAATAATAAATGCACTACGTCATCGATTAATGGGTAGTATTAATAATAATAATGAAGTGAAGTGAAAGTTTATTCAACAACAACAATAGCAACAACAATATAATACAGGTGCATAGTATGGTCTGCTGCTGCTGCTGAAGGGATATAGCTGAAGTCATACGACTCATAAGGTGCTATGCCCTTCTCAAACTAAATAAATACGATACAAGTAAAAAAATAAATACATTCCATTGCGCCTATAACGTCTCACGAACGTGGCGAAGAATGAAAAAGTGGCATTCTTCGAAGAAGTTCAGACATAGATAGATAACACCAAGACTGATAAAGAAATGATAATGTGTGACCGAGATGGACGCAGAGGAACACCAAGAGACGGAGCAGACTATTGGGAGCCTCCGAACAGAGGAGTGGAATGAAAACTAATATTAGATTTCTGTATCAGCAACAATCTCACTCTAATGAATACATACTATCAGTACTCAGATGCCCATAAATGCATTTGGTACGGATGGAATACAGTTAACTCATCTTATGGCAAACAATCGTAGACATATATATTCTTATCATCTAACAAACCAATGACAAGGAACGAGAAAGTTGTGCCCCCCCCCCCCCCGTCTCTCGATCTGAATTCAGACCATATACTGGTACTAATAATAACTAAATACAAAGTGTAAACTATTAGACAAACAGTCAAAAGAAAACGAGTAGATAGATCACTACAGTCTAAGAAACAAGAAACCATTATATGAGAAGCTAACAAAGGAAATTGCAAACAAAGGTATCTACCAGCGAGTTAGAGCAGACCATGTGGTGGAATGAGAGAGTCGAGGATAAATTAAAAGAAAAGAACAGGAGGTTTAGGCTATGGATGAAAAAGAGGACCCCAGAAACCAGGACTAGTTACGTTGCAGCAATGAACGAAATTGAGAGAGTGAAAATGGAGTCAAAGAAAGAATCATGGAATAGCTTGTGCGAACACCTGGAAGAGGATGTTATATGTATTATGACGCTAAAAAGAAGGAAAGCAAGAAAAACCATACAGCATAATATTATGATAGAAGGTGAAGAAATCATAACATATCTAGATGAGATCAAAGAACACTGGATGGAATACTTCACAGCACTGCTCAACATTCCAACTGATAACGAGCAAGAACAAATCAGAAATAGGGTAGTAGTAGAACATAGTTACGAGATCACAAAAGCAGAGGTGCAGGTTGTCATACTAAGACCTGGATGCAATGTGTACTTTTCATTGTGACGGAAATTATGTAATTAGCTAATTACGATGTCATCCGGGAATTTGACTAATTCATAAAATAAGATTTAACTTTTATCAGTTTATACGACGCAATTCGAATCAACTTTAAACTTTTATTATATTGACACAACTGTCAGACTGAAAAGTTAAATCAGGCAAAGAAAATGTCTAGTGTAACCTCTCGATAATGACGACGTTTGGTTGGTGGCGTTTCACGGGAACGCCTACACAGAATGGAGTGGTGACAGTGGGTAACAACGAGACCACGCCTCTGCTGCCTCTTCTCGGCGAATTCACGAAGGCGAGCGAGAGTCGGGTAAGCGAGACTTTATACAACAGTACCACTAGTCTCGCTTATCTGACTCTCTCTCGGCTTCGTGAATCCGCCGAGAATATCGTCTGGCAACAGAAGCCTGTTTTTACTGTTACCGTCGTCAGATGGCACCACTGGTATACGAAAAAATTATGGCGTCTTCAATATTTGAAGTAATCTGACGTATTGCTGCATTTTCGTGATCTTGTGACCAGTTCTGGGCTTACCTTATATCTCATTTTCTCAATAGTTCGCAGTCCTTTTTTTAGACAGGATGCGTGAGGATGCGTGTCAAATGGAGACGGACGCAAACATTTTCAAATCATTTAAGCACTTCGGTGTGATAAAGTATGTTGTGCAGTGCATAACCCTTTTTTATTTTTTTTTTCAATATTTATTATTTGCGAAGTTTTTTAGTGTCATAAAAAGGGGCATTTTTTTACACTTGGAATTGAGTCCATTTCTTGTGATCTGGATGTTTGTGGGCTGTAGTGCCACTGAATGTAAGGGCAAACGGCATAATGCGTACTAATGAAGATATTGAGGTGGAATAATCAGGTTTAAGACCTAATAATGTGTGAACTTGACATGACCTTGCAATGACCATTGACCTATTTAAGTTAAAAATGCCCTAATTAAGTAATCATGTATGACATGAGATCAGTAAGTTGAGGGAGGAGTGTACACATACACATTAACCTTAATACCCATTACTGACCTTACGTGTTACTGAATTACGTGTGTTAATGATCTATTTATTTTAATTAAGTATGGATTATGGTGCTATCATGTCAATAGAGGCTGTAATTGTTGACCATAACACTAACCTTACAGTGACCTGATTATTTGACCTCCATTGACATATTTACATTGATAAATTACCTATTTTAGCCACAAATAATTATGCACGACAGTGGTGTTTACAAATGTACTGGGCAAATGGTGTACACAATTAACTTTACTACAATGTGATCTTTTGAAGACTGGGTTATGTATAATTAAAGATGCCTCAATTAAATATTTTTGCTTGTCCTTTTTCAAGTCCATTTTGCGAAAATGCAAGCCTACCTAGTATTCACTACGACTCCACATTTAAATTACTTAGTAAAAATCGAAATGCTGAAAACTCACAATTTTCACCTTTGGTAAAATTTCATAACTTTATAATGTAATTGGCGAGAGGATGGAAGTCATGCCCATGATCGGCATTGACTCGCACAGAGTTTACCATTTTGGATATCTACTATTTTGAGCTCTACCAGATTTAATATTATTAAACATTTATAACATGCCATGTATCCGGGTGAAACACCTCTGCTCAAAGGTTCTAGAGTTAGTTGTACATATATAAGTAAACTACATTCAAATGAGCTAAAACAAATAAAAGGAATAAATTAAATGACAAAAATAAATAAGGTGCTTAAATTAGTTAAAGAAATAGGTAGAATAAGTTAGTTTATAAAACATCAGCAAATACATAAATCAAATGTATAGCTAAAATGTCACTGGAATATCACTGCTGCAAAATGCAAAGTTGCCAAATGAGTCTGCATTCCTGTCATGAGGCAGAATCAGCACAGCCACCAAGAATGAACAACTAGTCATTTTTTTCGATGATTTCTACAAAAATATGCACTTTTTAATTAAACCGATTGCAGATATTACAATTCACACACTACATATTAGAACATAAACAAACCAGATACACGACGGGCAAAATATGTAGAATATGTAGTGTTTACTGTATAATTATAAAGAACACCAATATATTCTTGCATATGGAAATAATTGTTTGAAAAAACACAATTTATTATACATTATAAGAGCTTTGTAATTTCCTGCATGCATAATGCAACAATATTTATATTCCAATGTCAAAACTGGTTTACAGTACACCGCAGGCCCAGTATCAATATTCATATTTCACTGTGTTATGAAATAATATCCTGTACTTCAACATGAATTAATGTTTATTTATTGTTCACTGTAGGCTGATATGAAGACATGGAAAAAGACAATACCCAAAGTTGGTATCAGCCCGTCATGAAAGGAACTACAGGTGTATAAGGAAGACCATAATAATAGTACAATGCAGCAATATTCACAGTTCACTGTTTCATATATCCAATCCATGTCAATGTTCACAGGACATTATAGGCTCATTGCAGCAAAGTGCATAAGTCTATGTGACATTGTCGGCTAAGTATACACATATTCACAGTTCACTGTTTCATAAATCCATGCATGTGTAATGTGTGGATTTCACTGTTTGATATACAATATTTGGCTGATCTAGACATGACAAAATTTCTAGTGAAGCTGTCATGCAAAGTTCATTCTGGATGTCGATCCTCTTGGCTGGAGTAACTGTTGCAGTCTTCACGGCCCTGGTCCTACAATAACAGGACAATTAAAATAATAAAATTAGTGTAGTCATTATCGTATGCACTATTTACTACAAGGTATGGTTATAGGAAGTTACTCGAACTTGTCTAGTTCTAGTACCCATTGTTACATTATGTAACAGATGAATATCAATATTGATGGATATCAATATTGTTCATTGGCACAGTTCAAAGTGTGATAAATTTACAAATGTGTACAATCAGCCCAAACGAGATCTGATTGATTGAAACTTATAGGTGTTGCAGACAGTAGACAACCAAAACATGTTTATAATATAATTAAATCAAACAAAATGCATACTGTACACATGCACATATTGCACATATGCACATACTATTAATAATTGTTATTTCTTATTTAATTAGGCATGTTGATCAATATTATTATTCATGTGTATTGTTTTACATCAGAACATCATAATTTATCATATTTTATGTGTGTACAACATAACAAGTGCCCAATGTGTTAAGTTGGTGGCACACAGGAATTAAATCATTAAAAACAGATCTTGTTATCAAGTAATACTTGCCATAATTGTTATTGGTATGTTTATTTCATAATTGTCTATGTAGCATTGCACAGGGAGGAAGGTGTACACCATCCACTCATTACCACCATTTCCTCCCTAACTTACATATACACAGTACACATCTAATGTAAGTGGATCAACCAATCAAGTAAGTTAAAATCAGATTTACAGGGATTATAATTTGTGAATGATTTTCATTGAAAATCAAGTTCTCAGTGCAACTTCGCATCGATGTTAATAAGCATCACAAATGATACACATTCATGTGCACAAACACAATGCCCAGTTTGGAATGTGTCTACACATGGGCCACCCTTAATATTTTGTATCTGCTTTTAATTGTAAGTTGTGGAACTAAAGTTCTCTATTATGACAGTAATATCCCATTCAGTAGTTATATCAATGTAATGAACATTGTAAAAAATATAAATTAAAATAATGTAAACTTAATTATTAATGTATGAAAAACAATGAGGAATTGCATAGTCAGTGTTTTTGTTAATACATTGTGGTTCAAAGAAATGGTAGTATGATACTGCTGATATAATTATGAAAGTTTGAATTAGCATTCGGTAATGCAGTGAGCCTCATCAACTACAATTGTATGTAGTCTCTCCTGAAAAAGCTCACCTGACATGATGGCCCTCCACTGTCCTGCAAACAACGCTTTGGGATTCGGTAGCATAACTGGAAAGTCCCCCTGTTTCACCCTTTCCCTCGTCTCTGAAAAATAAAATTGTTCATATTCAGAAGATGCTATTAAAATAATATATCGGTATCTAGGCTGCTGACTGAAGTATAATGTCAATAAGCAGACAAAAACTATTGAAACAGTAGTTGCTTTTGTCACCTGGCAAGTACAAATTCACTATGCAGCTGTCATGCATATACAGTGCATGCGTGTTTATAATACCATGTTAATATTTTACAATACATATTATAAACATGGCCAAGGTTGCATACAATTACACAAAATCAAATCAATTACGTTTCATTTTAATTACACTAGTCCTGTTTCAATTACATATACGTTATATGGATCTCCCCACAGAAAGGCACATATGTATGCAAAAATGGCACACACCAAAGAATGACAAAAAAGGCACATTTGAGCATGGTATAATTAAGATTAATCTAACTTTTATTTCTACACTTCAGGAACAAATGTAAATCTGAACTGAAACAAATAAGAAAAAAACCAAATTAAATTAGAATTGAAGTTGCAAAGTGAGGTGCATTCAGCAGATGAGATACATTTTTCAAAAACTGACAGTTAAGTTTCTGCAAACCGAATGCCCCTGAAGCCATAAAGAAGTGCTCATCTTTTCTCTGGTCAGCAAAAACGTGCACTAGTTGCAATTTCAGGCCATTGTCCATTAAATTTGTGGGTGCTTTTGCTGAAGTGCTCAGACATAGCTATTAATCATCAGTTAAAATTTAAGCAAATTCTGAGGCATCAACTTTTAAATTTCCTGATAATTGGTAAATTTGACACGGATTGACACATATATCAGTCCGTATGGGAAAATAACTGGTTACGTTTACATACAAGAAACAGAGAGGAATAATTTGCTATTTCGGTTATTCGCGTTACATTTATGAGGGGTCTATCTTTGGCTGAGAGCTACATCAATACCATATTATATTGGTAACTGCAATACCAAATGGGTGTACCATATAGGTACTTGGTAAGCTAATTAGGAAGTAATATAGGCGTATGCAAGTTTGATTTAATTGTATAAAATATAATCAATTTATTAAAATAATGCTTTACTAAAAACAAGGGGTAAGAGCCCCAAACAGGGCTGGGTCCAATTACACAAAATAATATCAATTACAATTACATTACATATTTTATTTAAATTACAATTACAGTCATAATTTTCCAAATCAATTACAATTACACTGTTTCAATTTCAATTACATTATGTGGAACCAAATATGTTCAGCATTTGTTAATTATGTATTTTTGCGCGTTTTGCTGAATTTCAATATTTTGTACACAACTGATAAACAAATACAACGGTAATGTTTGTACATGTTGTTGAATTGTGACTTTGAATTATACTAAATAAAAAGATAGCCGTTTAAAACATATTTTTATAAATATATATAAAAATACAATGCAATATCCAGACATAATCCTACAGGACATATTCCAATGCAGACATTTATCCGTGTGCATTTCTTAAATTTTTCTTTGGAAAATACTAATAATAGGGTAACATTACGGTTTAATGTGTTTATTTTGAGGTTGTAGCTCCTGCTCTAAGCTTACATTCTTAATTGGTCTGACCTTTGCTTTGTGTTGGGAATAGAGGCCATATAAACGGTCCTTGCCACCTGACCTGTCTCCAACCCACCAGAACACAAGGGGTGTAATTGGCTTGCTAACTCTGCAATGTTTCACTGAGCTGATATTTTCTGAAGCCTTTTTCTGACAATGTCTGTGCATAGTTTATTGCTTCCTGGCTGTTACCAACTTATTGAAAAGGCTAATCACTAAGGCTACCCACCACTAGCACCATGGACCAGTACCCACCAGACAGTGAATACCGAGACTTAAATATAAATATATAAGCAGGTGTTATTATTAGTCTTGATTTTCAACTCAAGACTAATATTATGTCTATGACTATGTATTATAATTTATTTTATAATATGTATTACAGGTAACTATATCATATTACACTCTTCTGTTAACCCTTTTCCAATACACTATTGGTCAATAAAACTTTCATTCCACGTATTGAATATTGGTGTTATATTACATTATTATGTAACGCAACATTTTTTGGTAGAAAATTATTTGATCATGTTATGCTGTTATCTGCTAGATGGGCTACGATTTTACCATAGAAATATTCAGTGTTGGTTATCTATACATAATATGTATGATATGTAAATATGCAGATATATGATTATGTAAATAGACAGATATGTACATATGCATATATGTAAATTTGTAAATATACGTGTTATCTCTAACTGTACTAATCATTAGCTGAATAATCTACAAATTTAATACTCTTTCTTACTGTACACGGTGGTGTAGCGATAATCAATTACTAAGACGCTGGAAGCTACAACAGCACTGCTGCCAGCAGGCGTCTATGTTATTTGATAATGCCATTAATTTTATCTTTCCAGTTATGTTATCTTACTATTGTACAGGGTTTCATCAACTGCAAATATTATCTTCTTTCTCTCTGATCATCATTCCTTTCCAATGTTTTTTCTATATGACTGTCATTTCAATCAACTAAACTGGTCACTCTAACTGTTGTACATGTGTTTGTGTGAGTGTGTGGCTGCGTGTGGAGTGTGTGATGTTTTGCACGGTTGAACAAGTTACTGCCAGGATTTTTTGTTGACAGGTGGTCAGAGATGTTCGACAAACAAGCAAGCAGCTCATCAAATGCGTGTAGTTCATTTTTAATAGTTATTTTAGTACACAGTTTGTCTGTATTAGACAAGTGTATTATATTAGTGTGTTCCATGTAGGCTATTTTTTGGTTAGTATGTATTTAAGTTTGGAATTAGTACGTTTAGGTGATTTGTATGTAGACCATGTTTTGTTTAGTGTTTAGACGAGTATGTTATTAGTGTGTTCCGTGTAGGATACTAGCTGGTATATTAGTATTTATTAAAGATTTAGACTACTATGTTATATTTGTTGGTGCTACGCAGCTAAATCAGTATGCCAATGCAGCTAAATCGATATCACTAGGGGCACATGGTCATGTTTTGTATTAGTAACCAAGTATACTATATACTGTGATCCACTGGGTTTTTTTTTATGACACTACCAGGGTATGGAAGATGTAGTAGGTGGCGCTACTAGGTCTAGAAAAATTCCATGTAAACCCAATGACGGTGTTACAACATGGTGAGTGCAGGTCGCCATCAAATAAGCCTGTGCCTTCCCACTGCCTTGGATCATGGATGTATGATTTTATATTGTTTTAAAATTGTCATAATTGTTGTACGAAATAATACATGCTTTATAAAAAATAAACATCCAGATTTTTTTTACATTCTTGCTTTGTGTCGTTTTTATAAGTTAGGTTGGGTTTAACTACTCACATTTAAATTGGTTTTAATTTAAACTGGTCACTTATGCAGTCATTAAATATTATTCAGGAAATGTAAAATATACAAGGAAATTACTAAAATATAATAATGTCTATTGATGACCACACACACCTATACTATCAATCAACCCCCCCCCAACGGAGCAACCATTACATGCAGGCCGAGATCTCTACAGGCCGAGATCACCATGAGTAACCCACTAATGTCAGGGGTGATGTTCAATAGACGGAACAGCCAAAACACGGCCGCCGATTGTCAATAAGTCATCGTTCCGGGAGCCCAAAACATATCTTAATGTATGTGTAATTATTTCCCACTTGGTGAAAAGTTGCATTATTACGTTATCTCACTACACATTCAAGTGAAATCATTATACTGATCACGTAATCCACGCATTTAGCAATTCAATCTCGTTCCGGGCTCGTTCCGGCTAATATACAGGCACCCCAATAGTTAGCCATATATGCTATATGTATGAAACTTAAATCAATACAATATCAATACCAATGGCTTACCCGAATCAATAGTGCTACCGCTCAGCTTAGGATGAACCGCGCCACCAAGTCCAAGGCCCATCGTGTGTAGTCTTTCTTCCGATGACCAACAGCAAATAAAAGGCAACACCATGTCAACGTGTGCCAGCCGATATTGCCGGGTAATATATCAAGTACACGAGGGAGAATTGTGTATATGAGGGTTTCTCCGTACCCTGTTGGAAGTATTACCATCAGTAATGTTCTGGATGCAGGCAAACTGTTGCAAATTCTAAATTTAACGACTCTTGCTCTGTCGATAGCACGTGCGACTCGTAGCGACTCCATTTGTATTTCTGTAGGCGTTACCGGATGAATGCCAGCAGCCAATCAGCGTCATCATCGAGCTTAATGAGCTACTTATGTATGCGCCCAGAATCTGGGCACGTACATAATTTCCGTCACAATGAGAACCCCACTCTGTGTCCAGGCGATGATGTGTGCGACAAACGGTGGCGCCACAGCGCGTAGCCTGGATAATCGAGGATACAGTACCACAAGCAGATAACCCCGTTTAACGTGAAACTTAATGTTGCTGCGTTAACCAATGGACTACGGCACTACGACTTTCTGGCATTTGGGATATGGCCAATCGTGGATGATGTTACATGTCGTGTTCGGGCAGTAACTTAACTTTAATTAGCAGTGGACCCGTCGTCGTTGGTCGGGCGGGTTATTCTTGGACATGCTATTTGAAGTTTGACGGGGCGCGTCTACTTCCCAGAAAAACGTCGACCAAGACAGGAAGTGGGATCAAGTAAAAATTATTCAGCCTACATTCACACATGGCGCGGGAAAAACTGAAAGTTCTACGTTTCAACAAGTTTATCTGCCAGGGGAGTGTAGTAGTATTACGATCCCTGTTAGTGAGGATGATTGGACCTGGACACCGAGACTTGAAAGAATCATTGCCGCACACACGAAAGCCATGCGAATGTCACCAAATGGGACAGGGTGTCACCAAATGGGACAGGGTGTCACCAAATGATACAGAATGGAATGCAAGATCACCCCAATAGTAAAAGTAATGATGAATAAATTGAGATGGTATGGTCACGTGATGAGAAGAGAAGATGATTCTGTCATAAAAGAGGTATTTAGCATAAAGATGACAACAGTTGCCAACTGGAGGAAAATAACACCAGCCTCCAAGATGTAATAAGTACGGAATATTATACGAACCGTAGAGATTGGAGGAAGTTGATTTCTTGCCACACTGACATGAGTTCTAGTGTCGTTTGAATTCCCACCTGGGGAGCAGGGGAGCATAGAGCCTGTTGATTGCATTTTTCGAACACAACTTGCCCGGATGAAATTGAGATAATTCGTAGCAATGCATCCCATATGATCAATTAAGTCGACTGTAGCGGATCATTTTATTTCATTTACAGCACAAAGAGAGCCGGAGCCGAGGAAAAAGAGTCGACTCAAGAGAATATCGTCATACGCGAGTGCGAGATATCTAAAGTGCACTGTATCAAGAGTTAAGCACTTGAACGTTTTGCTCAACAACACTTTATTTGTATTACATGAATGCGGAAGTAAAACAATGACCTCTCCCCGCTTAGTTTGAATGTGATACTTCTATAATGAGTAATCCGTACATAATAGTCTTTCTACCAATATATATTATTATTATTGTATACTCTAGAATTAGGGTCTGAGAGTGGCTCGTTGATAGCCTAAATTTGAGTCTCCCGGACTCCAGTGTGATATATGTATGATAAACACACGCACGCACGCACGCACGCACGCACGCACGCACGCACGCACGCACGCACGCACGCACGCACGCACGCACGCACGCACGCACGCACGCACGCACGCACGCACGCACGCACGCACGCACGCACGCACGCACGCACGCACGCACGCACGCACGCACGCACGCACACACACACAAACACACACACACACACACACACACACACACACACACACAAAAAACACAACGTATTACAAGTAATATTGTAAATTGTATTGTATTTAACATTACTTATAATACTATAGTTGAATGGCTCAAATAAAGAACATGTGTACGTCCACATATCTGTCTGCGTGATATCTTAATACATAATGTCGATTTATATTTAACGATTAAAGGTAGGTTTCCTCAAAGTACACATACATCGTAAAATATAACAAAAGCAACCAATATTAATAAAACAAGCCTAGATACCGAGCAGGAAATGTTGTGGAACGTCACAAAATAGTGTATAATCGCTAATGCTAGAGTCGACCTGTAATAACACTGTCACATGCTAGCTCGTATCATAGATCTAGCGAACATTCTAAATGTATCTACCCCTCGTGTTTAGTTATGCAAACGTCTCAAGGTGCGGTCGGGCGCTCCGTTCGTTGTGTAGCCTTGGAACACGATTCGGGACAGTTACTCGCTCAAAAACACCCATCGGCCATTTCATTTGGCTGATCCACGGTTCGTAACTCAACAGTTTGGTGAAACATTGTGTGCGGGGGTCAGTTTCTTTATAGGGGTAGTTCATAAAAGGGGGTTTCGCGCAAACCACTTTAACTCCTCTTCCTGTCCGTTGCTCTGCCAACTTTGAACATTTTCTTGCATTTCTTCTTACATCGCTCCTCCTTTTGTTTGCATTTGTCGATGTTTTTATCAGAGCAATTTAGTATGCACCTGTTGAAAATGGCCTCACAATGCTCCAAGCAAACCCGGAATATGCGGGTTCCGCTACTAGGCCTGTCACGTGGCCTGCCGCCGGAACACGATCTCGCTAGCAAAGTCGCTGCAAGAAGGAGTATAATCTGAAAGAATATGAATACGTTAACTATTAGTGGGGCAACTGTCTTGACGGAGTGGTGGTCATGACGTCGCAGTCCCAGTCGTTGTCGCCGTCGTCGCACGCACGCACGCACGCACGCACGCACGCACGCACGCACGCACGCACGCACGCACGCACGCACGCACGCACGCACGCACGCACATATATTCCTGGTAGCAATAAGTCGGCAGGAAATATAATAACATTTCGTTGTAAACCAAACATCCACCTGTTTAAACTGCATTGCTCCTCAGCGGTCCTCAGCGTACCAATCCAACGGGAATTGCTAATCGATTAGAAACTGCCTAAACCTTTTTGTTTTGGTGCACCGCCGAGCTTGGGTCTCCCGGGATTTTGGCGCAATAGATGTGTTTTATATTGTATTGTATTGTATTGTATTGTATTGTATTGTATTGTATTGTATTGTATTGTATTGCACACGCACACTAGTACACACTTAGTACACACTTAATAAACAAATATATAATTGTTGATGATATATAAATCACCTAAACTACACGCATATCATTTCACATTTGTCTGATTATTGCTGACGCAATGATAACCATATTTCCTGGGAAGGAAAATATAAAAATGACACAGTATGACAATAACTCACTTACGATATTGAGCTTCATGCTTCTTTCCGTTCTGCCTCGAATGGCCTGAGGAGGGACAGCTAAAGCCTTTAAAGCAGTTCGACTCTCATATCGTCTTTCACAAGTACAAGGTAAACATCACTAGGCATTTGACTTTTCACACCCTCCACGTTCCAAATATAGTGGTAAAGCTAAACACAATCTTAGAGCAACTCAACTTTTAAAGGACTTAGGCGTATCAATGAGTGTTGTATGACAGTTTCAGAGAAGTTTTGTATAGCTTTCAGCTGCAGCCGCTAGATAGCTCCGTGGGGTGAAAATGGAGTCAAGTGCGGAGGAATTCAGGGTGGACGTCAGCCTGAGACAGAGAAGTGCCCAAAGCCCACTGTTGGTCATCAGCAGGAAAGCGAGTACAAGGGACATTCTGCGCAATATTACTTCCGGCTACTTGGACTTGGTGCAGCGACTTGAATTTGGTGTAGATCATTTACAGAAAAACGTGGTATATCAAATAGAATAAGTATTACTATTGCATATATATTATACACAAACGTATTGTAGACATATAATAGGAAACAGGTTTTGTTAATTATTAGTCAGAGGGAGTATTTTAGAGTAAGTTAGTTTCGGATTCTGTCAGGGAATTCAGCGAGCGTTAATAGGGTTGTTTACCATCCGAAAATTGAGATAGCATAGTGAATAGTCAGTAACATTGGAATATTGGTTAGAATAAGTATTAGTATTATACATATATTGTTCACCAACTTCTTGTAGACATATATTAAGAAACCGTTTTTGTTAACAGAGGTAGTATTTTTTCCCGGATTCAAACTCAACGAGTGATAAAAGGGAGTTTGTTTACAAGTCGTGAATTCAACCCGTGCATCGAGCTAAATGGATACATACGAATAGGAAGAAGGGGCGGGGGAGTTATTTTATATGTTAAAGAATCTATTCAGGCTTATGAAATAAAACTAGAAAGGGAAGCAGATTGCGATGAAGCTGTTTGGTGCAAAATTGTTTCAGGAAATTCAAAATTAACTATTGGATTAGTTTACCGAAGTCCAAACATAAACGAAGAGGACAACACAAAAATAAAAAACGTTATAAAGGAAGTTAGTAAAGGGGAATGTATCATAATGGGAGATTTTAACCATGGACACATACAATGGAATTCTCTAGAGAGCACAGGGATTGAGGACCAACAATTTCTATTTTTAATCCAGGATAGCTTTCTTACTCAGCACGTACTAGAACCAACCAGGGGAGAAAATGTATTAGATATAGTTTTGTCATCACAAAAAGAATTAGTGGACAATGTAAAAATATTTGAACCATTGGGTAATAGTGACCATAATCAAATACATTTTGACATCAATGTAAAATCAGAAAGTAAAAATAAGAAAACGTACAACGTACTTCCACAAAGGTAACTACAAAGATATGAGAAAATACTTAGCAAAGCTAGATTGGAATAACATGCTGATGAATAAGACTGCAATTGAATGTTGGAATATTCTAAAATATGAAATTGAGAGTATCATCGATAAATTTGTTCCCTTCCAAAAACAAGGAAAACGGAGTAGAAAGAAACACTTGTCAAAAGAGGCTATTAGAAAAATAATGGTAAAGCAAACTATGTGGAGGGTTTATAGGCGTACCAGAAAGGAAGAAGACTATGCAAAATACAAAGAGGCACTTAATGCAGCTACAACTGAAATCAGACAATCTAAAAGAAGCTATGAGCAAAAACTAGCATGTAACATAAAAAAATGACAGCAAGAGTTTTTATGCATATGTCAGGAGTAAACAAAACGTACAAGACAAGGTTGGACCTCTAGAAGACAGTGCTGGAAATATAATATCACAGGGGTTTTTAATGGCGGAAGACCTAAATGGTTACTTCAGTTCAGTGTTTACCAAAGAAGATATTAGTTCATTACCAGTTGCTGATGCTAAATTTCAGGGGGCTAAATCTGACTATTTAGGTCCGTTAGTTGTAACTCCAGAATTGGTAGCTAAGAAAATAAAGGCAATGAAGGATAACAAATCACCGGGAGTGGATGGGATTCCTCCAAAATTACTAATGGAAACAGTAGAACAAATCAGTATACCACTTGCAAGAGTATTCAACTTGTCATTAAAAGAGGGAGTTGTTCCGTTTGAATGGAAAGAAGCAAACATCATACCATTATTTAAAAGGGTTCGAGGAATAAGTCAGAGAATTACAGACCAGTGAGTTTAACGTCAGTGATTTGTAAATTATTAGAAAGGTTAATTAAAGACCATATGGTGGACTTCCTCGTTAAGCATAAATTATTAAATTAATCTCAACATGGATTCCTTAAAGCGAAGTCATGCTTAACAAATATGTTATGTTTTTTTGAAGAAATCACTAAGTGGATAGACGTGGGATCGCCAGTAGATATTATCTACTTAGATTTTCAGAAAGCTTTTGACAAAGTGCCACATCAAAGATTACTACTTAAATTAAAAGCCCATGGTATCGGGGATAGCATAACTGACTGGATAGAACAATGGCTGACTGACAGAAGACAACGAGTTGTAGTAGATGGAGAAGTTTCAAATTGGAAATCGGTTTTGAGTGGGGTACCTCAAGGATCAGTATTAGGACCTATATTATTCTTAAATTATATCAATGACTTGGACGACAGTATAACAAGTAACGTACTGAAATTTGCGGATGACACACAACTGTTTAGAAAGGTGAATACTGATGGTGATAAACAACATTTACAAAACGATCTAGACAGATTAGTGAAATGGTCTGAGAAATGGCAGATGCTGTTCAATTTTGGGAAATGTAAATGCCTACATACAGGACATGGGAACTTGAATGTAAACTATAAAATGGGAGATACTGTTCTGGGTACTACTGTAAAAGAAAAGGACTTAGGAGTTACAATGAGCGCTAATATGAAAGTTTCAGAGCAGTGTGGTATTGCAGCTTCAAAGGGTAATCAAATTCTTGGATTGATTAGAAGAAACATAACACACAAGGGAAAAAGGTTAATTCTACCTCTTTATAAAGCAATAGTTAGACCTCATTTAGAATACTGTATACAAGCATGGAGACCATATCGTAAGAAGGATATAGATACGCTTGAACAAAGGAGAGCAACTAAAATGATTCCAGAACTTAGAGACCTTAGTTATGAAGAACGCCTGAAAGAATGTGGTTTAGCAACTCTAGAGACAAGGAGGTTAAGAGGAGATCAGATTGAAGTTTTTAAGATATTGAATGGGTATGAAAATATTGATAGAAATATGTTTTTCTCACTCAAGAAGGATAGCAGAACTAGAGGACATGAGATAAAATTAGTAAAGGATCAATGTAGATTGGACATCAGGAAGCACTCGTTCTCACAGAGGACAATAAATGAATGGAACAAATTGTCTACAGATTGTGTAACTGCTAGCAGCGTGAATATGTTTAAAAACAAGGTTGACACATATCTCAGGAGGGCGGGTTATAAGTAGATGAACATTGTTGGACTCTCGATAAGCCAATGGCTTCCTTGTCCACTTGCCATCTGGGCCTTTGGCTTGGATGACAAATCTTGTTAAATCTTGTTAAAGTTGATATACGCAGACCAGCAGTAGTAGCGGACAGTGAGGCAGAACTTCAAGACCGACTGGAAGAGCGGAAGGAAGTCGCTGGCAGACATGGACTGAGAGTAAGAAAGAAGATGGAGGTGTTTTGGGTCGGGCAACAGAATAAAGATCTTGACATCAGACTGGATGGGAAGAAACTGAACCAACGAGACAGCTTTGTATATCTGGGCGGAGGGTTTGCGGGGACGGCGACACGGAGACGGAAATTCGCAGGACAATACAAGCTGGGGCGAGTGCGTGGAGGAAAGTGGAAGGGGTGATGGGAGATAGACATATGTTACGGAAGCTAAAAGGAAAGGTGATTAACGCATGCATAACACCAGCATATCTGTATGGCCTAGAGACCATGGCGATGACAGAAAACAATAAGAGAAAGTGCAAGTTTGCGAGAAGAACTGGGTGAGAAGAATTGCGGGAGTAAAACGAATAGAAAAGCGAAGAATGGAGGAGCTGAGGGAGGAAGTTGGTGTGGGAGAGAGTCTCGCGAGGAAGTTGATGAGGAGTTAATGTGGGCTGGACATGTGGAAAGAATGGACGGGGAACGGTTGACGAAGAGAGCGGATGCGCTCAGACTGGAGGCAACAAGAAGAGGAAGACCGAAACCGAGATGGGAAAACCGCGGGAAGAAAGATTTGGCGGGAATGGGAGGGGAGTGGATAATGAGAGCGAGTGATTGGGAAGTGGAGACGGTTGGTGGAGACGACAGTGAAATGGGACTAGTGACGAAGAATAAAGGGAAAGCAAAAAATCGTCGACCGGTGTAGCGGGCCTAACGTGTCCCCGTGTCTGAAGTAGGCGCCAACTTTCGGCCCGCGTCATATCACGGACCGAGAGTAGGACCCTGCTAGAAGTAGGGGAGACCGGGGCTAGTTGTTACACTTTTCAGTTAAAGTAACTTTTTAGTGAAAAGTGTATATTAGATGCATTTTTTATGTCAACGTATACATTAACTTTATTATTCATGCTAATAAACTGTACCATTCCATTGACGTTCCATATTGTAGCTATGTAGATACGTAAAGTTTCCCAGGCGCAGTTGACTGTAACAACTAGCCCTGTAAGTGGGGCAAGTTGTTACATCATACGGGGCACGTTGTTCAAGCAAAGCGCATGTGGATTGCAAAGCAAGCGTCACTCGTACATTTTACTGTTATTACATTAATTACATTATACACACTTATACATCTCATACACAGTGTGCATAACAATGAAGGTGTTCACAGCTTCATTTAATTAAACTTCTCATGTGTAGTTACCAAAGGGGACTCGTTCCCCGGATTCTCACATAACAAACAACTGTTAATGGAATGTAAATTATTGAATAGAATATGAAATAGTGAATGGCAATATATATATGTAATGCGACTTCTACTTGATTGAGTGATACACACACGTACCAACCCACGCACACGAACATCCACATTTCAATGAAACGTACAACATTTATTAATTGCTCAAATAGGGTTGTGCCACAGAAACATTAACAAGATTTAATAAGATTGCCATCAAGGACAAAACACCCAAATAGCAAGTGGACAAGGAAGCCATTGGCTTATCGAGAGTCCAACCATTTTTCATGTATATGTAACCCGCCCTTCTGAGATATTTGTTAATTTGTTTGACGATGCTAACATTTACAATACTGGTTATAAACCAGAAATGTAGGCTTCGCAAGTGAATAATGTTCCCACATCGTTAGTAGAGCTTCTTAGCACATGGATTGTTCAGACTGTGATACAAGCACCAAATTTGGTACACGTGTGCTATGACAGGTTCTAAGAACACTGAGAGGTGAACGGCAACGACATTTGCTTTTTAAGAGGGCATGGCATCATATTCAAAATGGCCGCAATAAAATTATAAAATGCATATGTGTGGGCGTAGCTTCACTTCTAATTAATATTTTTAGTGATTTAAAATGCTAGCGTATGGTTTTGGAATACGAGAAATCGAGTAAGATAAAAGTTAATGTGATTGGATGATTGCCTCATTTGCATATATACAAAATAGCACCCATGCTCTATGGAAAAGAACAACTGAAAGTGATCAGGTGAATTGACGTATTATGTTCGACAATATCTACCTAATATTATAATAACTGTAGTAATGCCACCTAAGCTAATAAGCGGCCATTTTTTTTTGCTGTTTTAAGGGGCACGGGGAAATACAGCTGCGTTGCGCTGTGTAGCAGAAGGTGTATTACTGTTTTAATGTGTTGGTTATAAATACCTTATCGAAGGAAACTGGTTTTATGCACTTGGTCCTTTAAATTTTTTTATTGGGCTAACTGAAGGAGTCAGACGGAAGTGAACGACACAACACCAAGTTGTCACGGATTTGGTTGATGCACGAAGTCGAAGGACACACAACTACATGATCATTTATCAGCATAATTGAACCTGAAACGCATTGCAACATAACATGAAAAACAAATCGCTGTAGGTGACTAGTCTCAGTGTTCTACAGAGAGCTGAGAACCAACAGTATCTTGACATGCATCTTGCTGACGATGCCCTGTCTACACCCACAGTTGCTGTACTGGAGTAGGACAATCTCACTCGAGCTCCTGGTCAAGAAGTTTGTGAGATATCTGAGAGAAAGCAACGTCCAGCTATATGTAGAGACGCTCGAAAAGTTGGCCCCGCGGTTCTTCGCCATGGATCGTACGCACTACTCGAGGTGGGTGCCAGTCCATATCAAAGACATGATCCGCCTGAAGGACACATCCAAGTGTTTACCGCCATTTCGCACAAGGCCACTTCAAAAGACAGGACACACCTCCTCATCAATGGCAGTGGATCAAACCCACGAACAGCTGAATGAGGTCATAAAGAGATAAGGACGGGCCGTTGGATTGACCGAGAATCCAGTTGTGCTACTCAGGTGGATGGCTGCAGAACCTGAAATAGCAAGACTAGTAAATGAATTTGATGAACACAATGACAAACATGATGGAAAACACCATGAACAGTCGGCAGCTGTGCAGGCAGAGGTCAGGAAAGATGTGTGTGAGCTGACTGGAATTGTACGTTGCATGGCCAAGCGCAATATGACGCATTTGTGCAGGAGAGACTTGTCTTGTGTGAGAAACCGCTGACAGATACTATACCTAAGAACGAACTTGCCCTGTTCGGGACAGCACCAAAGAAGGTCTGAAACAGAAGCCAGCATCAGGTGGCCTCACTGAAGGCGAACTGTGCTTTGCTCTCTCGACAACACATTTCTTGCCAGTCATGCAGCGGAAATATCACAGGTGAAAACCAGGCCTGCCCCCATCAATCTCAAACATGGGAAGCCTGTGACACTGCACAAAGTCAGATCTTGTGTGATGCCTACAGTCGACAACACCAGACCAAGTAGTTCCTGGTTGTGACCAGGTTGTGGATGCTAAAGTGATCCTAGAAACTGGCCGTCATTCCTCCAGGTTGATTCCAACAAGGAGAAGCTGTTCAACTTCCTGGCCGATCACATCGGAAAGGAATCACCACCTGATGGGAAGGAGCTGGTGTCAACCTTTGACACAAGTGTGAAATTCATGTTTCAGTAGTCATCCCATTGAATATTTCCGAACTGTGGATCGCCTTTGGGACAGCGAAGACATTCCGGTACATAGGGGCTCACAAAATTGCATCAAATCTTGGGCGGTGCAAGGGAGCAGCTCTACTGCTATTCCACAGCTTGACTGGGTGTGACATTGTTTCATACATCACGGGAACTGGGAAAAACGTACTGGGGCGTATGGAAAATGTTCGAGCCTCTGATAAAATCCCTTTTGAATCTCGCTGCAGCACCGGCCCATCTCCACTTAGCTGAACTATGAACCATCCAGAGATTCACAATATTGCTATACAGAAGAACGTATGTACTCGAGACTGTGAATGAAGCCAGGGAACATAAGTTCGCGCGTTGCTCAAGATCCATAGAAAACATCCCTCTGACGGAGGCAACGCTGTTGGAACATTGCAAATGAGCCACGTATCAAGGTGGACACATATGGGGTCAAACACTCACGCTCAACCCAGTACTTCCTAGTCCGCTGGAATGGGGATGCAAGCTAACAGAACATGGATGGCATCCATACTGGACAACATTGTCAGAGGCATCAATTAAGGGTTTGTCATGGGTTCGTTCGCAGTGGGTGTACCAACGCATGTAGGGATCTCTGTAAATGCAAGAAGAACGAGCTCATCTGCATCGAGCTGTGTGTGTGCGTATGCGTGTGCGTGCGTGCGTGCGTGCGTGCGTGCGTGCGTGTGTGTGTGTGTGTGTGTGTGTGTGTGTGTGTGTGTGTGTGTGTGTGTGTGTGCTGCGCACAATAAATAACTCACTGACACTGAGCGGAATTTGTGACTGATAAAAGGGAGATCGTAGAGAATGGAACATAATTAGTAATGTAACAATTTTATCGAGACAATTTCATTTAGACGTTTTTCTGAACTGTCATGTTACAACTTTGTAAATACTTTGTGAGTTTCCAAATAGCTACACAAACTGCGAACCATTGTCATATCAATAGTATACTCTAATGTGGTAATGTTTTTTTGAATAGAAAGAAAGATGATGAAGAGTTTAGCATTTAAAACCACTCAACCATGTTAATTATCAGATTTTTGTGGCAGCTAATTTAATATGCAAATTAGCTTTCAGTTGTTAATATTAAAAATATTGTTGATGCAGATGCATAGATCAATGGAAATTGTTCTACTTAATACAAAATGGGCGCGATTTTGCATATATGCAAATAATGAAATCATCCAATAACATTAACGTTTATATTAATCGATTCCTCGTGTACCAAAACCATAGTCCAGCATTTTAAATCACTAAAAATGTTAATTAGAAGTGAATATATGCCCAAAGAAATGTATTTTTGAATTTCATTGCGGCCATTTTGAATATGTTGCCACGCCCCCTTGAAAGGCAAATTTCGTTAGGGTCCACCTCTCCTTTGTCTTAGAACATGTCATAGCACACCTGTACCAAATTTGGTGCTTGTATCACAATCTGAACAATCGACCTCTTTTTGTGTGCTAAGAAGGTCTACTACGTGGTTAAATAAGTGGTTTCTTTCAGTCATTGTCTGCACACAACTCGCTGGCTAAGCCATCGGTGCGAGCCGCTCGAACGTTGTTGCAATAGACATGTTTCAAGTTTTAATCACAAAAGCTAAACAGTGGCAGCCTGAGATGTTATATGGGCACATCCAAACAAGTTTTAGGTGGTTAAAAAGTAATTTGTATCCATACCTCGTTAATTTCGTCTTCTTAACTCCCGATTTTTGGACAATGTGCTGGTGGACTTCTGACCAACGATTGTCGATAATACCTCCATATGTGTGCTGTGTTTTCGAAAAACGACCATGTAACAATATGAGTAAAGATGTTCATCAGACTGGATGGTTCAAATGAGTATTATGTTTACTTATTTCACAGTCAGTTTACTTTCCCCCGTGACATTTTGACTGCTATCAGCAATCTTCTTCAGATGACTACCGTTAGATGGCGACACTGTAGTAATTGAACACCATGTCAAAAGGCACCTGGCACCTGGCAGATGAACTGAAATCGATGACACTACCCGAAGATGACATTTTCACGTCCTGTGATGTTGTGTCTCTCTTCAATAACACGCCTATACCTAAGACTATGGAGATAATCAAGGCCAGACTACAGAAAGACACCACCTTGACATACAGGACGAGACTGGAAATAGAAGACACCATGGCACCATTGGACTTTGTTCTGAACACAGCCTACTTCACATTCAGAAACACGATATACCAACAGAAATTTTACACAGCCATAGGTAGCCCTGTGTTCCCCGTCGTCGCCAGCCTCTTCATGGAACATCTCGAGCAAGAGGCTATTGCCACAGCCCCGATCAGCGGCCGACCTAGAATGTGAAAACGTTACGTAGATGACACCTTAGAAGTGATAAAGACAGGGATGACACAACACCTGACCGACCATCTAAACAGAGTGGACGAGACTAACAGCATCAAATTCACATATGAAGAAGAATCAGAAGGAACGATATACTTTTTGGACACTATACTAGTGAGGAAGGACTCTGGGGAGGTGAAACTACTAATCTTCCGAAAGAATACCCATACAGACCAATACCCACACAGACCAATACCCATACAGACCAATACCCACACAGACCAATACCCATACAGACCAATACCCACACAGGCCAATACCCATACAGACCAATACCCACACAGACCAATACCCATACAGACCAATACCCACACAGACCAATACCCATACAGACCAATACCCACACAGACCAATACCCATACAGACCAATACCCATACAGACCAATACCCATACAGACCAATACCCACACAGACCAATACCCATACAGACCAATACATAAACTTTCCTCACACCATCCATTACACCAGAAGATGGGAGTAATCCGTACGTTGCTAGACAGATGCGAAAAACTTGTGACAGAGGAGGAAGATAAACAGAAAGAAAGAGAACACATCAAGGAAGCTCTAACGAGATGTGGACCATGGACCATATCAACAGTACAGAGAAAGTTAAATAAAGAAGGAAGACAACACCGTGAAGAAGACGGTGGAAAAAGATACGGGCAAAGGCATGGTGATACTTACATAATATTATGTCCAAGGATTATCCGTAAACACATCACGGATCATGAAGAAATACAAGGTGAATACTGCAGTGAAGCCTCACAACAACATCGAGAGGTCACTGGAAAGACCAAAAGACAAAGTCAAACCTGTAATGCCACATGCACCGAAAAAACGAAACGTACCCTAGGAACCCAAAGAAGACGCTGAGAAAGCATCGGCTAGCAGACCCTACTCCCGAAGCAACAGAAATATCGGAAAAAGTGATACATAAATCGGCTATCACAGATCACATGACACAACAGAATCACGTAGTAAACTGGGGGGGGGGGGGCAAATTTGTAGACATTGAGTCGGACTGGAGAACAAGAGGCACCATGATGATCTCCTGAAGAGCCACCCAGGGCGCGGCCGCGGGTGGCACACACCAGGGCGCGGCCACGGGTGGCACACACCAGGGCGCGGCCGCGGGTGGCACACACCAGGGCGCGGCCGCGGGTGGCACACACCGTCTGCGCAGAATGACTACATTGTCGCCATCTAGCGGTACTCGTCTGAAGAAGATTGCTGATAGCAGTCGAAACGTCTCAAGTCTCAAGTAGTTATACTCCAAACAGCCCAATCTTGAGGTAATTCAGGAGTTTGGACCAACAGCTTTTAGTGTCTCTTCCGAAAGACACGGGCAAAGTGGGGTGAACGAAATTGCCCAAGCTTCGAAACGGCGGAGGTGGAATCGAACCACCGTCCTCTCGATCGACAGGCGGGTGCTCTAACCATTAGACCACCGCTCCCCACAGTCACGGGGGAGGGGGGGTAAACTGACTGTGACCCGGTCTTCCTTAGGCGGAGCCGTTATTAGCAATGTGGTTATATGTGTAAGCTTACAATTGTAATTGTTAGTATATGTAACCAGAAATTGAATTGAATTTATTTACTTATTTTTATTTATTTGTTATTGTAAACCCCCCTGATTATGTTTTTAGAGATATGCGGTGTGGAAATAAATTAGATTTAAAAATAAAATTTGATTTGAATAACTTGTGCATTGACACACAGTTGGGGACATTAGTCACACAATCCATGTTTATAGAACAAACCAATGTTTATCAGGTGGCCACATTGGCCAGGTGGCTGCTATGGACAGTTAGCAGACTTGATATATATATATATATATATATACATATATATATATATATATATATATATATATATATATATATATATATATATATATATATATATATACATATATATATATATGTATATTATATATATATATATATATATATATATATATATATATATATATATATATATATATATATATATACATATATATATATATATATATATATATATATATATATATATATATATACATATATATATATATATATATATATATATATATATATATATATATATAGTCTACACACACACACATATATATATATATATATATATATATATATATATATATATATAATATTATATAAGTTATATATAGTCTATATATAGACTATATATATATATATATATGTATATATATATATATATATGTATATACATATATATATATATATATATATATATATATATATATATATATATATATATATATATATATATAGTCTACACACACACATATATATATATATATATATATATATATATATATATATATATATATATATATATATAATATTATATAAGTTATATATAGTCTATATATAGACTATATATATATATATATATGTATATATATATATATATATATATATATATATATATATATATATATTATGTATATATATATATATATATATATATATATATATATATATATATATATATATATATATATATATATATATATGTCACATTATCACATTATGCTGTTCTCGTTCTAACTATTCCTGTTGCTAGTGTTGTAGTCGTAATAGCAGTATGAAGGGGAAATGATCTGCCTAACTGGTATAATTTTACGGGAATTTGGATTTTTATGTGTAATTATTCTGCCACTAGCCTCCTTTACTTTTCCGCGCAGTGCGAAAGAAAACAAGGTAGATGTTTTCAGCCAAACATGACTGTATATTTTGCTAACCAATCAGATGTAAGATAAAATAAAGATTTGCTACACTTCGTGACTACCTTCGGCAGTGGTTACTTATGTGGATTGATTGTTTTTATGAAAGTTTACCTTTGTCGTGACACTGTATTGTTCCCTTCAACACAAGTTGGCATTCGTTCCTGTTCATGTATAACACAACAATAACCAAATGTGAATTGAGTCGTTCGGTGTTGCATACATATACGCACGCACGCCGCACGCACACACACATGTATGTTTATCTAAAAAAAACTCGTGAAAATTACATACCTCGTTTTTCAGAAAAACGCTCCCAAATCCGATACAACTCTCAATTTCTACCCAACCCGGTAGTAGTTAGTGGAAGTTTTTGGGACCTCAAATTATGCGTAAAATCACTGGACCAGACATCAAAGGAACATCAAAGGCAAAACACCCTAATATCGCCCACTGCTTATGAGTGCGCGCAGCCAATCAGAGCGCCTCAGAGCGCCCCCTGGCGGTCGTAGCCGAGCGTGCGTAATCTAAGCGCCCCCTAGCGACGGGAGGAGGAACGAACATTGACCAGTAGTCATCGATGGTGGACATAGGAACAAAAAAATACACGTAATATCACCCACCCACCACCCACCCACCCACCCACCCACCCACCCACCCACCCACGTAAACACGTGACCGTGACCTTGACCCTGACGGAGTGACCAGTCCGAGTGGCTAGCTAATGTCAACTGGACGTCCGAACGACTGGAGTTAACTGTAAGCCGAAGCGTTTATCCAGCTGTGAGCCGTAGCGCGAGATCAAAGGACGCCAATCTGTACAATGTAGCAAGGGAGCCGAGCTAATCAGTGATAAACAGCAACTATGTTGCAGTGACGACATTGATGTGGGACCGAGGCATGTTATAGCCGGTTATATGGAGTGAACATAAGACGTAATAAAATTAAAACCGGTAAAGATAAGGCGAATATGTAATAGTTATTAATTAGCCGACATGCATGGCTACAATATAACCGCTGGACGACGGAAATCGGACCGTTCGTTAAATAAAATGTAGCAGGACGAAAATGGACTATGTGTAAAATATAATATGTCAACACGCAGTTGGAACAAGAACGCAATACAAGACGGGAATATAAGGTGATGCAAAATTTAATACACGAAAAAGCACAAGTACAAATAGAAAGTAAACGGTATTAGTTATAATAATATAAATGTTCGTGGGTAGAAGTGTTCATTTAGGAAGCTGTATTGAACGCCGTCAATAGTGAACGGCGAAAGCAACGGGCAGTCATCTTGCGTGCTAATGCGATGCGGAGGGACACCGATCGACGACGACGGAACAGTGCCGGGTGATGGATGGGTCCTCTTTGAAGGCGACGGAAAACAGGTGCGGGTGATGGGGCATGTATGAGTAACAATTCATGCATGACGGGCTCCCAATTTGTCATATGTGAACGGAACGATAGACGGAAAGCGACCTCGTCGGCGTCGTCTTCGTCGGCGTCGTCGACGACGTCGTCGTCCCACGACTCAGGTGCGGCGGTCGAGGAGGCGCGATAGCCATTGGCATAGTGACATATGTCAGACATGACATGCCGCCAACGGCTGACATGTTCTGCAAACGATGTCATGAGATCGGCGTCGTAGAGGTCCTCCCGAAAGAGTACTGTCGCTTGACAGCCCCGTCGGTATACGGCGACCTCCAGTAGTTCCATCAGGACACACGCCCAGTTAAAGCGAGGTAAGCTGTAAGTAAAGGACACAATCAGAGTGAGAACATGCATAGGCATCTATATATATAACAGACGTAACCAAGCAACGAGAGAGAGAGGTAATACGAAACCGATCGACTGGCAGACGTTATCGCTAGGCAAGCCGCTACATATGGAACTTGGAACGTGGACCCGACGAACACTCAGCGAGACATGTATACACAGGAACGATAGAACAGTATGTAAAGTGAAAACAGGTATGATCTATGTAGAGCTATGGAGAGCTATGAAAGTATAATAGTAATAAATAAATAAATAAATAAATAAATAAATAAAAGAAATACTCACACAACACTCATTAGAGGGAGCGCTCCCAGAAGATCCATAATAACTACAAACTCCACACAGTCATGTAATGCAAGTACAGGCATTATGAATGAAGTGTTTAACTGAACGGCGTCGAAGGCAATGGCGGTTGTGATGACGACACGACGATCTCAGTCGTCTTATATAGCATGCTAGAAATAAGCCAGACAACTGACGTCAGCCTCGGAACAATACCACACTAATCAGAAAACAGATAAGCGGCCGGCAACTGTCAGCTTACCGACACCGGGCATCCATCACGCAAGGAAAAAGCGGGGGGTTATGTACTCGACAGTGCTAGAACGGCGTGTAGTTAAGACAGTAACTGTACATTTTAACGTCATAAAGTCACCATGAACCGTCCTATACAGTTTAGAGGCGGTAAACATTATTTGTCCAATTTCTACGCGTGCAGGATACACGTGTGGAATAGAGAATTTACCAGTGTTGAAAGTGCTTACCAATGGCGGAAATGCATGCATCATGGCGACATGCAGACTGCAGAAAAAATGCTGTCCACGCGCACGGGTCTACAGGCGAAACACCTCAGCAAGAGCATACGAGAAAAGGAACAGTTACGCGCAGAATGGAATAAACAACGATATTCACTAATGTATGCGTTAGTTGCTGTTAAATATCGCGATCCAACCCTACGTAAACGACTGTTAGACACTGGGTATTCCCAGTTGAAGGAATGGGTCAAGAGTCGGGAAGGATACTGGGGTGCACTGACATACAGTGGTCAAGCCGGTCAGAACATGCTAGGACATATACTCATGCGAGTACGCGAGTTCATTCGATTACATCAGACTCCCGCCAGACGATCACAAGACCGATGAACAGAGTACAGTGAGATAGCAGACATCCAGCAGCGTACAATAGCAGCATCACGCGCTCGACCAAGGGTCGGTGATAAGAAAGCGCGCCATAGACAGTGGGAGGTGTATATAAACCCAACGCAGAGTGAACGAGGCACACAACCGCACTCCGATCCACAGCACACGTCGAGACTTACTACCAGCATCAGCAGAGAAAGAAATGGCCGCCCAAGAAGCCGATATGATGATGACAGTCAGCCAACTCGAGAAGGAGGTAGGTAACGGTACTTATATATTTAGACGGCCGTTAACCATAGTACAATGTGCTGTACAAGACAAATTTATCGTATATCCATCATGTCAGCAGTGTAACAAACGTGTGAGTCCTGAAAACAATGGGTTTGTGTGTCCGATCCATCGATGGCAGCGTGGTGTAGTGTATCAGTTCGCTATGCGTATCCTCCTACAAGACGCCATCGGGAGTGAAGTGTGGGCAACGTTATTTAATGCCAAGGCTGTCCAGGTGTTAGGATACACGGCTAACGATTACATGAACATGAAGTCAGATGCCGAGCGGTATGCAGCACTGGACATGTTGCGGGGGGCCCAAGTCATGGTGACCATTCGGAAACGCCTGGCGGGACAGTATGTAAATTACACGGTGTCAGACTTGGAAATAGTCACAGTGTGAATCAATCTGTTGACAGGCTGCCGCTACCGTCGCTGCTGCAGCTACTGCAGTTGCTACCGGAAGCAGTGACGTCATCGACGTTGAGGGACGCTCTAAGGTAATGGAATGGTTACATGCTAATAGTTCGGAGATACTATTCTCCTCCTCGGTGGACAGCTGTTCACCGCCATCATTAATTATAATATCAGATGACGAGGGGGAGGATAGTGCGTCACAGGGTAGCAGTAGCGATGATATGGAGGCTACGGTGAGTGGTTTAGATAGGATACGGGATCGATCCGAAGCCATGACGAATGAAAATAACTTCTATAAGGCGCTAGAGGTCGCCAGCGTGCGATATGCCAGTGACGAGGTGGAACGCATAATGAATTTAAATGATGATAAGGATCGTTACGTACCATCGTCCAGCATGATCATGCACGTCTTGCGGTGGTTATCTATAGATGTCATCGCAACGTGTGGGAATATGAAATGGCGTAACCAAGTGACAGAATTGGTTAGAAAGACTATGTACGAAAGATACAATGATAGACAGGGCTACGCGGATGAAAATATGCCGAATGTAACTGGTTCTTTCTGTTCAATAGACGGGTCTGACGCAACTGCAGAGAGCCTACAAACGTCAGTTGGTGGACCTGTATGATGCAGATGACGAGGATGAGGTGACGCCATCGTGGAAACGACAAAAAACAGCCCCGGCAGATGGCGACACCAGAGTGGTGGTGGAGTACCCAGCAGCGCAGGAGATACCGGGGGAACCACTATATCAATCCTTGTCGGAGTCGGAGTCTGAGAACGATGGGTTTATCATCAGAACCCCCCCTCATTACTATGATGAAGTGGATGAAGAAGCGATCGCCTCATCCCCCGCTCACGAGAATGAGGACGATGACGATTTCACGTACAGTCCCGCGTCGCCACCACTGATAGAAAGCACGCAAGATGAGAGGGCATCACCACCGAGACTCTATGTCTTCCCGGACGAAACCGTCGTTGTGACACCAGACGGCGGACACATCCACATACCAGATCAACACACTATCACTCACCCGAAGCCGTCGACGTCGACCATCGAGGACGACGCCGATCAAGATGATGAGGATGAGTCCGCTGAGGATTCGAGAAAGGTGTGTTTTATAAAAATGCAAACGAACATTGCGCGATTAATAGCACACCAGTGGCGGATATCCGCCCCATCCACGGTAGAGGAAGTGACTGTGGACGTGTGCCGATCACTGGCAGTTACGGTACTGTCGGCCGCGTACCAGGACATCCTAATGAAATATGTTCGTTGTGCTATCCGTCGACCGCGGTGAACAGTAGTAGTATGTGATGAACAGTAGTCGGTAGTATGCAGTAGGTAGTATGTATGCACTTATAACCACGGTATATGAACATTAGTAGTAGTAGTAGTAGTAGTAGTAGTAGTAGTAGTAGTAGTAGTAGTAGTAGTAGTAGTAGTAGTAGTATTGTTGTTGTTGTTATGTAGAATGAAGTGTACGACGAGGCACCCGTACTCTCAGCCAGCATTCGGAAGCGAGCTGGAGTATTGAACGCCACGTATATGACGTCGTCAACAGAATATTATTATTAAGTAGGTAGTAGTTGTTGTTGTTGTATTACGTAATATGGAGTGGAATATTAGTATCTTTTAATTTGTTCTGTAGGATGACGTACCTGTACTACCGGCTGAAGTGCGTAGGCGTGCATGCCGGGAATTAGTGGTGTTATTATTAGAATACATTAAATCAACACACGATGAACAGTAGACCTATTTCTGTTATGTAGGAGGAGAAGGAGGAGGAGGTGGAGGTGGAGGAAGCACCCGTACTAGCAAGAGACGAGAGGAGACACACATTACATAGATTAATTCAGATAATTATTGATTTTATGATAGAAACCCACGAATATTAAGAAGCACCGTTTGCAACGGAATAACAGTAGCGTAGTGTAACGTGTCGAACTGTATGGTAGTTAGTCGCTCTCTCTCTCTCGTTTAATGTATGCTTGTAGCATGACATAGAGTAATGTCTATATATATATATATATATATATATATATATATATATATATATATACCTATGGACTTATATAGTATTCATCATCATCATTGTACGTAACCTCTGTCGTGGTGTAAAAGCCCACAAGTTAAAACTATGGTACTAGCCACTGGCGTATCGATAACCGATCGTAAGCTAGAGGTCACTGTCGAGGATGTAACAATCCCACAAACCATCAGGTCTTCATAGTAATTATATAAGTCTAACCGTGTATATATGTATATGTATATGTATATGTATATTATGTATATGTCTATGTCAGTATATACTCAATAAAACGTCATACAATGAATGAAACGTGTTGTCAGTGGTGTTGCCACGGTCTACATAGTGGAAAGAGAACCCGTAGCCATCGATAGTGGACACACAGTAGCCAATACCACAGGATCACACCTTAGGTCATACACCCTTCACCAATCACCAGGCACCAACCAACCACCACCACCACCACCACCACCACCACCACCACCACCACCACCACCACCACCACCACCACCACCACCACCACTACCACACGTACTATATAGCTGTACTAAGAACCGCTCTCTCTCAGTTGTAGACACGTAGAGCACCATGAAACGTCACCAATGTCGTCACTGCGGACTGGTGCTCGACACTTATGCAGCGCTAAAACGCCACGTAGCGAGTCATGCGACAGTGAACGAACACACGTATGCGGCGGCCCAACCAATAGAGGTGCCACCTAGCGACCAAGCAAAGCGAACGAAATATTCGTGTAAATGCGATGCAACGTTTGAGAGATGGGACGATCTGCAACAACATGTGAGGTCCGTATGTCGTCTTAGCAGTAGCAGTAGCAGTAGCAGTAGCAGTAGCAGTAATAGAAAACAGACCACAGTGTACACATGTGCGAAATGTGGAAAGAAGTTCAATAGACGCTATGACCTGACCAGACACGCACGAATAGCGTGTACCGATGACGACGTCACGAAGCCACCATCGCCGAAGAGATCAATCAGGGAAGCCACCACACCCCACCATCCACTCGTTACCGATGCAGACCCCATAGACCCACCTGCTTGACTCCCCTTCGCCGACAACCTGTCGACGGAACTGTTAGATGTCGTACGAGCGCACTGGTCGACCATACGGACACGTGTAACGAGAGGTCCTCTCCAGTGCAGGTACGATTACAGATTAACGACTCTGGACACGACCGTTCTAGAGACACCGTTGAAGAACGTGTTCCAGGAACAGACCAACGCTTTCAAGATTAACCTCAGTTACGGGTTCATTCTGAAGAACAAGAACACGGGTCAATACAAGTACTACCATCCCTCGTGCAACTGCTGTGGACGCTACCTGGACGAGCCCAGTCTCATCACCAACAGCAAGGACTTTGATAAGTTCCTCGAACGCATCCGAGAAACCGACGTCTTGCAATGGGCCATCAATCAAAGACCGGATTCGGCGTGGGTGTGTGAACTCGTGACCAATGTCACATTTTTCGTCAATCGCATCATCGATCACCCGATAGGATGTGTAGGAATGACCGACCTTCCAGTCTACATCAAGAGGAACAAAGCCGTCATCGGATTGGAAACGGAACCCATCCATACCAAGAGGTACAGTGACAACCTGTGTCTCTTCCGATGTCTGGCCCTGCATCGAGGATGTGAAAGTCGTCGATTGGAACCAGCTGTGAAGACGCTGTACGAGACGTACGCCCAAGACGGCGTATCCATGGAAGCATTTGCCGGGGTCACGATGGACGACCTCTATCGTGTAGAGACCACGTTCCAAACGAATGTGTGCGTGTACAGTCTCGTAAAACCAGATGGAGAGGATGGAAAGCCAACTGCAGAACTCGTTCGTCGCTCGGTACGTAAGTACCCTGACACACTCTACCTCAATCTTCACGGGACACATTTTTCCTTCATCCAGGATAGACGCAAGTACTGTCACTCGTACAGATGTCGGAAGTGTGGGGACTGTTTGTGGAAAGACGCATGGAGTCTACGCAACCATGAGAGCACGTGTACGGGGGGTGTGCGCCGAGTCTATCCTGGTGGCGTGTACCATTCGACTCCATCGGTGTTCGAACGTCTGGCAGACGAGAACATCCGAGTGGCCGAAGCGTTGCAGTACTATCCGTACCGAGCCACCTTCGACTTCGAGTGTTGGTTCGACACCGAACACCTTCCGTCTGACAGTGCCCAGGTTCACTGGGTTGCGCGTCACGTCCCGCTGAGCGTCAGCGTGGCATCCAACGTACCCGGACACGAACAGGTGACATGCATCGTCACGGACGGAGACACCAACAAGTTGGTGAGCACCATGATGACTATCCTGCAATCGATGAGTGAGGCCGCGTACGACAAGATCAAAGACTCGTACGATCATGTGATGGAACAACTCGCAGAAGAGCTGACGAAATGGGACGCACGGGAGGAGGCTGCACGATCAGCCACCGACAAGGACGCTCGACCGGCAACCAATCCGTACAAAACGCTGATGGGACAACTGTATGGATGGATGCGTCAGTTACCTGTCATCGGGTTCAATTCGGGGAAGTATGATCTCAATGCCATCAAACAGTTCCTCATACCGTACTTCCTGACGACTTCAAAGACCGTGGAACAAGACGAAGACGAGGCCGAGAACGAGGACGAGAGGGAGCAAGAGGGCAACAAGAAAGACGAGAACGACGGCGTCGGGTCAATGTTCGTCATCAAACGCAACAACACTTTCATGTGTCTTTCGACGTATCAGCTGAAATTCCTCGACATGATCAACTACATAGCCCCCGGGTTCAGCTACGACAAGTATCTGAAAGCGTACGGATGTGAGGTGACGAAAGGTCATTTCCCGTACGAGTACATGGACCGGCTGGAGAGACTCGACGACACCGCTCTTCCACCGAAAGAGGCCTTCTTCAGTCGACTGAAGAACGAAGGTATTTCAGACGAGGATTACGCCAGTTGTCAGGAGGCCTGGCGCGCCAATGGCATGACGACGTTGCGCGACTTTCTCGTCTGGTACAACAACAGGGACGTGGTTCCCTTTCTACAGGCCATCGACAGACAGTTCGCGTTCTATCGACAACGTGGAATAGACATGTTCAAGCAAGGTATCAGCGTACCTGGTCTGACCCTGCTGTACCTGTTCAACGACCTTCCAGAGAAGACCTACTTTACCATCTTCAACGAGAAGAATAAAGACCTGCACGACCTCGTCAAAGAGAACATTGTAGACGGGCCTTCGATCATCTTTCATCGCTATCACGAGAAAGGGGTCACCACGCTACGTCAGAACGAGTACGGAGAGGCGGCTCGTCCTTGTCGAGCGATCGTCGGATACGATGCGAACGCACTGTACCTGTGGTCGCTCATGCAAGACATGCCTATGGGATGGTACACGCGACGACGAGCAGAGAAGGACTTCCGCCCCGAATCGGCGCAGCTGTACGGACAGATGGCTGGAGAATGGTTGACGTGGGAATCCGAACGCACGGGACGTCCCATACGGCATCAGATCAACGGACGAGAGAAGAGAATAGGCAAACATCGGGTGGATGGATGGTGCAGCGAGACGAAGACGGCTTATCAGTTCCAAGGGTGCTATTTCCACGGTTGCTCGTGCAACCGAGAAGAGGTGAACGCCGTCAACGGGAAACCCATGGCGCAACTGCTCGCCGAGACCCGAAAGACCACCGCCTACCTACGACACTTTGTCACAGTCGTCGAGTTGTGGGAATGCGAGTGGAAAGAGATGAGACGAACCCCGGCCGTACGCAAGTGTGTGGATGCAGCATTTCCCCGACGTCGACACGTGCGATGGACGATGACGTCACAACAGATCCTGAACGGAGTGCGTGCAGGAACCGTGTTCGGCATGATCGAGTGCGACATACGTGTACCGGAAGAATTGCGCGCACACTTTGCCGAGATGCAGCCCGTGTTCAAGAACATCAGTCTGATACGCGAGGATCTCGGTCCGTTCATGCGCCGATACGCCGAAGAGCACGACATAATGAAGACTCCGCGACGCATGCTCGTGGGTAGTTATTGCGGCGATAAGATACTGCTCGCAACGCCACTGCTGCGATGGTATCTGGACCACGGTCTCGAGGTACTGCACGTGTACCAGGTCGTCGAATACGATCCTATTCCGTGTTTCCGGCGGTTCGGCGATGCAGTGTCCAAGGCCCGACGCGAGGGCGACGTTCACCAAGACAAGACCATCATCGCGGACACCATGAAGTTGCTGGGGAACTCGGGCTACGGAAAGACCATCACCAACGTTGACCGACATCGTGACGTCAGCTACTGCACGGAGAAGGCGGCATCGCTCCTGGTCAACGATAAACGGTTCCGACAACTCGAGATCGTCGTCGACGATGCGTACGAGATAGAGTTGAACAAGAAAACCGTCAAGTACACCCTACCCGTACACGTGGGATTCTTCGTTCTGCAGTACGCCAAGATGCGCATGTTGCAGTTCTATTACGACTTCATCATCAGATACGTGGAGCGCCCTCTGTTCGAGTACTGCGAGATGGATACAGATAGTGCCTATTTAGCCTTGGCCGGTGAGTCCGTCGATGACCTCGTGACCCCAGCACTACGAGAACATTATTTCCGACATCGTTCCGAATGGCTCCCGTCCGAATGTTGCGACGACCATCGGAACGACTACGTGCGCTGTCGTCTCGCCAATCGACCGTGGGTCGGAGACGAGGCGTGCTGTAAGGCGCGAAGAGCGTTCGACAAGAGGACACCGGGTCTGTTCAAGGTCGAGTGGCCCGGTGCCGGGTTCGTGGGGTTGTGTAGCAAGACGTACTATTGTTTCGGAGACACCGACAAGTACAGCACCAAAGGACTGAGCAAACGGCACAACACCATCGACAAGGACGCGTTCCTGGCGGTGCTCACCAACCGTCGGAGCGGAGGTGGTTCGAACCGTGGTTTCCGGGTGCATAAATCTATCGTGATGACGTACGTGCAGGTACGGGATGCACTCACCTACTTTTACGCCAAACGCGTGGTGCACGAGGACGGGGTGACCACGGGTCCGGTGGACGTATAGAAAAGGCGATGCACGCTGCACTCGTTTCACACGCAATCATGGATGCACGATGGAAACACCCCTTCACGTGCATCGTCGCCGGACCGACGGGGTGCGGCAAGAGTACTTTCGTGACGCGTATGTTGCGTCACGCCGCTGCGATGATCGATCCACCGCCCCAACAAATAACGTGGTGTTACGGAGAATGGCAAGAGGCTTACGCAACGACGGACTTGGGTCACGTGCGATTCGAGGAAGGGTTACCGACTGCGGCCATGTTCGATCCGACAACGAGGAACCTCATCGTCATAGACGATCTCATGGCAGAAACGGACGAACGGGTCACGACCTTGTTCACTAAAAAAAGTCACCACAGGAACACGTCCGTGCTGTATCTCGTACAGAACCTGTTCCCTAAAAACAAAGAGAGTCGCACCATCAGTCTGAATTCGCAGTACATGGTGGTGTTCAAGAATCCACGTGACGCATCGCAGATGGCGACCTTGGCTCGGCAGATGTATCCGGGACGCAGCAAGTTCGTGCAAGAGGCGTTTAAAGACGCCACGGCGGTACCGTACGGTTATCTATTGGTCGATCTCAAACAGGACACGCCCGAGGACATGCGTCTGCGCACGGCCATCTTTCCAGACGACGGTGTTCAGTACGTGTACTTGCCGAAGGTATAAAACGACCGAGTGTGTGGATAGTCTCTTCATTCGCATCATGTCTGCCCTGGTGAAGAGACACATCGTGTGCATACAGGCTCTGGCCAGAGTCAAGAACAACAAAATTAAAAAGGGCATCATCGCCAACGCCGACGCCGATCTGCTGTGTGCTCTAGCCGAGTGTGCCTACAACATACTAACAAAGAACATTCCATTGACCGCTTTACAGAGGCGACGATTGAATAAATACAGGACGAAGTTACGCGAGTTGGCTAATAGACGAACGCCCGCTGCCAGGAGAAGACGCCTCTTGCTGCAACCGCAGGTTGGTGAAGGACAGAGCGGCGGTTTCCTATCGGCCTTCCTAGCACCGTTGGCAAGTTCGGTCTTGCTACCCTTGCTCCAACAGGTGCTGACCAAAAGGTAGATACATGGAGCACGCACGCAAGATGGCCTTGGTGGACCCGCGACTGTTGGACACGCTTCGGTCACCCCCACCCCCACCCGCGACCGACACCTTAGGCAAGAAGGTGCAAGCCCTCGATGACGAGATGAAGACCATCCTAGATAGAACGGACTTAGACGACGGGACCAAGGTACAACGTCTTGACCGATAAACGCATCAAGGAACCGCTACGCGTGGTCACGGTGAACGAGTCGGAGTCGGGGTCGGAGGGTGCAGTCCGCGCTCCTATTAGCGGACTGGAGGCCACCGTCTTGGCCACCGTTCCCAAGACCATGCAGGCCAAAGCCAGCCGTTTGATGGAGCATCTCAAGAGAGATATCGCGTGGACCGCTCGCGGCGAACTGATACACGAGGGCGTGCCGGTTGTCGGAAGTAACGTGGTGGATCTCGTTAATGATCTGTTGCGTAAGAGAAAGACCGCTCCGACGGGTTGGCAGCCATTCGCACGACAACTCCGTGCCATCAACCTACCCATGACGTTGGTCGGTAACGTCTCCAGGAGAGCCTACATACGTCCGGAGCCGTCGATCACTCCCTCTCGTCGGTCAAGTACTCCTCCGCGTGCTGCTGCTGCAGGTAGTGCACGAAGATCGCTAAGTTGGACACCCCTCACCCGTCAGAGCCGTCGAATGGAACATACCATGCCCACCCCACCCCCCGAATCACGCAAGGCTTTGTCGTCATTGGCTGGTTGGGACAACCTATAGGATGATACGCTGCGTGTCCGTAGCACAGTGTTCGTCATGTCGCCCGATCCACAGGACCTCGTGTACCGTTCCGTCGTCGGTGCGATATTTATCAGTGGACTTTACATGATGGCTCACGGTATACTCCAAAGTTTTATGCAACAGGCGTTATTCGAACCCCCCTCGCTCGTCGAATTGAACATTCCTTGTCCACCCACCCACCCTCCCCCCGCATCGCGCAAGGCTTCGTCGTCATTGGCTGGATGGAACAACGTATAAGGTGGTACGACGCGTCTCCGTAGCACAGTGTTCGTCATGCTCATCGATCCACAGGACGCGTACCGTTCCGTCGTCGCTGCGCTATTGTTCGAAGGACTTACCTTTCTGGGAGACGTTGCAGCCGGCATTCTTATACAACAGGTGTTATTCAGACTATGGTTACTCCGCTAGACCGTTGTTGTTCCACCGCTTGCATTGTGGGTGCCATAGTGTGTGTCCTATTACACGTCGGCGTGCTCCTCGTCATTCGTCAGCAGTGGGACTCCGGAGTCAACGTCACCGCCCCCGTCAACACATCGATCCTCCACCTCTTTTGATGGCACAGAGGGGAGAACGCTCCATGAGTGAGGTCTACTTCGATCCCACGAGGGTAGGCAGTTATGGCGGCGTCGCTGGCTTGCGACGCGTCACGCGCCTGCCGCGGAAGACCGTCACAGCATGGTTGTCGGCACAGGACGCCTACACCTTACACAAACCAGCGAGACTTCTTTTCAAGAGACGACGCGTCATCGTGGGTGGTATGCTTCAGCAGTGGCAGGCCGATCTCGTAGACATGTCGAAGGTCAAAGACGTCAACGACGGTATGGCCTTTCTCCTCACGATGATCGACGTCTTCTCGAAAGTGGCCTGGTGTGTTCCCATGAAGAACAAGTCCGCGGCGTCGTTGGTGGCAGCGCTGCAATCCACGTTCGTCAACGTTTGCCCCCAGACCTTGCAGACGGATCAAGGCACAGAATTCCGGAACAAATCCGTTCAGGCGCTATTGCAGCGTTACGACATCCATTACTTCTACACGCACAACGCGGAGACGAAGGCAGCCGTCGTGGAACGGTTCAACCGAACGTTGAAGTCGCGCATGTGGCGCTACTTCACGAAACACCAGACGTGGCGGTACATCGACATCCTTCCGGACTTGATGCGATCGTATAACAATGCCCCCCACCGCATGATCGGTATGGCGCCGTCACAGGTGAATGCACAGAACCAAGAACAGGTGTGGCAACGTCTGTACGGTCACGATGGTAAGGGCGTGCCCAAGTTGCACGTGTCAGATCGCGTGCGTGTCAGCAAGTACAAACGCACGTTCGAAAAGGGCTACGAGACGAACTGGAGCGAAGAGTTGTTCACGATACACGAGGTTCACCCCTCCGATCCACCCGTGTATCGCTTGCGGGACGATCTCGGCGAAGTGCTGGAGGGTACCTTCTACGAACTGGAGCTGCAGAAGGTGACGGTACCCTTTGATAAAGTGTACCGTGTTGAAGCGGTACTGAAACGCCGTACAGTTGGTAGACGAAAGGAAGCTTTGGTGAAATGGTTCGGCTATTCCTCCTACTTCAACAGCTGGATCGATGCCAGGGGACTCGTCAACTATAAAGACTAGCCGCTCACATGACGACACTGCATTCGGGAAATGACACACGACGCGACACCACCACCACCACCGACCTGCACCACCACCATAGACGAGGAGAAGGAGGAGAAGGAGCAGGACGAGGATTGTACTGACGCTGCACCGAACGAGCCAGACAGCACTCCCTGGCATATTTTCGGTACCGCGTGTCCCAAAGAGGAGATCGTGTTTCTGTGTCAGGTCGTCGTCCTGTACACGGTCATTCTGATCAGCATTTACAACCTGACGACAGGTCACGGCGATTCTAATCTGTGGACGGCTCTGTTGAGTAGTTCTTTGGGTTACCTACTGCCCAATCCCACGTTGAGACGCAATGGCGACTGATTTCTACATGACGCTGCCTAGCAACGCTTCCATGAAGATGCACCCCGACAACACCTTGACCCATTACGTCACGGCCTTGCCTCAACGCATCGATCTTACCGGCGAGTGGGAGTGTGGGTTGGCCGAGGTCCAGTATCCGCACACTTGGTACAACGTCACAGAGAACGATGTCTGGTTCTTCCTCAACACGATCGATGCTACGGACTCGTCCCGACGTTCGAAGTTGTCGTGTGGGTATTACGACGATCCGTTAACATTGCTGTATCACGTCAACAAGGGACTGTACAGTATGCGGACGGATGAGACACAGGCTCAAATGAGCTATAGTTCAGTCACTCAGAAAATGACGTTATACATGACAGCGAACACCCTGTTCACCGTACCGTACCACAGCGCGGTGGCGACCATGTTAGGATTCCGTGAACCCGTAGCCAGCGAGCCGGAGGCGGTTACGTCATCTCCCGTCCTCTCCGTCGAATCCCGCCATCCCGACTCGTCGTACCCCTTCCACATCGAGGCCGACGATGTGGTGAACATGACGCAGGGGTTCGACACCCTCTACCTCTACACGGACATCGTGGAGTCTCGTATAGTGGGTGACACTCTCGCGCCTCTGTTGCGCGCCCTTCCGATTAGCGGACGTCACGGTGACAGGGTGTCCACTCGTTTCACTAACGTGCACTACGTACCCCTGTTGCGCTCGAACTTCGACTCGATCGAGGTGGATATAAGGAACGACATGGGTCGACGCGTGCCATTCGAATACGGCAGAGTGACGGTGACGCTTCATTTTCGTCGACGCAAGCCCGGACTGTTCTGATGAATTACAACGATTATTATGCGCGCCAGGCTGGCGGTGCGCTGCCCTACTTCGCCGGTGCGCAATACCAGCGAGGTCACGGACTGGGCAGTCTGTTCGGCAGTCTGTTGCGCAGCGCCATGCCGCTCATCAAGAGAGGTGCCGTGGCGTTGGGCAGGGGAGCGTTGAAGACCGGCGTTCGCATAGCCGGCGACGTCTTATCAGGCCAGAACATAAAAACGGCTGCCAAACGACGCGTCACCGACGCCGTGATTAGCAGTATTCGAGCCCCCCCCCTGGTAAACGTATAAAACGAGCGGCCGCAAAGGCGACATTCACTGCAGTAAAGCGCCGCCGCAAGAAACGGACGTCCCCGAAACGCACTGCCGACATATTCGACGACAACGATGGCGTTCGTGCATAGACAGTCGTGCGAGGGAGTCAAGACCGAGCTGGATCTCTTTACCGTACCCCCCACTCAGAACTGCATCGCCGAAAGTCACGTGGTGGAACATCAACCCACGGCCTCTCTGGACTCTGGAGGACCGATAGAATTCTTCATCCCCGGATCGGGAGACGATTACATGGATCTCGCCAACACGATGCTACACGTGCAGGTGAAGGTGACGCGAGCCAACGGTACCCCTATCGACGCGGGCGAACCCGTGGGACCGGTGAACAACTGGTTGCATTCGCTGTTCAGCAATGTCGACCTCTCCCTGAACGGCACGCTCGTGACCTCTTCGTCCTTCAACTCATACCCGTATCGATCCTTCATAGAGGCGCTGCTGAGTTACGGATTCGACGCCAAGTCGACGCAGCTGACGAATCAGCTGTGGTACAAAGACAAGGCCAGTCGCATGCACGCCACCGAGCTAGCCGCCGGACCCGATCCTAACCCCGGGTTCGTGACTCGACGAGAGTACATAACCGGCAGTCGCGTGGTAGACATGATGGGTCGTCTCCACGTGGATATGTTTCTGCAGGATAAATTCCTGATCAACGGTGTCGACGTCAAATTACGCCTGGTGCGCAGCAAGCCCTCGTTTGCGCTGATGGCTGCTGGAGTGAACGAGTACGCGATAACCATCGTCAACGCGTCCTTGTTCGTCAAGAAGGCCACCATCACTCCGGCCGTGCAGAAGGCTCACATCTTGGCTCTCGAGCGGACCACGGTCAAGTATCCGTTACGACCCGTCGAATGCAAGGTGTACTCCATTCCCACGGGCGCTCTGTCGCACACGCACGAGAACCTGTTCCTCGGCGCCCTGCCGAAACGTCTCGTACTGTGCTGCATCGACAACGACGCCTACAACGGCACGTACGCCACAAACCCGTTTCACGCCAAGAACAACGCCATCAGCTTCGTCTCCGTGTACGTGGACGGTCGTCAGATACCCGCCAAACCCTTCCAGCCCAACTTCGCAGAAGACCTCTTCGCCAGGAGCTACGCGAGCATGTTCACCTCGACCGGCAAGATATGGCAGGACGAGGGGAACGGTCTGACTCGCGACGAGTACCGAGACGGCTACACCTTCTTCTGTTTCGACCTGACCCCCGACCAGTGCGACGGTCCCTGCTTTAATCTGGCCTACGCCGAATTCGAGTCCGTGCTGGAAATCGACAAGAACCGCAACGTCATCTACGACTACTGAGATGGACACCCTGCAGATCGCCCGTCTACTGGCGATGGATCCGAACACCGCGTCCGTCTTTGGCGGCGTCGTACCCCGAGATGGACTGCCTGCAACAATTGACGCTTTGCCGATCGCCTTCGTGTGCAACACCGACGACGGCGACGAACCGGGCGAACATTGGATAGCGCTGTACCTGTCCTCCGACGGGCGCGGCGAATACTTCTGTTCGTACGGTCTGCCGCCTCGCCACGCGGCGTTCCGCACCTTCTTGAACAAACACTGTTCCGAGTGGACTCATAACAGCACGAGACTTCAGAGTCCTCTGTCTAACGTTTGCGGACAATATTGCGTCACTTATATCATGCTTCGTTGTAACGGCGCTCCTATGAGAACTTTCGTCAACGCTTTCCACACCGATCTGGTCGCTAACGATTGTCGCGTGTTCGATTGGATCAACCTGCTGAAAAAGGGTATACCGTACTATCACATATCGTACTGAGCCTCTGGCGCGGTGGTCGCTCCACCCGTAAGCTCGCCCTCGAACCTCTGGCGCGGTGGAGACACCCGTAAGTTCGCGACCTCTGGCGCGATGGTCACCATTCGCAAGTCGCCTCGACTTCATCATCATACCCGACTCGTTGTATCCAATCGCATACGATCGCCTCGTTTGTACTGCTGCCGCTTTGTTGTATTCAATAAAATACGTGTGCACCGTACGATTGTGTTCATCTCCTTACTAGGTTAACGACCCTTCGGTAAACGTAACTAGGTCAATGTTCGTTCCTCCTCCCGTCGCTAGGGGGCGCTTAGGTTACGCACGCTCGGCTACGACCGCCAGGGGGCGCTCTGAGGCGCTCTGATTGGCTGCGCGCTCTCATAAGCAGTGGGCGATATTAGGGTGTTTTGCCTTTGATGTTCCTTTGATGTCTGGTCCAGTGATTTTACGCATAATTTGAGGTCCCAAAAACTTCCACTAACTACTCCCGGTGACTGATTTGTATGCGTTTTGCAAAATAGCCAGCTTAGTTATAGGCGAGCGGCCAGCGCGTCTCTGCATTGCAATCAAACGAATCTGTGATGCAGTAGTACAGAAAACATTAACTTTACTAATGTATCAGGTGTACAAGTGTTCTGGAAAAATGTATTCATCACGCTCAATCCTCATGATGAGTGGGCAATGGCGGACGGATCCAAACAGTTGTCTGCGGCCAAATAGATGTTCTGAATGCCGCAAATATTGATGAAAGTTGGTTTGAAATGAAGCAAGACGTGTATCTCAATTAACCTCCGAGAGAACATTGCAACCCCTTGAGTTGGTGGAAACACGTGCATTTGGTGCAGTAAACCATCTGTGACGCTTGCTTGTTATGGAAGACGCATTGTAAGCGTTACAGTGACAGTTGTGACAAACAGTATCGCACCAAGTACATTAACACCTGATATTATTTGATTGAAACATCACTCGTTACAAGTGGTCTGATGTTTTTTCTAGATGTAGAATGTCAAAGATAACATAAACAGCACGAATGATTGATACTAACTGTGGTCTCTGATCAGTAGCAGCGGCAACGGTAGCGGAAGCAGCAGCGGTAGCGGTAGCGGAAGCAGCAGCGGTAGCGGTAGCGGCAGCGGAAGCAGCAGCGGAAGCAACAGCGGCAGCTATAGCGACAGTAGTTGTTATCTATAGTCCAGGAGTTTTAGGTAAAACATAAAAGTTCAATACAAAAAGCACCACAGATCCCTGAAGGGGTTTAGAGTAACATACTAAAAATCCCCATGAATCCACCTTGAGCTAGACGCACAATTCAAGATGGCGTCCAAGATGGCGTCAATCCTTTGATTAATAATATGACTTCTGAGCCACTTATGCTAGAGGGCAAATGTTGGTGTATAAGGGTAGGGTTTTCTACCACGCTCTATCCAGCTAATAACACTAAGACATTATAGAGGCATCAGAGCATGCATTTATTTCATTGTTGACTATAATCAGGGTACATATTAAGGGTATAGGCGAATAATGGATTAAATCCCCATCATTTTACTACTTACGACAGTGAGTAGTATAACATTCAATTCAGTATTACAATTTACATACTGATATACACAATCTGCCTGAACAAAATGCCATACTTTGAAAACATTCACACTATTGCGTACTCAACACCGGTTTTATAAAGCTTTACCATCAACCGCACCGTGTCTACCATCAACCCCACCGTGTCTACCATCAACCCCACCGTGTCTACCATCAACCCCACCGTACTTACCATCAACCCCACCGTGCTTACCATCAACCCCACCGTGCTTACCATCAACCCCGCCGTGTCTACCATCAACCCCGCCGTGTCTACCATCAACCCCGCCGTGTCTACCATCAACCCCACCGTGTCTACCACCAACCCCGCCGTGTCTACCATCAACCCCACCGTGCTTACCATCAACCCCACCGTGTCTACCATCAACCCCACCGTGTCTAGGTTTCAGCAGATTCATCCTGTGTGTACGTGTTGGAACACGATTGTCCACTGCAGGACGGGCAGAGGGCAGTGCAGTAGAGCCCCGTCTTTATGGATACACTGGCCTTCCCACAATGGCGCTTATAGCCACCAGAAACAATGCTTAGGAGTTTGTCTGGGGCTGTGGGAGGGGGCTGTCGTTTGCTACAGGACCCAGTTGTCCATCCTCTTGCAATTACCAGCTCCAGTCAGTTGGATGCAGGTTGTTTCCACTCCGTTGCTGCACAGTAATGGCTTCCACCTTCTCCTGGATGTCCCAGACGTTGACACAGGAAGCCAGGCCTCGCCCCATGGACACACCGACGTGTGGGCTTGGCCTGGCTCAGGATGTCAGTGTTGGTGGTGGCAACAATCAGCCTCTCCGCGTCCCCCTCATCCTCCTGGCATTAGACGGACCATTTGTGAACCAGTGGTCGAGATGAGACGTGTCTTTGTGGTTATGTAACTTCGGTTCCAGTGGAAGCTGTGCTAGTGTAGTAGTGGCTTGTGGCTGGCAGCGAACAGTAAAGTAAGCTCTTGATAACCCGGTCGCCCCTCTTCATCTTGATGTCTGAGAATGGCACCTCGACCAGTTGTGCTTCTGCAGCTCTTCCAACTTCGAAAGTATCATCACAGTTGACGTTCAGAGCCGTGACTACTCCAGTTGAAATGTTGATGAGGTGGAGCTGGAGGAGCTGGAGGAGCAGGCTCTCAAGAGACTCACTGCTGGGAATACACCATTTTCATATGCAGTAATCCTGATCGCGTTCCTGATAACATAGTTGCTATTTCAATAATATCATCCTCCGATTTTCTGCGCTTTTGTGCAGCCCATTTCTTGTTCGGAATGCTTTAAGCTCTATCTCGAAAGGAGACCACACACGATAGATCACTGAGACATGTTACAACAATGTCAAATTCATATCTGGCTTCACGCCTATGTTTCAGTCAAGTACGATAGCAACGCGGCTGACTGTTTTACTCATTTATAATCTTTTCCTGCGGTTTTGCACCTGATTAGAGTCGAAAATAAAATGAATGCATGCTCTAGATGCCTCTAGACTGTTTTAGTGGTGATAGTTGGATAGAGCATGGTAGAAAACCCTACAGTAGACACAGCATTTTGCCATCTAGCATAAGTTATGTAATTAATCAACGAGTTGTCGCCATCTTGGACGCCATCTTGAATTATGCGATTAGCTCAAGGTGTTTTTATGGGGATTTAGTATGTTACTCTAGATCTGTTCAGGGATCTGTAGTGCAAAAATTAGCTTTTTGAAAGGAACTTTTACGTTCCATTGTGTTTTTGCCTAATACTCCTAGATTACAATTACTATTTGATTAGGATTACTATTAGAACCACATATTTCATTTGTTTTTCCACCGATTTATACGCACGCACGCACACACACACAGGTGTTTTCATACCATGCGCGAAACGCGTATCTGACGTTGGTTATTAATCGCGCCAACAACGCCAATCAAACGCCGTCTTTTCCATAAAACTTGTTAGTAAACACATGCACGCAGCCTGCATGCACGTTTACTAAACCACGTGTAAAGATTCTCCATAATGTATGCATCACGTGATGAAATCTCAGCACCGTATTGGTTCACATATGCCCATGGTGCTCAACCTACCTGCTAAAACAAAACTCACATCCAGGCGATAGTGTATGCGACAAACGGTGGCGCCACATCACGGACCCTGGATAATCGAGACTAGGCCGCAAAGTGTACTTTTCATTGAGACAGAAATCATATATGCACCCATATTCTGGGTGCATAGTGCATACACAATTAGCTAATTACGTTGTCATCTGGGCATTTGGATAATTCATAAAATAAGAGTGAACTGTTTTAAGTTTATACGATGCAATTCGAATTAACTTTACACTTTTATTATTGACACAACTGTCAGATTGAAAAGTAAAATCAGGCAAAACAAATATTTAGTGTATAATCTTTACAATGACGCTGATTGGCTGCTAGCGCTTCGCGGGAACGCCTACACAAAATGGAGTGGTGACAGCGGGTAACAACGAGGCAACGCCTCTGCACCCACACTCTCTTCTCGGCGAATTCACGAAGGTGAGCGAGAATCGGATAAGCGAGACCATGGAAGCGCTTCCTCACCAAGGAGAGTCGCTGTCTATAACTAGCTTTCACTTCCACGCTGACGTTCCCCTCATATATGCGGACGATAAATGTGCGTAATCCATTGTGATATCTGAAACGCGTATCTGACGTTATAGAACAAAGGCATAAGACAGAACACTGGGCACAAAGAGTATGAGTCTGGAGTAGAGAAATCAATGTATGGACACAAGTGTTGGGAACACTGAGATTGAACTGTGAACTCTTTAGGTACATAGTAATGGTGACTACAAACCGAAGAGCATATTCTATATATTGATAAGTATATTGTAGTTGGCGCCTTTCGATCTGCATATGTTATCAAACGCATGTCCGGGAGTATTGTTTCAAGGAACTGCTAAACCAAAAGGAAAACAGTGAACTATAGAAATACCGAGTGCAGTAGACACAAGGTCAGCCCACAAAGTTGTGCACAGAACATCTTTTGTGAACCACTGTTATTGCAGTTGCTCCTCGGTTAAGTCTGGGAGACCGGTGCGAGTTGTATTTTTTAAACATAAATATTTAAAACTCGTTTTAGTTATCAAAACACATTGAGCCTACACGCATACGTTAGTGTATACACCTTTCCATATACAAAACTACTACGCCATTTGTATGCTTGAGCATATCCGAGATGTTCCGCCTAGGACGGTTCGGCCTAGGACGGTTCGGCCTAGGACGGTTCGGCCTAGGACGGTTCGGCCTAGGACGGTTCGGCCACGAGCGTTTCAGCCACGAACGTTTCAATCGCGGGCACAACAGCTGCACATAATTTTAGTTAATCAAGTTTATCTTGCATCATTTATAATATATATGCTTATTATGTTTATATAAGGTAACATTTCAGCTAAAAACAGTGCACATGTCACACGTTAGGTTGTCCTCCTCTTACGGTGACACCAACCCCCTCGGGAACTTTGACTTTTGTATACCGAATTGTTTACACAGTGACCTCTGGTTGAAACGCTTGCCCCCGACCAATTTGCCTGTTGTCCAAGGCCGAAACGACCGTCCACCATTACTCCCACATCTGTTCCTCGGCGCTTTCCCGGGGAAGTTGTGCACCGAATGTAGATCCGAGCGGGTCTTGGGAATTTAGTGCAAATGAAACAAACAACTCGCCCTGTTTAACTGGCGTATGTGGACCGCCTAACTGCATAGTTTCCAACTGGGAGTGATTGGAGTAGGCAGATAACAATCTTACAGGTCATCCTCCACGTCTTCCGGCTGCCGCTCCCTGCGTGCAGTCCATGATATGAGTACGTAGACCATCGGCAGATGTTGAGAATTTGAGACGACGTCTGCTGCGCAGTAACGCACCTCAAATTCTCAACATCTGCAAACCAGTTAACTTGTCATTTTCGTTCTCCGTACAATGTGGTGCTTTTGAGAAATCATATCCACGCGCAGACCGCGATAACTCTAAGCACCGAGTGCGTAGTTGCAGAACAGCAAGATTTAACAACTATTATCATTTCTTAAGCACTTTACCAGTGACATTAATAACGCATTTATCTGCCAATTCTCTGGTTTTTACTTGTAATATATTAATATATTAACATTGTATTGTCTGTTTTAAAATGTGCCTACACCTTTTTATATATTAGTACACAGGTGAAGGCGTAATGTTATATGTGCTGGTTAATTTTGTGTATGGTGTAGACATATTGCAGGTGTCACACTGTGAGAGTCAGACCCACGCTACACGGCCCAACTTACTCCAACAATGCCTATGTCATGTTTTCACCATCTCTTTCCAAGCGTCACGTCTCAGTAGATGCAATACTCCATGTGGGCTGATATGCACACCTCATAGGTCTAATCGTGTACGTTCAGACACTTAAGACTATTGGTCTGAGTAGATGTAATAGGCCTAATCGTGTAGGTTCAGACACATAAGACTATTGGTCCATGATATGTTATATACGAAATTGAGAGTATCATTGATCAATGTGTTCCTTTAAAAAACAAGGAAACCGGTCTAGGAAGAAACACTTGTCAAAAGAAGCTATTAGAAAAATAGTGTTCACCTTGTCATTAAAAGTTGGAGTGGTTCCTCTTGAATGGAAAGAAGCAAACGTCATACCATTATTTAAAAATGATTTGAGAAATAAGTAAGAGAATTACAGACCAGTGAATTTAACATCAATCAATTTTGGAAAATGTAAATGCCTACATAAAGGACACGGGAACTTGTAAACTATAATATGGGAGATACTATTCTAGGTAATACTGTAAAAGAAAAGGACATAGGAGTAACAATAAATGCTGACATGAACGTTTCAGAGCAGTGGGGTATTGCAGCTTCAAAGGTAATCAAATTCTTGGGTTGATTAGGGGAAATATAACATGCAAGGAAAAAAGCTAATTATACCTCTGCATAAAGCAATAGTTAGGTCACATTTAGAATACTGCATACAAGCGTGGAGACCATATCGCAAGAAGAATATACAGGAGTATACAGAGGAGAGCAACGAAATTGATTCCTGAACGGAGAGACCTTAGTTATGAAGAACGGCTAAAAGAATGTGATTTAACAACCCCAGAAACAAGGCATTTAAGAAGATGTAAAACGGAAGTATTTAAGATATTGAATGGGTATGAAAATATTGATAGAAATATAAAAATATTGATTTTAATGTTTTTCTCATTCAAGAAAGATAATAGAACAAGAGAACACGAGGTAACATTAATAAAGGATCAGTATATATTGGATATCAGGAAGTATAAATGAATGGAACAACATATTTACAGATTGTGTAACTGCTAGCAGCGTAAATATTATGTCTAAAAACAAGGTTGACACATATCTCAGGGGTGGGTTAAACAAGATCGCCAAACTACAGGTTCCAAATGGCAAGTGGACAAGGAAGCTATTGGCTTATAAAGAGTCCTACAATTTTATCATCTATGTATAGCCCGCCCTTATCAGATATCTGTAAATTCTATTTTTAAACATATTCACACTATTGGCATTAACACAATCATTTGACAGTTTGTTCCATTCATTTATCAGCATATGTGAGAATGAGTACTTTCTCATGTCCAACCTACACTGTTCTTTAACTAATGCTGCTTTGTGTCCTAACCATTCACGATTTTAATCACTTCTATTTGGTCTCTTTTTTGTCCCCTAGCTGGCATCTCTCCACATTCTAATAAGCGGCTTTCATAACTAAGGTCTCTCATTCCTGGAACCATTTTAGTTGCTCTTCTTTGCATTCTTTCTAGCTTGTCTATATCCTTCTTACGATATGGCTCCATGCTTGTATACAATATTCCAAATGCGGCCTAACTATTGCAATGAGCTGTTTCTCCTTATATGTGATAGTTCTCCAAATTAGCCCTAGAATTTGATTACCTTTTGAAGCAGCAATCCCACATTGCTCTGAAACTTTCATGTCAGCACTAAATGTTACTCCTTAGTCCTTTTCTTGTGTGGTTCCACCTAGTACAGCATCCCCCATTTTACATTCTTCCTCCATGTTTCCATGTCCTATGTGTATGCATTTACACTTCCCAAAATTTAATAACATTTGCCATTTTCTGAACATTTAACCAAATTGCCTAGATCATCTTGTAAACTTGTCTTTATTAGTTATAACCTTTCTGAACACTTTTGTGTAATCTGCAAATGTCAGTACTTTGTGAGATATGTTGAGGGCGAAATTGACGAGGAAAACCACGATCGAGTGACAGTTGACACTGACAGCTTCGAGCGAATGCGGCGAAGCTTGGCGGCAACGTAGGAGAGAATGCCATTTCTTGCCAACTTTCACAGCTATCGAAGTGGAATTCCACCAAAATACCCGTGGTGATGTGTCTTACAAAATTGCAACATTTCAACTTCATAAGACGTGCCGTTGTTATATGTGTATATATGAATATATTTTATTAAACTTCAAAGCTGTTTTTCTCAGAATCGTTTTTCGTCAAATGACTCGGGGCACCTTCTCTTCATCAAACGATAACTCAGCAACTAATACAGTTTTGTAGTTATATTTGGCACGTTGGAAAGCACATACCGTTTTTTTCATTTGGTACCTTTATATCAAATGTAATTTTCCGACTTATTCCTGGTTTTGATGGAGCGGGTCACAAATCATTTATACATATATTAAAAATAGTATAGGTCCTAATACTGATCTCTGTGATAACCCACTCAAAACAGATTTCCAGTTTGAAATCTCACCATATACTATTACTTTCTGTCTTCTGCGCGTAAGCCATTTTCTAGCCATTTTTAGTTTAAGTCCTTCTTTTAGTGACTCATCCGAAATACATGTATTTAAAAATTCCTTCACATATTCCAGATGCTAGACGAGTCGGAAATTTATATACAAACCCAAGTTACATTCAATATTTCTCGGCATAGAAGCCACAATGACGCATTGAGTGGTGAGCCATTCTTTACTCAATGCTCCCCGTCTTACTACGACAGGCAGAAAAGGATATCGGTTGAGCAGCAAACACGTCAGTATATATATATATGTATGTGTGTATGTATGTATTATGTATGTATGTATGTATGTATGTATATATCTATATATATATATACATATATATATATATATATATATATATATATATATATATATATATATATATATATATATATATATATATATATATATATATATATATATATAGATATATATATATATATATATATATATATATATATATATATATATATATATATATATATATATATATAACTATCTTAGTTGTTTTTAATACATCACCAATCGGTAAACCAGAGGCCAATATTCAGAGGAGGTGAAGGAACATAGCAAGAGGCGAGTGGACGTCGGCACCTTGGAGGAGATACTTCCAGACTGACCCAAACGTTAGTGTATTAATATATAGATTCATGATCAACTGGTCGGTCACTGACTCGCCAGCCTGTGGGGTTTAGATGGTCCACGCATGACGAAATAGAAAACAACGGCCTCATATATCACAGCCGGCACTGGGCTATTTCGCACATTTCTATCAGAGTACAATCCCTCTCGCAATAACAAATCATCACTTTTTTTGAGGCGAAAAATGTCGTTCTTATTCTTAGAGGCAACTATCGGAGATAGTATAGTTTTTTCTAATAATGCGATAGTATCGCGATAGTTGTATATCTTTTGCATTATATTGCGATAGTTTCATGACTATCGCGATAGCATTGCGATAATGTCATGGAATAGCGAATTGCCAGGAAAACAGTCCCACAAAAATTGATGGATGGCGCCATCACGTGGCCATCGAGGCAGTTCATTAATCGATGACTGTTGATGTTAGGTCGATAAAGAAATAACATAGTTGAAAAAACATGTACATTTATATTATTACAATGACCCAAATAACCTTGCTGAATTGTTTTGCCAACTATCTTTACTATTGATAGTTCAGTGTATTATCAACGATAACTATTTATATTTCAATTTACTATTAATAGCATTGCATCGTCACATCGACTATTGCGATGCCTCGATAGTTCGATGTATTGTTGCACCCCAAGTTATAATTATCTGATCCAACATTTAACAGACATCTAACAGACAGCTAACACTTGCGTTGACTGTTCATTTACACAAGTCGTGCTGTTTTCACTTGCCAAACACCGTCGAACGATCGTCTCGCTGGGAATATAATCGACCTGCCTATATGCAATTCTTTTCGAACGTTTCACTTGCTATGCATCGACGGCGGAAATATATAAATATCAGACGGCACGGAATTAATACCTTCTGCTAGACGTACCATAGATCATATCACCAGGTGATAACAATTATTTAGAACAGATCCATAAATTTCCTTCTCCCGGTCCTAATAGGCCTACTCGCTACGGAGTCATGGCTTGCGATGGCGTGGTGATCAGAGCGTTGCCCGTCCACAACTTCCGGAGCCATGGATCATTAACAATGACATTTTCATTTGGCTTTTTCCTATAGTAAATGATGCAGGTATCGACGCAGTCATTCCGTCGTTAGTTATGGCGCCACTGAGAGCGCCATGCGAGACTAGCACTGAGAGCGCCATGCAAGACCAGCACTGCGACAAACGTGGAAGAGAAAGAGTCACGTAAGGTTTTGAATAAGAATCTAGAATCATGTGCCGCTTCTTCAGACCAACCTACGTGGACACCACCCGTAGTGCAAAGTTTAAGACCTCACCAGCGTCCAATAGTCTTCAAACTTAAAGCGAAACAAAAGTCATGCTTTTGGGGCTATGCACCTAAAAGTTATAATAAAAAACTAACAACGTGCAACTAATATCAAGATTATCATGCCAGTGGTTTATTCAGAATGTGTTCTAAAAGTGGGAGATTCCGGTCATTTCTCCAGTTGACTGAGCGCTGACATGTTGACCGGCGAGACCGATAAACGCATGCGTTGGGTAACCTAGACAACTGTGACGTATTAAGGGAGGCCGGCAGACACAGAACCGACGCAGTCTCAAACAAACGTGTTATTTTGCCAGAAAAAGGACTAGTTTGGTAAACAAAGGCCAACAAATATTACACAAGTGGAGTTTGTACACAAACAGCCATATCGTATTGGCAAATATAGGAATAGTTGTAGGGGGAAACCGGGGCAAGTTGTTGCAAATGCGTTTTACGAAAGCATAGCACACATATGGAATTACCATCGATAGTAGTTGTTTGGAAGTCCACCAGCAGACACCCTGTCCAAAAACCGGGAGTTAAGAAGACGAAATTAACGAGATATGGCCAAAAACGACTTTTTAACCACCTCAACTTTTTTGGGTGTGTCCACATCATCTCACGCAGTCACTTTTTGTTTCGTGGATGAAACTTGAAACATGTCTACTATATAGTATAAGGGGTTATGCCAAGTAGAAGTTAAATTGAAATTCAGGATGTGTTATCGTACACGTACGTTTAACTGCAAAACTTGTGTTTGGGGCAAGTTGTTACAATTGTATTGGGAGCAGGTTGTTACAACTGTAACAACGCTTGGACGGCTCGTACCGATGGTTCAGCCAGCGAGTTGTTACAACTGTAACAACGCTCGGACGGCTCGTACCGATGGTTCAGCCAGCGAGTTATGTGCTGACAATGACTGAAAGAACAACATTTATTTAACCACGACGTATCAACGCTTTATTTCACTTGTTACAATTATAACCAGTACTGTAAACGCTAGCAGCTTCAAACAGAATTAACAAATATCTCACATGGGCGGGTTATACATAGATGACAATTGTTTTCGATAAGCCGATGACTTCCTTGTCCACTTGTCATCTAGGTGTTTTAACTTGGGTTACAATCTTGTTAATTTTGCTATGGCACAGCCCTATTTGAGCAATTAATAAATATTGCGCAATTCATTCAAATGCGTGTGCATCATTCAATCAAGTAGAAGTCGCATTACATATACATTGCCATTCACTATTTCAAACTACATTCAATAATTTACATTCCATTCACAATTGTTTGTTATGCAAGAATCCGGGGAAAGAGTCCCCTTTGGTAACTAAAAACGAAAACCTTAATATATATGAAGCGGTGAACACGTACATTGTTATGCACACTGTGTATAAGATGTATAGTTGTATGTAATCCAATTAATGTAATAACATGTACAAGTTACACTTGTTTTTGCGATCCAGGAGTGCCCCGTGTGATGTAACAACTTGCCCCGCTTTCGGGGCTAGTTGTTACGACCGCGCCTGGGAAACGTCATATATCTACCTAACTACAATATGGAATATCAATGGTATGGTACATGTTATTAACACGAATAATAAATGTAATGTATACGTTGACAAAAATAATGCATCTAACATACCTTTCACAAAAGTGACTTTAACTGGAAATTGTAACAACTAGCCCCGGTTTACCCTATACAAATATATTTTCATATAGCGAGCGAATTTTGCTAGAATTTGACACTCGTGACGTAGGGTGTTCAACAAGGTTTTCCTAGTAAACTGCTGGCGTGATATTCTTAACTGTAGTTGCAAATGGTTATGTTTTGGTAATTCTAATAGATGCAGAGGCCCAAAACCATGACTTTTCTTTCCCTTTGAAGAAGGTAGTGGAACCCGAGAACACAAAAGAACAGTGTGTGTTGGATAAGACGAAGTACACGTTCTCACAGAGAACGATGAATTAATGGAAAAAAGTATCTACGGATTGTATAAAGGTTGGCAGTGTGAATATGTTTAAGTACAAAACTAACAGTTATCTGATAAGTATATATAGATGAAAAATGTTTGGACTCTCGATGAGTCAATGGCTTCTTGTCCACTTGCCGTGTGGAGCTCGTTGCTTTGAATGGTAATGTTTTCCGAAGCCGTTTTTAAATTCAACGACCATTAACCATTGTCGATTGACTATTCTTCTTGTAATGCTACTGAGATGTTATTAAATGAGTACATAAATGTAATATTATACAATTAATTTGAGCCCGAAATAAGTGATTTTATGGAACCTGAATATTGCATTGCACATCAAGACAACTGTCTTCCAGGGACGTTAGTGGTGACTCCCGCGTGTAGCGGTTTGAAATATGGAATTCTACCGGGGCACGATATCGTGGGGAGATGTACTCTGATGTAACATCTCCAGTGGCGTATCTAGAATAGAATAAGTCCAAAGGGGGCAAGCTTATTATTATATTATATTTTATTACACTAGATATATTTTATATTCTTATTTTAACTAGCTCGTATAATGTATTTGTAAAGAATTGCATGTTTATTTAGGAAGTTTAGAACTGTTTGTCTTGCATAGCGCCACGAACAATTTCAAATTGGATCTGGCGCTATATCAAATAAAATATTTTTTTAAATTATTTTAATGATTACTAAAAATCCATTCATAGGCGCGCACAAAGCATACATACAATCATAAAAATATATAATATTATATATATATATATATATATATAATAAGAATAGAGTATTCGATTAAGATTAATAAATAAATATAGTAAATAAAAAAATAACTATAATAAATCAAATACATATTAATTTACCATGTAATGGCACAACAGGTTATATACGAAAAAGACGAAAGGGGAGCATGGCTCAATCACTCCTAAATACGCCACTGACTAGCTCAGCGATAGATGAACATTCCTAATATAGGCGAACTGGTCCGTAGTTGATATAAAACTGTTGGGAATTGTTTGAGTTAATTGCTTTCGCGCACAAATTGCAGCGCGGCTGACGTTTCCCCGGAGAAGGCGGATTGTTCTTCGAATAGACAGGTCTGCGTGAGGGACGAACACTAAACGCATCATTCAAACCAACTGGGAGTGTGATGTATGATGGGAGGATCGCGGGAGACATTGTGATGGTTTGCAACTGGCCGTCAACAGAGACACAGTCATCGCGAATGAAGACACTTAGCTGAGTAACTGCAGAGTCGCCAAATGTTTCAACCAGATAGTGACTCTCTGTTTGAATGAACTGTCAGCACATTTAGATATTCCCCCAAGGAAGAGATGTTTTATGTAATAACCGTACATTTGTCACGGGAGCTAGTTATTAGTTATGAAGAACGCATAAAAGAATGTGATTTAACAACCATAGATACAAATAATTGGAGATCGAATATAAGTTTTTAAGATGTTGAATAGGTATATGAAAATATTGATAGCAATATTTGTTCTCACTTAAGAAAGATAGCAGAACAAGAGGAGACGAAGTAACATTAGTGAAATATCAGGGTAGACTGGATGTCAGAAAGCATACATTCTCACATACGAAAATAAATGAATGGAACAGATTATCTACATATTGGGTAAATGTTAGCATGCAGCGTGAATATGTTTAAAAACAAAATGGACAAATATCTTAGAAGGGCGGGTTACACATAGATAAAAAGTTGTTGGACTCTCGATAAGCAAATGACTTCCATGTCCACTTGCCATCTGGGTATTTTGCTTTGGATAGCAATCTTACTGAATCTTATTAAACCGCAGTTTTCATTGCTTATGCCTGCGTCGAGGACGGACGACAGCTACAAACCGTACAGGCGCTTGCTGATTTTCACCACATTTCCTACCCGATGTCTTCGGATACCACTCACCAGTGTACAACGTAATTACCTGGTACCTTCTACGCACTGAAAATACTCCTCGTTTTTGTTTAACTGCAGAAGATGTTTACCTTACCAGGTGTAAAACTACTTGTGCGGCACGCATACAGAGGTCGACTCACTTGGCATTCCAATTGATACCAAAATCACGGTCTTCTCCGCTATAACGGCCCGCACACAGAAGTAGCCCTTCTTGTGTGAACCAGTCCAGGCTTCACGGGCGAAGGCGATGTCATGGACTCCACCAGGAACTCCCTGGTTCGATGCTACCTCTCGACTTGAGATTTGGCAAGTCCTCGCGACAGGGATGGTGGAGATCGACCATGTGATACGAACAGTCCCTCGACTCGGCGTCACAGGAGAAAAGCGTATGCGGTGTCACGAGGTGGCCTGATCAAGTATGCAGAGTCACGAAGTAGCCTGCTCCAGCATGCAGAGTCACGAAGTAGCCTGCTCCAGTATGCAGAGTCACGAAGTAGCCTGCTCCAGCATGCAGAGTCACGAAGTAGCCTGCTCCAGCATGCAGAGTCACGAAGTAGCCTGCTCCAGCATGCAGAGTCACGAAGTAGCCTGTTCCAGCATGCAGAGTCACGAAGTAGCCTGTTCCAGCATGCAGAGTCACGAAGTAGCCAGCTCCAGTATGCAGAGTCACGAAGTAGCCTGCTCCAGCATGCAGAGTCACGAAGTAGCCTGTTCCAGCATGCAGAGTCACGAAGTAGCCTGTTCCAGCATGCAGAGTCACGAAGTAGCCTGCTCCAGCATGCAGAGTCACGAAGTAGCCTGCTCCAGCATGCAGAGTCACGAAGTAGCCTGCTCCAGCATGCAGAGTCACGAAGTAGCCTGTTCCAGCATGCAAAGTCACGAAGTAGCCTGCTCCAGTATGCAGAGTCACGAAGTAGCCAGCTCCAGTATGCAAAGTCACGAAGTAGCGTGCTCCAGCATGCAGAGTCACGAAGTAGCCTGTTCCAGCATGCAGAGTCCCGAAGTAGCCTGTTCCAGCATGCAGAGTCACGAAGTAGCCTGCTCCAGCATGCAGAGTCACGAAGTAGCCTGCTCCAGCATGCAGAGTCACGAAGTAGCCTGCTCCAGTATGCAGAGTCACGAAGTAGCCAGCTCCAGTATGCAAAGTCACGAAGTAGCCTGCTCCAGCATGCAGAGTCACGAAGTAGCCTGCTCCAGCATGCAGAGTCACGAAGTAGCCTGCTCCAGCATGCAGAGTCACGAAGTAGCCTGCTCCAGCATGCAGAGTCACGAAGTAGCCTGCTCCAGCATGCAGAGTCACGAAGTAGCTAGCTCCAGTATGCAGAGTCACGAAGTAGCCTGCTCCAGCATGCAGAGTCACGAAGTAGCCTGTTCCAGCATGCAGAGTCCCGAAGTAGCCTGTTCCAGCATGCAGAGTCACGAAGTAGCCTGCTCCAGCATGCAGAGTCACGAAGTAGCCTGCTCCAGCATGCAGAGTCACGAAGTAGCCTGCTCCAGTATGCAGAGTCACGAAGTAGCCAGCTCCAGTATGCAAAGTCACGAAGTAGCCTGCTCCAGCATGCAGAGTCACGAAGTAGCCTGCTCCGGTATGCAGAGTCACGAAGTAGCCTGTTCCAGCATGCAGAGTCACGAAGTAGCCTGCTCCAGCATGCAGAGTCACGAAGTAGCTAGCTCCAGTATGCAGAGTCACGAAGTAGCCTGCCCGAGCAGGAAGATAAAACATGCACCATGAAAGTCTTCGTCGCATCTACGGGTAGCAATGGTGACGACGATAATGTTGAACAATTATGACGATGATGATCATAATAATAATGAAAATGATAACAACGATATTCACAAAACAACGATAAGTGGCCATCCATATAGTACGTCAAGCTATTTTTGGACGTTTTTGAGACCACCACCCCCTTGTAACGCTTCGTAACGCTGGCATGTACACCCCCTATAATTACGTTCGTTTTGACAGACCTCCGTCTGTACGCAGATGGTTTGTCGTTGAAATGCTTTTGAAATATAAAAAAATGGCTTAACAATTAGTCGAGCTATCTGTCGGATACTGACAGCTAAAGAAGCCAACTTTTTAAAAATCGTTACGTAACGCTTGCCCATAGACCCACCCCACCCCCCCATCCATGGCCTAAGCGTGAAGTACTTTATGGATTACCCCTAACAACGATAACAACAGTAATGTAATAATGGTGATAACCATTAATGTGTTATTATTATTACGTCATATTATTATTAATAGTAGTAGCAGTAGTAGTATTACATATTTATTAATATTAGTACTATTGTGTGTGAACAGCTGCGTGTATGGACAATACGTGTTATGCTCTAAGTGCCCATCAGAAACGACGGCTTCCGTTTCCGGGGGTAGATCGTTTCGTTGCGGAGGTGTGCTGGCTCGATTGAGTGCCCAATTAGGGACTGGCGAATAAAAACAAACGAAACAACATGTGCGCGCTGTCTTCCAGCTGTTGCCTGTATCCAGGCGTCTAGCAGCCGGTGTCACTAGAGGACGGGTTGCTAGGATTTGTCACTCAAATCACCGACGATTAGCCGTGGTACGCGTGACACGTTAAGCCTAGTAGCATAGGGCGTGTAACGCTGCTTGGTAAACCGACGACTAGACGCAATGATCGTTCTAAAATACACCGAGAGATAGACATTTAAAGGTATTAAATCTGGTCATTCTTATAGTGTATTCAAGCGTGACGTCTATATAAGAATGATACACAAAATCTGTTCTAACATAAATTCTCACGTTTTAATGACCCACAACTGAAATATTATTTGACCGCTATTTGTTCATGATACTCGGGCCGAAACATAAAAAAACGGTCAAAATATATGAACACATTGTAGCCTAGTTAGAACACCATTGGGCGGTCAAAACAAATAGATCGTATAATTTTTTTTCATATTATCAGTTCCATTTAGGGGAAATCGGTGCAAAATGGGCAATGTATTCGAGCTCCTTATTTAATAGAAATGAAGTAGTGAGATCGAGGTTAAAAAGGTTGCTCCACCAGCACCAACGCCCTCTCGCGATTAAAACAAATTGCCACTCAAGGAGATGGTTCGTTTGCTCTGAGCAACAACATTCAATTCAATGTATTAAAGAGAAACAAAAGTCAAAGTTTAAAGTAACAACTAGCTTTGTAGATGTTAAACTCCATAGCGCGCGAGTTTTTTTATCGAGTGTTGAGAAACTGGTGCGCAACTAACGACTGCTGGTGATGATGAACGGCAGTGAAAGATTACGACTACACACCTGTCCGCATTTGGTTGTGACAACAGCTTTTCTTATCTTGAACAGACAAAGGGGAAGACCAAGTGCCACGTGGACAGAGAACATCAAGGCGTGGATGTGAAAAATGAAGTATGAAGATCTGATAACAATGACGCAGCGCATACATTGGTAGCGATTCACCATAGCCGACCTTCCGATAGGAGATAGCACCGTATGATGCTGATATCTGACTACGTCATCGTGGTGTCTGACTACGTCATCGTGCGGAAACAACGCCAGTTGCGTTGACTTTGTGTCAACGATAAAAACGATCATATGTTTAACTTTGAAATGATGTTTGTACATAGAAGCGCATAGGCCCACTTCCCCAGTGGTCACCTGGTTATCACCCATGGGAGATGCACACGAACAAACATCTACTTGAACTTGACCCAGTTTCCACATCAACCAACAAGATACGTTGCTGGGATTTCTTTTGGTTGAGAATACAGATGTGCATTTCCACGATACAAAAGGGGGTAGGTGGAAAGAGGTCATGTCAGGATCGGTACCATAGCGATCCTGACACGCAGTTGTGCACTGCTGTCAAGCTAACGGTGAAAGACTCGCAAGTGGACACCAGCCAACGTCCTACGTGCGAATACCAGCTAGGCGCCAATCCAAAGCTGAGTCACAAATGTGTCTTTTGGGACTGTTCTTGAAATATCTGGCGTGTCTTACAAACTCGAAATGTTCGTAAATGGTCTACTGGGTTAGGTATATTGCCAAATATATATATGAAAATTATATATTTAGTGGAATGTGCATGTCGATTTTAATGCGAATGCACGCGTTGAAACCGAAACCAGCCACTACTCTTTGTAAGAGGCCAACGTGTGTCTCATGACCGCCGTTGTTTTGCACATCATGGATAGTGTGATTAAACCGAAAGCGGTGATATAATGTACAAACATAATTATAAAATAATTTGACAGGGTTGAAAAAATCATGATTTTTTTTTAAATAAAAAAAATCGGATTTTTTAAAATTTAAATAACAAACTAATGTTAATTAATTAATTAATAATTACAGCACGGTAGCCCATTGTAGATTATACTTACGTACTTATACTGTGCGGAGATATTTCCGGACAGTAGGATGGGGTGCAATGTGACGGGCGTGGTCAGTGGGCACATTCGGAGTGAGCGGAATATGAGCGTGGGTCGTTTACATGCAAGATTTGTGCCGAATGACATGGTAAATCTTTGTGAGAGACTCACTTTTTTCATGGAAAAGATTATTTAAAAACCACCTGTGACTTATAGTATTTATTATGAGGGTACCATGCTTACGCATTTACGTAGTCAATACATTGAACTGGGAATACACCATAAAATAACTAGTCTAAAAAAAGTTAAATATAGGTCAAACCTTGTTTAAAGGGCCATTTTACCATTCTTTCCCCTTTGAAAGTGTTTTTCCTTCAAATTTTTTATGTTGAGATACAATAAAAACATTTCATAAAAAATGCGATTGTTCAGATGTATTTCCACCAAATATGCGCTCAAGATGGACCCTAAATAAATTATTGATTAGCAGCAATTCCTTGGGAGAATATAACACATTTATTGGAGACGACACGTTACAAATCCAGTTTCTACAAAGAGCAGACAATAAAGAAAATAGGCGCTGCTGAAAACGACGAAAGACAGGTGCAACTCACTGGACATTAGACAGGGCACGTACAGAACTGGCTTTGGTAATATAAACCTCAAATATTTTGTAGGATATCAAGTAGCCTTTCAACCACGGATCGATAAACCGCTGGTGATACGATGAATGCGTGCTGTGACCTATTATGTTGTGGAACAGCGCGCTACTAAATAGTTCGTGCCAGGTTTGCAAATGGAACACTCGTACCAAAGAACAACGCCCAAACGTGGTGATATGACATCCGTATAACAAACACGTTTCAATGACATCACCGCATGTCACCACCGATATTTTGTGGCAAAAAGATCAGATACGTCGCATAATATTAATAACGGAGGGACCGTTACATACGTCGGCGACGCGAGCACTGACCACCACTAACATACAGTAACATAGGCAAAAATGTTCGCCCCGCTCTTCGTCTCTGGGGCGAAAATCCCGTACGGCATTTGCTAAAGCATGGTTTTGGCAGTTCCGTAGCCATTTGGCTACGGAACTAATAACTTAAGTTTTAAAACCGATACGCACTAACCGTTTCACATGTGTATTCCGTGACATACAACCGACGATTGGGCGTCAAGAAACTGAAGAAATGTGCTCCAAATAATTACTTATGAGTACTTTTATCGGTGACATAGAAAACATTTCACAATTAGCCGCCATACTGTGCACGTGATGTTGCCTTTGCGTCACATGATCAAACGTGATTTCGTGTAGAATGAGGCCAGAATGGGCCAGCAGCACATACATAAATAAAACACCCGTTAGTAAGTTAGTAGTTTATAGGGGCATTATTAATGATGTAACTCTATGGCTAGCAGACGGCAATTCTTAGCGTGACCTTATATAGATCTATGGAAATCCCGCGTGCTGTTCTCGCTCACAACAACATCCGGTTATATACAAACCTTGACAAGCACATGCGTTCTGACAAAAAGGTAATAATTTCACACTTTTTCATGGTTATTGTCAGGTAACTTTAGTGATATACATATAAGAATGCATACAGACACGAAAGACGTGTTTATTGCTCTGTTTATGGCGTTTTTGTAAGGTTTCACGTTTCATGAAAATACTTAAGCTTTTGATGCACGAGACCTTCGCCCCTACTAGTAGCAACAGCCAGATAGAAAAACATTGTAGGGCGATTGACTTTGCCTAACAGTAACACTAACAGTGGCGAGCGGTCGCCGGCTTCAACGACAAATCAGAGTTCTATTATCGACTCATTACTGGTGCTTTTTGCGGTTTGTCAAATTAGATTGTTATGACTGATGCCGAGGAACGCAAAACTAACGCCGTGTGAGTCGAAACGTAATGAATGCCGGTCGTCATCACTGACATAATCACACCAATATGGTAGAGCGATAATCGTCAGCTTACATCTCCCGGCCCAGTCGTCTCTGAAGACGCCGCCCGCGTCTGCATTAGAGCGCTTCCAGTGGGCTGAGCCCGGGATTCGTCGATGACGTCCCAGTGACGTGAACATATCCGTCCCATCGACTGGAGGCAGACACGCAGATACATCGCCTGCAGTCAGTCGCTGCCGCAAGCTTGTGCAATGTCGTTTTAACCGGTCGCATTTAGACGTCGCGCGGATACTATCCGTCTGTGACGAACGCTCATAGACGCTCGGTCAATTTAAATACGACTGCGACATTTGACCCCTGAACCTTGATCTTCAACCTGTGACCCACCGCGGTGGCTGCGACGGCGGCGGCGGCAAGCGATGCCGTCTCCGAAATTGCGCGCGAGGAAAGACGACGATCGCGAATGTGACTTGGTGGCCGGACAGAACGGCGATACGAAAAACGATGTACGCCTCTGGACGCTCGGGAAAAGTAAGTGTCCTCCTGTCACCTTCTCCTGCGTCGCCACAACCCGACTCTGTCGCGCGCCCGACGCCGTTATTTTAAGGCGCGCGAACTCGAAAGGGGTAGATCTTAGCGAGCCGGGGAGCGTTACGTTTCTAGGGTAACGGAGTTACCGCACCAGGGTGACACCCGATCGTTGCTGTGTTGTAGTGGGACAGGTTCTAAGGCGACTGAGGGATGTAAAGAAGAAGAAGGGGTCGAGTACAGCGTCCGATACAGGTAGGATGTCGCTTCTTTGCTAGCCTTGAGGGTGTGCGCGGGCGCGGGAAAAGTGACGTGAACGTTGGCGTTGCGCCCGCGTTCGTACCCGGATATGCGATGCGGAATAGCACACGGTCTCCGTCTGATATATATATATATATATATATATATATATATATATATATTCAACATTTAATCTAATTTTGGAAGTGCAAAGTTTGTGAAATGATGACCAAACATGCAAGAAAAAACTTGTCCGTTTTGGAAGGGCACAAGCCAGAATCTAATCCAAAATAGTATTGCCCTTTTGGGTGGCACTACCCCTGCACCCACAAGTTTAAGCTGTGATTGATCTAGGAGGACACTCACAGATTCCTCCTTTGCTTGTATCTAACCCAGGATCTAGTTGCTAGCAGGCGTCATTGACAAATGATAGCCAACTAAGCACCAAGAATTCCTGAATCCACCACTTTGTCCACTTCTCTTGCACCTGTATGGGGCACACAACTACAGGCAAGATATTCTGTGGCATTTGAGCAACTACTATTATATTAAATGCCCGTGTTATTTAAGTAAACATAGCCGAGTCGTCACTGAAGAGAAGACATTTATGACAGCGCAGGAATGCTGCGTGCCTACTTTGACTTGTGAAGAACACAGCTCATGTAGGAAATTCTAGCAATTAAGCTTCGTGGAAATTGATATTGCACTAATCCATATAATTAATTATAATTTATGTATCGGACAACTGATGGCCTGGCTCACTAAGTGATGTCGTCTGGTATTGTTCTGTATTGAATAATCTTCGGGCTTCATCGAACCTTTGATGCCACATGAATGTGGCTGTTGCAGCTGGCTATTTTTTTAAACGGGGCAGAGTAGATTGATGCCATGATAACAGGGCAAAATATGTCTTCGCAGCACCTGTATGCACATATGCCTCTGACCTACTTCTCGGCCACCTGCATGTGTGCAGAGATTTACATGGCTTTCCAATATTACATGCACAAGTAGCATGAATGCCTCAACATTTTGAGCCCTGAATAAGTATTGTCTGTTTACTATAAGCATTGCGCTGTAGAAGCGACAAAGCTATGTAGCTTCAGATAGCGATGTAGCAAATAACGATCTGTACATTAAGCTGATTGTATTAAACCATTAACATAACGACACAGTAGTTATAGCTAGTAATAATAGAGACGTTCTTACTACTTTATCATTTAAAGATACAACATCGTCTTTATCGTAAAATCATATTATATAGTATAAACTATATATTTTCTGACATGGACCACATGTATCTTTATGAGCAACAATGTTTTAAATATAATTTTACCATTATCTGTTTATGAATATATTAACCTTAGCATTCAGCATATTCGTAAACAACAGTTGACAATTTCCAGTATCTGCACATGGCCAAAGTTTATTGGTTAGGCATTAATGGCAGCTCGTAATTGTATTACCCATTTCCTCCACATGCAGGGTAAACATGATATTCACCCCTAACATTCAAATTAAACAGATCATTTGGTCAAGGTATATTTTTAAAACTAAAACGCATCTGGGAGGTCATGATGCTAGAGTAGAATATAGTTTATATTATGACAACATGGCCAGACTTTGTACCTTTTACTGATTATTTAAAGGTAGCCTATGCACTGAATTGTAATTCATTATATCTTTTAATATGTGTTGTCTTAAATTTCACATTGACATGCCCGTCGATCGGGATGCTTGCAGCATTTCCGGAGAAAATGTCAGTTGAATTGAATATTCAGATGTAACCTTCAGGGCTCTTTGTAGTGGAGCTTTCTTTGAAGTGACAATGGTGGGATGTAATGATTAACGAGCGCCTGTTATTGTGGTCCTCCTTGCATGATGCTACGTGTTGATGGAGTGTATGAGAGGCATATGGCGGGGAGGCAATGTTTACTTCGGCACGTTGCCGTGGTGCAAATGCGGGTCGTGTCAGTCGGCTTGGCGTGGTGCAGCCAATGATCAATCATGCATGAAGGCACAATGTGGATGGCCGGTCATGCGTGATGGGTTCTTACATGAGGCCTTGAGGAAGGATTATTTACGTGTATGCACATGCACGTGCATGAGTGGGTGTATGACTGTGCAGGTGGAGGTGCATTCAATTGGGCAGAAATGTGTGTAGCTCGTAAACGCGGAATAATTTATGGTGACAGTAGTGATGCCTAAACAACAGAATGAGATGGATGAAGCTGGTCTGTGATCTGGGGATGAACTCCATGATGTAGTAACATCAAGATTAGTTACCACCATGAGGAAGTACTGTTATGGTGAAATAACAGCATGGTGAAGTACCGTTGTGATGAAGTGCCATTATGGTGAAGTACCATCATGAGGAAGTACCGTTATGGTGAATTAACATCATGGTGAAGTACCGTTGTGATGAAGTATCATTATGGTGAAGTAACATGAGGAAGTACCATCATGGTGAAGTAACATCATGAGTAAGTACCATCATGATGAAGTACCGTTACTGTGAAGTAACATCTTGGTGAAGTACTGTCATGATGAAATATCATGAAGTACCATTATGATGAAGTACTATAATAATGAAGTACCATCATGACCAGTGAAGTATCATCATGATAAAGTACTGTTGTGATGAAGTACCATCATGATAAAGTACTGTTGTGATGAAGTACCATCGTGACCTGTGAAGTACCATTATGATTAAGTACCATCATTGTGAAGCAGTGTTTGAAATAACACTTGTCTGTTTGTCTGATACAGTGATGATCTGCTCAGACAAGCAGAATGTCCCTTCATAGTTATCTGGTGGACAAGTGAAGATTCACAGTATATAATGACACATGCACAATAGCAACCTTTTTAAAAGTCAAACAATAAGTAATTTATTTTCACTGAATCAATTTCAAGAAATATAATAAAACAGCATCACAAGGATAGTTGTTTAATTCAAATAGATTCAACCTCATGTTTTTGTACTACAACTGTATACTAATTTAACAGTTTTTCTTGTGAAATATGAAAATCAATTTCTTTTGAGAACTTTAGGTAATTTTTCCTAGATTGTATCACAACAGGGTAACTTATTATGAAATGTTTTATACATTTATATACAACACGTATATATATGTACAACTGACTTGTGATACAACATCTGAGAACTATGCACTTATTGAATTCAGACATTTTTATGTAAGTAGTACATATATCGGACACATTTATGTGATCAATTGATATCCATTTTGCATTTCAAGATGGCTGTTGAAATCTTGTCAACGACAATCCCAGGACGTATAAAGTTGCCATCTAGACATTAAAAATATGCTATTTGAGTAGTATCTATTTAGACAGGAAACTTGGGGAATTATGCAGTTGTATAAACATTAAAATGTTCATCTCCATATATACAACCTTTGTTGATGCCTATAATATCTGTGTTGTTGTAATCAACACCAAGGGATCAGTAATTGTGCATTATTGTCTTTTATTATATGTATTTTGTTCAATTTGCATAAATTTCCAGGTCCCGTAGATAGACGCTATTTAACGAATATATTATGTGTAAATGTCTGGTAACAGTGCTGTAGCATTTAATGGAATGAAAATATCTGTGGGCAATGACACATAGAATAGCACTCGGCTTTGAGTGGCTTGTAAGACCACAACAATTGTCACTAAATCAGTAATAAACATGTACTTGCACTGAACCGGATTATTTAGTTGCAGTAATACTATTGCCCACAGCTTCCATTCATCTGTCTTACAGCAGGGATAAATATGTCGAATTTCCGGTGCTGTTCATAAATGATAAACAATTGGTTTTCTTGAAAGATTTGTTTCTGCGGAGAACGTCTCCATGGAATAGCTGAGCATGCGTCAGTGGTGTTTAATCATAGTTGTGTTGATGGAAATATTCTGACATACACAGACATGTCGTTTCGTCAGGCCATTATGGTATTTTACACAGATTTGGGGTACTTTTGGAGGTATACAACCATATCCAGTATTTATATGATTTGTTTCAAAATTTACATAGAAATATCTACGGTGATAAATGACGAAATTATAGAGGTCGAAGTACGTTTAAAGTTTTAATGCTTTCATCGAAAGTAGGCAGATTGCTAGGGAGAGTAGTGGATTTCATTTGACGTAGGTACATTTCATATCCTGAGATATGGGGACACTCATTTACAATCTGACTGCTCTGTTCCACATCCATGGTTTCATTCTTGGCCAACAGGTGTCATACATGTTATAAATAATGTCTACTGTATGACAGCACATGATAAAACTGATCATATATATGCAGAACAACCCCTTTTGAAAATTAGAATTTTTAAATCTAAAATATTTTTGTGATCAATTTCGAAATCTAGTTTCAGGTGTTGCAGTAATGTCACAAACATATTGCAGTTACATCAAAAACATATCATAATGACGTCACAAACGTGGTGCAATGACGACACAAACATACACAGTGAAGTCACAAATGTATCGCAATGATGGCACAAACATATCGTAATGACGTCACAAACACAACTCGCATCTGTAGTTTTTTCTTGGCCTAATATGACCTGTTGGCTGATTAAACAATGAAAATATTTATATACTGTATTTCAGGTCAAAAATCACGGATTTTTATCCATGCATACTTGTCCTGAAGTGCAGCCAGAGGTGGGATGTTTGCGAGATATTGCTCATGAAAGTGTGAGTCTGATGTCGGTGCTTGCTTGTGCGTGAGACAGCTTGCATGCATACGTGTGTGTCATTAAGTAATTTGTAGCCAGCATGTTTTCAAGGTTGTCCAAGGAAGCCAATCAGTGTGACTCTGGTTTAATTTTACTTGGTATCACTGTCGCAGTCTGTAGCGTGGGTGGTATACAATGAAGCCATAATCAAGGTCATGTTTCAGTACTAATGTAATTGCGGCCAGTTGTAATTAGGTGCATTGTAATGTGTAATGTGTTTGCAATCTAACAATCTAACAATAAATGACAAGTAGTTGATCATGTTCATAGTAATCGATTAAGTTAACCCATTTCATAACAGCTGTGATTCCGGTAGTTGCTTATCCTGTTATAGTAGACATGAATGCTGGATTTGTTGGTATGAAATGGGTTAAAAGGAATATGGATCCCAAAACAAACAGGCTTGCATAAACTCACCGCCAACATTATAATGGTGAAGGCAGAAACAGACTGACGGTAAAAGTGCCTACATGTGACTTGGCGTGGCATGACATCTAGCATATCCTACCAATCCGTCCGTGTAAAACCTAAGATTACATTACCATTCCCCGTTTTGAATGAACACTCAAAACATTGCAAACACAAACCCATATTCCGTTTGAATGAACACTCTAACGTTGCAAAAACAAACCCATTTTCCATCTGGTACAGTTTGCTGGTTTAAAATCTGTAAAGCAGGGATGTTTATTGGCGTTAAACTGTCTATTACTGCTCGCAAGAGCCTGGAATGACAGGTGTGGAAGACTAGCATCCAAAGATTCCAGACGTATTTCTGTTGGCTGGTCACAGCTGAAGTCGCCATTCCAACCTTGTATCAGTAGCCAATTGACCAGCAGCCTCTTGATCAGTAACAAACTACTCAACTCTCTGTGGACTGATTCATTTAATCACGTGTCATTCTAGTCCCACAACAATTTAAGGCGGCTACAGGGGACCGTGTCAAAGCAGCAGCGACACTACTGATTGTGCCTGGAATCTCAGTGATGATAAATGAAGTTTGGACGTGTTCTTTCTTTGTGTGAATTGCAATTCTCAGTGCAGCAGAATGACATTACGCTTGTGAATAATGTCTTGTTGTTCATGAAGGTGCTAAAATAACACTTCCCCAACTTAATATGGACCCTTATTTAGTGTAGTTTGACCATTTAGTGTGGTTAATTATATGTTTGTGATTTTGTATTACAGACGTGTGGTATTTTTATGAATTACCCACATTCATTACATATTTTTTTTATTTAGGAGGAAATATGACCAAGTCCAATTTTTTTACAGAGCGTTTAAAATTTACGGATAAATCGCTAGGCAGATCTTCGGTGAAACCTAGTGGATATAATTTGATGTAGTTATATAATGACATAGAATTGGAATGTTATGGGCTGACTAACCAATGAAAAATATTATATATATTTAAACAGATTTTTACAGTAAAGTCAAAAATACAGATTTCAACCAAACTAAGATGACGCATCAGGAATTAGCATGTACCACAGCTGTTTCAACTGACAATACTTGTGAGTTCTGTATATATGTTTGAATCTTGCTATTATCTCGATTGTTCTATCTCATTGGTTGCAATCATCATTCAGGAACTTCGAGCAATCGAACATCATCAGATTTTGCGGTTTATATTTCAGCACAATTTAAGATCTATTCTGGCGGTTTTGTAATAGTTAATATTGATTGAATGTGTCGAAGAGGATCATATATGTATTGTTGACTAAGTATTGGAAATAGCTGAATAGGGGTTGTTCAGTATAAACTGGTTTTATTTATTCTATATGTGTTTATGTTGTATTCCACCAGTCAAATGTTGTTACATATACAAGACTATAAATCCAAAGTACGGTACCTGGTACTTATTTAGCTCTGCATAGGGATAGTTTGCTCCTCAGATAGATATGATCTACAGCCAGGCACGTAAATAGCCATGCGCACGTGCTTCCACATCAATATGGCTAAAAAATACTAAAAGTCCAAGCTCCCCCCGGAAATTGAATAGTCCATCCTTAATCTGGCTGGCATCCATCGTGGAGTGCAAGCACGAATCAGACAATTGATTGGGTCTACCCGGCAGGCCCTTAACCATAGGCGTCTTGAAGACGGGGGAAAAAGAGCAATAATACAGGCACAAATGGCTTCCACGAGAGCTATTCGTGCGCTTAAGGTTACACTTTTTAGAAAGTTCAAGACTGACCAAAACTACTTTCTGGCTGAAGGCCTGCTACCTTGCGCCATCTACTCTTACTGCAAAGGACACAGTATTAACATGACTATTGTGCATGCCAGCAAAGAGCCAGTAGTTAGAAGTATGATGGACACGGTCCAGCAGATCACCTTCTCTTTCAACTTCTCTTCCCAGAGGTTGCATGTCTTTCAGGTTGAACTCGAGTTCCACCCCAATGAAGGAGAGCGTAGTAACTGAACCTTTTCTGTAGACATGGTACACGCGTAAACACTTATTTCCGAACCATTGTCGTTGCTTACATATGTCTACTTGGCTTATAATTAAATGAATGTTATTATTGTAAAGGATTTGCGTCTATTAATGCAACCATCATGATTACAGGTTGCTTTTTACAAAAATGGACACCCCATCAGATGGGTGCTTCCTCCTGACAGCTTTAAGACTCGAAAGACACATTTCTGACTTCAATGCATCAATGGCCTGATTTATTATTATATGTAGCAGTTGTGGTATTCCAAATGACATTAACAATTTTGTATGTGCATGAACAAAAACCATATTTGTAAATGTGTGCGTGAGTGTGTATGTGTGTATGCATGCATGTGTGTGTGTGTCTATGTATGTGTATTTGTGCATGTGTGTGTGTAAACAAGCCCTTATATATATATATATATATATATATATATATATATATATATATATATATATATATATATATATATATATATATATATATATATATATATATAAGGCTTGTTTACACACACACATGCACAAATATGGTTTTTGTTCATGCACATACAAAATTGTTAATGTCATTTGGAATAGACACACACACATATATATATATATATATATATATATATATATATATATATATATATATATATATATATATATATATATATATATATATATATATATATAACTGGGCTATCTCTGATGTTGTAAATTGTTCAGCCATTTTGGCTAAAGCCCCCAATTTTTATTATTATTAGTATTAGGCCAAATTCAAATTGCTTTAACCAAACTTGTTTAATGTGCACCAAAACACCAACAAACACTCAAGTATTCTCACAATTCTGCATACTTTAAAAAAAATGCTGGTGGCCAAATATATATATATATTATTATATTAATTTTCATAATAATTATGTTCTGTACTGTTTTTTTCTCACAAATTTTGATTTTTATACTTTTAAAAATTTCATCTAACATAAATGCTATGAAGATAAGATTGATAGATGGCCATTTCAATGTTTGTACATTTATGTTCCCAACATATACATCTACAGACACTTGTTCAAAAATTGTACCTGAGTGAGTTTTCTTAAATACAATTGATGAGTAGAAAGATATACGTTTTGGGAAGGATTGCTCACAATCAATCTAGGCACTAATGATGACTTCTAAATACCTACTTGTTCCAACCTCAGTTTTGGTATGGTCCCTAATTATGAGAAGTGATAGGCACTCCCTAAGCTGAGAGGCCAGCTGCTTCCTCTGGGACTAACTTGGACTTCCCTCTTTCTAAATGTCAAAATATGCAGGAGAAATGTAAGATAAACATTGCCTGGCAATTAAGATGGATGCTGTACAAAAAGAAAAGAAGGCTCAACGTCAAATATCACAACGTACTTTCATGTGGAGATATTGTACCTTTTCAAGGGGACAATTGTGCAGGGCTGGGTTCAATTGTAATTGTGATGTAATTAATTACAATCATGTTATTGTCATTTTACTATGAACAAGATAATTGTTACTGGGAAAAAATTGCAGTAATTGTAAATGTAATGAAGATTTTACTGAAGATTTTAATGTGTCAATTCTTTGAACCTTTCGGTGTCAAAGTACTTCTGAATTAACAATAAAAATAATTTGTATTAAAAGGGAATTCGAAGAAGCCAAATAGTATGGCTGTTGTTTAGATGTTTACTTATTGCCCATTCTTTAGAGGATGACGTGTAATACATTGTTACTTGTAATAATAATAATAATTTTATTTTATCAAGCGCAATTTCCATTAAAATGCTCAAAGCTCTGCAAAATCTAATTACATATAAAACGGAACACAACAATTACTTGCTGTTACACTTTTTTTTTCGGCAGCCATTTTTGATGGCCTTGTGTTTGACCTTGATGTCTGTCTCAGTGAATGATGCCAATGCCAGTGTAAGGTTATAGTCATATGGATGAATTGTTTACAAGTATCTCTTCCAAAGTTCAGAACTGTCCTGCACACTAGTATCGAGACACCAATTCTGATTAAAACTCCATCCTCAACTGATTTCGCCCACCGGTCCAAACATGTAGTGCGGGAATAGTTTAAGTAATATCTGCAGTTGGTTTAATTATAAAATGCGTATTTTTTTTCAAATCGACGAAAGAATTGAGTTTGTTAGATTTAGTAACTTGCAAAGCAAGTATAAAGCTGACCTTTAACCTTCAATCCACTAAACTTGTCGGCATGTGTCTTTCGGGATAACAAGTAGATTTAGTAACAGAAACATTGAATAACATGTAGAGGTACATGTAATCGAAGTTTGTGAGTTTTCCGTTCTCTTGATGTTTGGCCAAAATTTAAATAATGTAATAGTCTGATGATTTCACCATTTGAAACTGCGTACAAAAGTTGCACAAACGAGCTAGCATGTCGTTGTGGATACTATAGGTAGGTTTGAATTTTCGCAAAATGAATTCTAACTCGTTCTATCCTGGTGTAGATTGATACATGAATTAACTTTCATGTGCAATATGATGCATGAAGGGCATATTGGTTCAACATGGGTTGATTTAGTAAATTAAGTTGTAGAGTGTAAGGTGTCAACTTGTGAAACACACTTTACTGAGGTGTTAAAGATTTGTGCATGGCCATGTCTGATGTATGTGTTGCCATAGAAACAGCTTATGTTAATAATTTTGGTATTGAATTTCAAATAGATTAATTTATCTTTGAGTTAAAATTATACAACAATATTTTATTTAAAATTAGAGATTATTTCATTGCCAACCCTTGACAAAATTACATAACCTGTGGTTATTCCTTTGAAAATTAGCAACCTTTTCACTGAAAATGTTTAACTTTTTTATTTAAAACTTGTATAAAACCGTGATTACTGAAAACCAGTGAAAATTAATAAAAAAAAGTTGTGATTATTATGTTTTATTTCATAAGAATTGTCTTATAAGTCACAGACTGTATCTTTGAGTGACATTATTGACAAATAAATGAGTTGGATCAAGTGAGATGACCGTTATTTGGCTCTGACATAAACCATCAACTCATGAATAGATGGTTGTGATTGTGTTTATTCCCAGCTGAGGAATATTCTTGAAGTAACTGGGTCGTGTTCCATTCAGAAATATGAAACACAGCGATGTTGATTCTATGGGCACCGATGCAGGGCTGTCAACCCAAAATGGGGCTTTGACACAATGTTTCGTATCGTCCGGAATCTTCTTTTTCCCTTTAATCCCGAGCAGAATGCGGGGGGTAGGGGGGCGCATGAGTCAAATGCTTCTCCACCCTCTGGATGACTTGTCTTCATTTCTCTTGATCTTCTAGTTTTAGCCGTGACCCAGTAATATGTTTACACCTGTTTCCAGATCTGTGTACACACTGTCCCTCCATCTTAATTTAGGTCTTCCTCTTCTCCTACCAGCCTCTTCTGTTTTCCGTGCTCTCTTTGTCAGTCTCTCCTCACTCATTCTCTCATGTGTCCTGCCCATCCCCGCTACCTTTGTCCTCGGGTGTCTCTTCATCCCAATCTCTTCTCTTAATTCCTCTGCTCTCTGCAGCTTCTCCCTTCTCTCCGTCAGTGCAAGTCTTCCCAACCCATATACATAAGTCGATGTAACACATGTCTCCAACCCTTTCCTAGGCTAGCACTACCAGTGACCATTTAGGCCGTAGGCCACATGGCATCGGATTTAACTAAACAAAAGTTACCCATTTGAACCAATTTCGCCACCAGCATTTTCGATGGCTTGATGCACACCAAACATTTGGCTAAAGCAATTTGTATTTGGCTAAAAAAATTGGGGGATTTAGCCAAAATGGCTAAACAGTTTACAACATTAGAGCTAGTCCAGCCTTCCCTTTACCTGTTTCATCAACTTTCTGTCCCACAATACCTTCCACGCTCCTCAACGCAGCCGACCTGTAACTCCTTGTTACTTCCTCCATCCTTACACACTGTTCCCCCAAGAACACAAAACTGTGTGTTAGGGAATCCATGAACTAACACACATGTATGTGTGTGCACAGTGCACACACACCACACCCACTTGCATGCACGCATGCAAGCACGCATGCATGCACAGACACACGTGTGCACATGCCCAAATGTGTGTGTAACAAACGCCTTAGCTTAGAACTGAAACCTAAATTTGCTGAACCACGAAATACATGTCCCCTGATTTCATCACAATGAAGTTATATTTCAGTAAACTGTCCCAGTGATAATGTTATGCTCTTATGAAGATCAGTATCCAGATTCCAATCCGTATATGTTCCCCCTGTTAATTTCAACACCATCTCAACATCCACGAGAAGATTTCAGCCATATTGTAGTTGCTGCACACAAACTATTTTTTCACGTAGTTCCACCTGTCTATGTTAATAATAACCTTTATTTATATAATGCCGTATATCTGTTCAGAGAGGCATCAAACAATTATTAAAATAAAATTCATATATCGATATAATAGTGATGCATACATATATGTAAGAGTTATATGTATAAATTATATTATACCCAAGTTACTATATATAAAAAATATTGATGCCAAATTTAAATATCAGTGTGTAAGGGAAAACTTATCTAAAAGAAAGTAGCAGCTAAATACACAAAGAAAAAAAACGCTATAGCTGGATTCTCATATAAACGGCTAAACTGATGCAATGTGGCCTCTGAACAGCAAAGAAGATTTGTAATTTGGTGAATCTGGGAATTCCTGACTCGAGTGGTTCGTTATTGATAATTGCATTACTTGTTATTGTCAACAAGTAATATGTTTATTGGGATAATTTACTAATGGGACACTAACTGACTACAGGAGGTAGTTACAATGCCTGACTGCGTTTAACTCTGTGGCCATATTTGGAGGAAGACTACGATTATTGGCCAATCACTACTGTTCAAAGGTCTGTGTGCGGTACTTGAATCATGGCTGTGATAGAAAATTATGAATGGAACTGTAACTAGGATCAAACTGAACAATAAAGGAGATTTTAAACCCACTAACACTAAAATACTCTTGTGTTAGCCTTGGGAAAGAGCTGTTTGTACACGCACGCACACACACACACACACACACACACACACACACACACACACACACACACACACACACACTCACAAACGCGCATTAGCATGCACAAACAGACACGCGCACACAAACAGACACACACACACACACACACACACACACACACACACACACACACACACACACACACACACACACACACACACACACTCACAAACGCGCACTAGCATGCACAAACAGACACGCGCACACAAACAGACACACACACACACACACACACACACACACACACACACACACACACACACACACACACACACACACACACACACACACACACACACACACACACACACACACAAAACTGGCACATCCACACTCACAAGCACACACAAGCATTCGCACATGCATGCATACACATACTCGCAGCCAGTAGCCATCTTCAGCCTGACCCTGCAGTATGTAAATTGATGAAGGTAACTGACTTAAATTCTCATCTTGTGTCATTTCGTCACAAGGTGACCGTCGGTGACACATCGCATACGTACAAGAAAAATGTGAGTGAGGCACTGTCGGGTACGCCATTAAATGATCAATCGCCTTGCCGGTCCCTGTATTGATATAACTCAACATCTATATATAGCCGGCAAATCTGGCGGCTTTGTTGGCTCTGGTAACGACAGTTACTGTCAAGGACAAATTATGTCATCCTTGGCGTCCGTCGTTTATAAATTGAAAATTACCTTCAGCTGCCTCCTGCTTTCTTCATTCATCACCAGGATAACTTTGATGTCTCTGATGAAAAATAGTTGTGTAATTCTTTATAAAAAATTATACATATGTACATATATACCTATTTAATAATTCACATATGCGTGCACTTAGGTGCTTGACATAAAATTATAACTCTGCTTAACAGAATCACTTCGGGCCAGAGCTATTTGATTCTTTTAGCGTCTTAAATTCACATCAGCAAATTTCTGGGGGAAAATGGACTCAGAATAATGTGGTTGTGATTGTACGTCAAACAGTTGAATTTTATTCTGTCCAGACTGAATTACTGCATAGTTGAGTCTACACAATTAAGTAATTTTTTCTCTTGAACATCAAATTTTCGTAGAAAAAAATTGCATCTTTGTTATATAAATCTTGCAAAGGCTTGACCACGATGCAGCAGCTACAGTCAATAATATTTCCATTTATGTAGTGTTTTACAATTTTACCTCTACGGTGTATTGTTTTTCGTGTCAAAACACTGATCTATAGTCAAAATGCCTTGGGGGTTTCCAGGCAAACCTGTTATTTTTCAAGACAATGTATTATTTTTGTGTATCATTCTACTATCAGGCAGATGTGAATTAAACAGCACATTTGAACACAGCAAGAATAGGGTATGATTTCATCCCAGCCATTTTGATTCTACTGAACGGCCGATTGTGTTATCGGTGATTATGTTAAGCGGAGTCTACTATATTGTGAAAACTAAGAAAAGGTTTTAATGCAAACAGACTTGAAATCAATGGTATTTATAGGACTACCCTTGTTATGCCGGATTAGACTTAGACTCTATGAGATGTACCAGCTCATTGGTAATTAATATTTAATTTAAATCTCCTATAAGTAGATCCGCAGAGTACTGTAATTGATTTTGTTGATGAGGGCCGTGTTCGGCTAAGTAGCATGTGTACATATTGTTCACCACAGGTTCTATACTGGAAGTGATTGTAATTGTTGTTACGCATGTTGTAAAGTTACAACAATTTATTGAACTTTGAAACTGCCACACGTGTCGAGTAATTAGATGTACTAATTAACTATATTACCTGTAATTTATAAATGACCTTGTCAGTGGCGTAGAATTTAATAGAACACCATTTAATGGCTGCGATGGAACTACGAGCCAAGGTGATAACTTTATTAGCACAATTTACCTATTCTGAATGATTATCCAACGAATGCGCAATATGTTATGCACATACGTAGCGTGACTAGACCCATGCGTGCATGCATAAATGTGTGCGTGCGTGAATGAGTGAATCCTCGAGGCTTGCAGGCACGACTTATCATACCAGTTATGCCTTTGTTCCAGGCTGAGCAGTGGCAATTAGACTGCTCATTAACTGGTCGTTTATTTAATTAGTCTTGCTCATCTTAACAGGTTCTGGCAGCTGGAACTAGCACTTGGTTAACGATACAAAGTCTGACAACTTTATCATAAAATCATGTTATAGAGTGTAATGTATATATGTATGTATATATATACATATATATATATATATATATATATATATATATATATATATATATATATATATATATATATATATATAATATATATATATATATATATATATATATATATATATATATATATATATATATATATATATATATATACATGTAAGTACGTGTGTGCGTAATATATTATATAGTATAATATATATATAATGTATGTGCGTTCGTGCGTGCGTGCGTGCGTGCTTTTAATGAACATCTTAATATCTTAGTATATCTAGGAATATTGGGCTTTACTGTTCAGTGAGCAATGTAAACAAGATGTTCAGGGCGAACCATTCAAATTAAACAGAAAAATGTGCATAGGTGTGCATATATATCAGTCGTTCCAGCCACATTCACCAGTTCTTGATACAATGCCGTTGGAAGAACCAACCACATTCACCAGTTCTTGATACAATGCCGTTGGATGAACCAACCACATTCACCAGTTCTTGATACAATGCCGTTGGAAGAACCAACCACATTCACCAGTTCTTGATACAATGCCGTTGGATGAACCAACCACATTCACCAGTTCTTTATACAATGCCGTTGGAAGGACCAGCCACATTCACCAGTTCTTGATACAATGCCATTGGAAGAACCAACCACATTCACCAGTTCTTGATACAATGCCTTTGGAAGAACCAACCACATTCACCAGTTCTTGATACAATGCCTTTGGAAGAACCAACCACATTCACCAGTTCTTGATACAATGCCGTTGGAAGAACCAACCACATTCACCAGTTCTTGATACAATGCCGTTGGAAGATCCAACCACATTCACCAGTTCTTGATACAATGCCGTTGGAAGGACCAACCTCATTCACCAGTTCTTGATACAATGCCGTTGGAAGAACCAACCACATTCACCAGTTCTTGATACAATGCCGTTGGAAGTACCAACCACATTCACCAGTTCTTGATACAATGCCGTTGGAAGAACCAACCTCATTCACCAGTTCTTGATACAATGCCGTTGGAAGAACCAACCACATTCACCAGTTCTTGATACAATGCCGTTGGAAGTACCAACCACATTCACCAGTTCTTGATACAATGCCGTTGGAAGAACCAACCTCATTCACCAGTTCTTGATACAATGCCTTTGGAAGAACCAACCACATTCACCAGTTCTTGATACAATGCCATTGGAAGAACCAACCACATTCACCAGTTCTTGATACAATGCCGTTGGAAGAACCAACCACATTCACCAGTTCTTGATACAATGCCTTTGGAAGAACCAACCTCATTCACCAGTTCTTGATACAATGCCGTTGGAAGAACCAACCTCATTCACCAGTTCTTGATACAATGCCGTTGGAAGAACCAACCACATTCACCAGTTCTTGATACAATGCCTTTGGAAGAACCAACCTCATTCACCAGTTCTTGATACAATGCCATTGGAAGAACCAACCACATTCACCAGTTCTTGATACAATGCCGTTGGAAGGACTATATCTTGCCAAGGGTTTCTTCTCAATGCCATTTTGCTTGAAAATTAAGATGATAATTTTTCTTCCCCAAATTGGAAAATCCATATTTCGATTCATATCATTTCCAATTCCGAAGTTGTTCTCCCTAAAAATATTGAAATTGGAAAATATATGTAGAATGAAATATCCATTGTCTTCCCAGTAAGATTCTTGTCGGATTGCAGGATCATTATCATATTTGCATTATCGTATTGGATTTCTTCCCGTAGACTGAGTAACCTTTTCTTGAATAGCCATAAAGGTCACGGGGGTCTTCTGGGTGAAGCAACATATCCCACTGTGTCTATATTGATTGGTTTGACCAACGGCTAGCCTACACATGTCCAGTAGTTGGCTTAGTGTTCTTCCCTGATTCTGTGATGACATGCTTAAGTGCCCACAAATGAGACATGGCCATTTGTATATGTCTTCGCAATTGCCCAATTAATTTGCTCGTTGATCTTGGCTTAGGATGAACGGCGGGATGTTTCCACAGTCGGTGGGGGCCCATCTCTAGCGAGACACAAATACTGTAAATTGTTCACCTGAAATTACTAGCAGGATTGGGTTGATTTGTAAAATTTCAATTACGCGTAAAATTACGAAAAATTACCAGTTCAGTTATACAAAATTAAATATGATTATATACAAATATATGTCATGCCCTTTTCTGTTAAAGCAGGAAATAATTTAAGAACATCTTAAGTTTGAGCTAATGTAATGCTAACTGGAATGAATTATTATATTAAATAACTAGTTGAACAGGGTCATACGAATGTCAACTTTAAACAGCAAATTCTTTCAGAGTACTAAAGCAATTTGACCACTCGATGATGCAAAAAAGTGCTGCATTCAAAAGATATCTGACCCCTCCGGGTCTACCCCTGCTTGTGAAAGTTAGCAGGTAGTATTTAAAGGGATGCTCTCAAAATGTTGATGCATAAAACTACACGAATCATGTAGCCTTAGAACCCCCAAATGCCTCCATCCACCCTGCGGGAAACTTACATCGCCTGGTATGCAACTTTGGCAACTAGTATTCGTCAGGTGGAAATTCAATATTACACAAAAAGTCGGCATCCTGTGTTCGGGAAATAAAGCATGGCACTAAACAAAACAATTGCTACCATCCGCCCTATGAAATTGATGTCTTAACATCATCCCTAGTAGTTCATCAAAGCATGTAGCAAGCAGAACAAATGAAAGGTGTTTAATCACCAACATTACAAATATGTAATTAATATAAATTATTACATTTTAAAATCTTATTTTTTATGTCAACTGTTTTTCTTGACCTAAAAATAATAAGAATAAAAAATTTATTAATTTATATTTGTATGATAATTAAAAGTTTACTAGTAAATGTTTGCCCCAAATCATAGCCATTGTTGAATATATGTTATTATTATGCAACACATATATGAAATAATTGTATGACAATGAGAGAATGCTGACTTATTTCTTATACGTAAGCAGAGTGACTAATTAAACAGGTAAACCTTTCTGGTATTTTGACATCCATTGCATATACAACAATTTCTTTTCCAATAAATACACAATGTGATAATTTTTTTTATTTAGACTGATTCCTATAAATAAACAAACAATATGAAAGGTATTGAGTTAATTCCTTGGAGTTTTCAAATTTACCGTCAAATTTGCTTACAGGAGAGCTTTGTCAAACAATGCAAAGTTCAGTCAATCATTATCATAGCATTATTCTTGTGTGATAATCACCTGGTAAAAGAGTGATTATTGTCACAGCAACATGACAGTTTCTTGGCTTGCTTAGGCTTAGATGATCATCTGAGCCCCAGTTGGAAATATTGTGGGAGGGGGACACAGTAGGAGGAATCTCTCCCCCCCCCCGTAATCCCATAATCCAATCATGTGGGTTTCCATGTATAAAAAGCTAAGGATAATTGTGGTATGATTTGTCCATGCAAATCCATGTGTAAAAATGACTAGTTTGTACAGTTCTGGAATATGTCAATGTTAATTAATCAATAGGTCAAATATAATCAAAAGATGAACTGTGCTCAATTTGGTTAATGCCATGCACAAATTAATGTTGATTTCTTTCAGTCATGTGTTGCAGTTATCACTGGGATTGGTGTTATAATCAGATTAATGTATATGGCTTGGAACATTTTAGCAGTATTTTTAATGGTTAATGGTTCAAATGATGATTGCTTTTATTGGAAAAGTTTTTTTTCTAGCATAAACGATGTCCATAAACGATGTCCATAAACGATGTCCATAAACGATGTCCATTCCAACAGCCTTACAGCCCAAATGTATTCTAATGAAACACAATTTATTAGCACAATTTGACCATTATCTGCATAGGAATATTGACTTTGCAGTTCTGTACATTCGCAAAACAACTGTCGACAATTTCCAATCCATCTATGGACAACGTTTATCAGTGTCAGATATTCATGAAATCAGGTGAAGGGAACATCATTATAATCCGTAAAATCATGTTTCCCTCCACATGTAAGCTTAACATGATATTCGGAGTAGACATTCTAATTAAACAGATAACGTTAAAAAAATTAGAGATGGAATATATATAGTTTATACTAGATATAGTCTATACAGGATTTAACGATAAAATGTTTTGACTTCTTTAATTTTTTTAGTTTCTCCTTCCATATCAACATTTGTTAAAGTATTTCACATGATTTGGCGTAGGATTTTCTGATAAAAACATTTGCGTCATCTGGTAGAAGCTAGAGGGGGCTTATGGTAATTATGGCCTACGATTAAAGATCATAAAAAACAAAGTAATGATATTAATGGTGAAACGTCTCGTTGCATGGGTATGATAGTGATAATATCAAGCGAAAATGCATTATATGATAACAGTAGTTTTTATGAAAACCATGCCAGGATTTTCTGTATCGTTCCCTAGTGTGATTCAAATGATGATAAAATGAATACCATTATCTAATCAGCTAATCTATAAGTGAAGAGTACAGTACCAATTCACCGTATCAAATGCAACATTATTTCCATAGTATCTATTCCTGAGTGCACTGCAACTCCGTAGGATCTTGTGCAATTATGTGTAATCCGTGGTTTTAACTTTAAATTCTCTGTAAAGCCTACTAAGTCCTTATAACATTTGTAATTGGTTAATCGGCCTATATAATTCCTATTTCGATGAAGTGTCGACATCTATCAGGCCATTTCATTTATTCCAGATGTTAACTATAGTGATAATTTTAACTTCAAATACAGACGAGGTGAGAACTACTGTTTAGACTTCATGTTGTGTACTCTAGTGTAAAATGATTAAGTGTTATGTTGAGGTAATTTATGTTAACTAATGTTAATGTTAGTCAGTGTTAGTGTGAATTAGTATCAGTGGTGTTAATTGTTGATATTTGGTTGTGGTACTCATTTATGGTTCCATAACTATTTTCTTGTATTTCAAATTTTGATCAATGTTTATACTCAGAATATTCATTACATAGCAGTACCAATGCCTTACACTGTATGTTCACGTAGAATGATATATTCATTACATAGCACTACCAATGCCTTACACTTTATGTTCACGTAGAATGATATATTCATTACATAGCACTACCAATGCCTTACACTTTATGTTCACGTAGAATGATATATTCATTACATAACACTACCAATGCCTTACACTGTATGTTCACGTAGAATGATATATTATTACATGGGTGAGATTTAGCAAGTCATGCAAGGTAGCCAGTCAGGCTACCAACCTTGCAAAGTGAAGTAGCCCGACAGCTTCTTAGGTAGCCCACTTGCTAATCAATGCTTTGATGATAGAAATTAAAAGTAAATACTTTGAAGATATAATGTATAAACAACATCAACAACAAATAAAAACATTAAAAACAAACAGTTTTGACAAATTTATTCTCAAGGCAGGATCGATACAATGTAATACATAATACTGAATAAAATACAGTATACAATTGTACATATGTGACAGATTATTTTGTTTTCATAACATGGTACTCCAGCAGTCTACGTGAAAAGTCTCAAAGCATCTGAGATGTTTATTAACATTCCGTTTATTTTTGCTGCGTCTAAAATATTTCAGCTCCGTAAATATTTTGAGTCGCCATGCGGGCCACTGTAGTAAAAAATTTAAGTCGCCTGGAGCCGTTTTTGGGCGCCATTGGCATCCGGGCGACCGCTAAATCTCACCCCTGTATTATATAGAATATCAGTGTTAGTTAATTAGCAAAGTATAAGTAACGGTATATAACTGTCATGGTGGCCTGTATGTCAGTGATCGTTGAAGTCTTAGTGCAGGTCTCGATGGATCAATCAACATTTTATTCACAATTCTCAAGTATTATAACTGTAGTCTTATGTTCATCGTTTGATCTTAATAAATCTCTCTCTCCTTCTCCCTCTCGCTGAAATATACCCACATCAAATAAAATCTGCTAGGTTTTGCCAGAAATCTGCCTAGTAGCAAAAGTATTTGTGCTACGACCACTCGCTACAAGTTTGCCAGTTGATTTTATACTTGAAAATGTGTACTATATCAAAATTTTCCATTTGAAACAAATCTGCATTAAACAGGAATCAACCATACACCTCCCAAAATCTTAAAAAACTGTATTGTTTACAGGAAATCCATACTGGTTACAGTACCTTTCCATCTCCAAGTAATCAACATATGGGAATTGGGAAGTAGGGACACCAGGGAAAAGGAAACAAATATAGCCTTTTTAGCCGACATTGGCAACTCGAGGGGGTTCCTGCTTATTAACGCTGATGGGAAACAAATTCCACAGAGATGGTTCAAATTGAGAGAAAACCCTGGTGCGCATGTCTGTCTTTATGTTTGTCTTCATGTGGGCAACAAAAAGTTGATTGGAGTTTGATGAAAGAATCTGCCTAGACTTGGCAGCAGCAGCAGTAGCGGCTGGTGGTCTCGCTGGCTGGCAACCGATGCTTCAGAATGTTGTATTAGAATCGCAAACTCGCTCAATACAACATTATGAATCAACTTGTGCATAAAACCCAGTATCATTCAATAAGTGTGTATTACTGATGAGTGTAGGTGACGTAGGTGACTTAGGTGACTTAGGTGACGTAGGTGACTTAGGTGACGTAGATGACGTATGTGGTGTATGTGATGTAGGTGATGTAGGTGATGTAGGTGACGTAGGTGACATAGGTGACTTAGGTGACGTATGTGGTGCATGTGATGTAGGTGATGTATGTGGTGTAGGTGATGTAGGTGACTTAGGTGACTTAGGTGATGTAGGTGACGTAGGTGACTTAGGTGACGTAGATGACGTATGTGGTGTATGTGATGTAGGTGATGTAGGTGACGTAGGTGACTTAGGTGACTTAGGTGACGTAGGTGACTTAGGTGACGTAGGTGACGTATGTGGTGTATGTGATGTAGGTGATGTATGTGGTGTAGGTGATGAATGTGACATAGGTGACTTAGGTGACGTATGTGAGCAGTAACGGCTGGTGTTCTGCCTGGCCACATGAAAGAGCTTCGTTGGTACCTGGTTGGTTACCACATACTTCTTGTGCCAAGGCAGACAGTACGCAATATCACTAAAGGTCTGGCTGTGCTGTTTCTGTACCGGGGAAGATGGAGTAGAGTCTAGCTCACATGATGTAGGAGACGTAGTTGACGTAGGTGATGTATAACACTGTGCTACAGATGTTCTGTTTTGAGACATTTGAGGAGTGTGATTGACCATGCACCTCGTAAAATTTAATTTAAAATACAGTAAAGATGTTTCAGGGGTAAAAAAAATTTTTTTTCACCAGCCCAGTCGGGCTGGTAAGTTCCAAAATCTACCAGCCTGACCGATGTTCTGACAGCCCCGATATCGTGCTGGGGGAAATGTGTTGCTTGTTATTTGTTAATTAAATAAAAACTATGAGAACCATAATAAGTTCTTTAATTTTCATCAAAATTGAGATTATCTAGGTCAGCAGTATTACACCACAACATAGTCACAATGGTCACTAATAATCACTGTCCATTTCTTCAGTGTAGTCTGCACACGTTTGCTCAACTTTCCAAGCAAGGGCGACGTCTCTTCATCATTATCTGTTGCTTTGCAGTCATCAGGTCATTAATGGACAGTTCTGTTGATATAACAGAATTCAGGGTGAGATTTATCGAAAAAAAAATTATGATTGAAAATGAAAAAAGTGGTCAAAAAGTGGTCAAAAAAGGTCACTGGCCACATGGACTGGCAACATGACAGATGCAACTGGCCCGACTCCAAAAGTACAGCCCACTATCCACCGGGCTGGTGTTAACTTGCAGCTCTGACTGGTTGGCGTTGCGGTCATTAAGTATAGCATGTCCCGTGCGTTCGAGTAAGCAAAAAAAAGAGGCAATGCAGATAAATAAGATTTTTGTTCGTTCATCCGTATAATGCTGGCTCCTGTTTTGTTCTGTTACTACGGCGATCATTAGACTGCCTCTCCTGCAGACTTGTGGTCAATTACATCATATCAATTCCAATTACACACCAATTATTCACGCCATTTCCAATTCTGCCTGAAAAATACCAGTCCCAATTTCAATTACAAAATACCAATTCTAATCCCAATTATCATTTCCATATCGAAATAACAGTAAACAGTGCAACCGAGCAACAGTGCTCAACGCCAAAAAATAACAACTATTTTACAGCAGCTTTATTTAATTTCCACAAATTATGGTACTTAAAGGCAAACAAATATGATATATGCAACATATTATCATCAAATATAGCTAGGGTAATAGTGTGGCGCCACCTTAGGAAGTCTATTGAGAAATAATCGTTAAAGTTAAATGTGTTGCTCTGAGTCTAGTGACCTGTTTATGCTTCATAGGTTGTGTTGGTCATTTTTATCATCTGGGAGAGGAGATGATTGAAGGGAGGTGATTGACGGGATATTGATGGGAGATGATTGACGGGATATTGATGGGAGAGGATTGACAGGATATTGATGGGAGGTGATTGACGGGATATTGATGGGAGAGGATTGACAGGATATTGATGGGAGGTGATTGACGGGATATTGAAGGGAGGTGATTGACGGGATATTGATGGGAGATGATTGACGGGATATTGATGGGAGAGGATTGACAGGATATTGATGGGAGGTGATTGACGGGATATTGAAGGGAGGTGATTGACGGGATATTGATGGGAGATGATTGACGGGATATTGATGGGAGAGGATTGACAGGATATTGAATGGAGGTGATTGATGGGATATTGAAGGGAGGTGATTGACGGGATATTGATGGGAGATGATTGACGGGATATTGATGGGAGAGGATTGACAGGATATTGATGGGAGAGGATTTGCAAGAATTTTGATGGGAGAGGATTGACAGGATATTGATGGGAGAGGATTGACAGGATATTGATGGGAGAGGATTGACGGGATATTGATGGGAGAAGATTGACGGGATATTGATGGGAGAAGATTGACGGGATATTGATGGGAGAGGACCAACGGCCTGTTGGATCAGTGGGGTTGGACCGAAGGGCTAGGACCGGCGGGAGGGGACCAATGGGAGAGGACCAACAGGAGAACAATTTATCACTTCCCATTTGGTAAACAGAAGGTCTGGTGCAGGAATCAATACTAGACTCATTATAGTTCAACATTCTTGCACAAGTTGGCATGACATCGTGGGCCAGCTGGCAAATAATTGATCAACATAATTAGTGTTCTGGGATGCCGGATACATTTCAAGCCACTGTCTCCTAAAAAGGCATTGAACAAACGTCGCTATGGTGTGAAACAAATTTGCCTGGAGGAGAATAAGCTGTTGACTTTGAACAGCTGGTAAAGTATACAGGCATTTGACATTAAATATGATATGTTGACCTGCGGCAGTGGCGAATAAAGTCATAGTTTATTAGGTTACATAAGAAAAGAGTTCATGAAAAGGTCAGCCTCTCGGTGGGAACGCACCCAAGCCATCATAGGATATCAACAGGCGCAATATGTCTAAAAGTAAATGTTTGCTGGAGACAGTATGTAAACCACCCCCTACAGATTACCCATTGGGTTTTCCAAAAGGTCAGAAGAGGTAGCTGTCCAATAATGTAACGTTATGGGATTTGGTTTAGCTGTGTACGCATGGTTTATTTTCCTAAAATATGTTTTGCAGTGTTCCATATTGCAGGATAAGGCCTTAAATTGAAAAAAAAACTTATTGTCTTCTTTGAAATAGTTACTCAGTACATTACATATGAACATAAAGGAACTATCATTAATAATATATGGTATGTTCATGTATTAAACATTATCATTATAATAAAACATGAAAAAGTATATTTATTTCTGAAATACCCCATAACTTTCATTAAATGTTTTAGTGTCTTAGATGACATTGTAACAATCCAATTATCATAGAACACCTTTTTGCTTTATTATATTTTATTAACTATTAATTTTACTCATAATTTATGCAGTTATACTTTTTATGAAATACGTTTACTGTGAAGGCATATTTTTGTTACTTTGGTTACATTTGATAAATCCTCTACTTACGTGCACCTAAGCATAATTGTTATATTCTGGATATACAGTGCTTTGTAAAAAAAATTATTGGTTGTCATAAATGTATCAAGCATTTTTTAAGACTTTACATTGCGTCCCTGCTTGAGCCTGTGCAAGGCAGATGGCTGACCTTCTCATATTGAGTTGTGCTTAGATGTGTTTGCCAGCACCTTCTTGTAGTCTGGTCTCAGGTGGGACACGTGGACCTATCAATACACCTCTCTCCCTGTTTACTCCTCCCTGCCTGGATCCTTACATTCCCCACCTGCTTGTGTTTCACATCTCCCGCTGGCCAGGTGAACCCATGGACTCACCACTGTTCCCTGTTAGACTCCCAGTAGGGAAGCAGAGGCTCCTGGGACCAGGGTTGTTATATTCCCGTGTGTTAGAGGGACTGCGTCATCACGTGTTAGTCCAACATCACTAGAATGACTGTAATAGATTCTATATAGTAATGATGTGGTCTGAACAGCAATGATACAGACATGTTTCCATCCACCCAGACACACATTCAGGCACCCACCCATCCAGATATCCTCTCATCCAGATGCCCACCCATCCAGACGCCCGCCCAGCCACCCATCCAGACGCCTGCCCATCCACCCATCCAAACACCTACCCGCACACCTGTCCAGGCAGACACCCACCTACCCATCCAGGCACCCGCCCATCCAGGCGCTCACCCATCCAGATGCCCACTTATCCATCCATCCACCCCCACCCACCCACCCACCCATCCAGAAACCCACCTATCCAGACATCCTCACACCTACTTATCCAGACACCCACCTAATCAGACACCCATCCATCCAGACATCCTCCCACCCATCCAGACACCTCCCACCCATCCAGACACCCGCCCAGTGCATGCACCAGACGTCTTGCCCGGCGTTCCTCTTACTCTCTGTCTATTAACACCCACTTTGATGTAATAACCGCGCTATTGATTACCGATATTCATGTTGAAATTACCTGCTTGGTGAGAACCTCGGACCGCTACTAAATCGCTCCCGTCACACCAGGAGGAGAGAATCTTATCCGTGCACATTCAATGCAGCTCATCCAATAATTAATTACATACATATATTGATCAGTACTTAATGGTAGTACGAATGTGTCCAGAATTTATCTGTTCTGGATAATTACTCTGCCAGGTCCTTTCTAGTATATTGTGCCGAGGGTCTACTTCACAGTTTCCTTCCCTAGAGTAAGCCCACTACAGGTTACACATTTATCCCCTTCCCCTGACATAAGGAGAAGGGACCAAAAGTGTCTCTTCCGAAATACAGTTAACTTGAAAACCTATTTTTTATATGATTAGCATAGGTAACGATGAAATGAGATTATGCACTCGTTACCTCGATGTAAATTGCCTCAGTTGATCTTACACCTGGCGTAGCGTGCGGCTGGACTGGCCTTGCTGACCAGTGGACAGTTGACCCATTCTGCCATGTTACAGCGTGAAATATCTCTTTCTTGGACAAATTATGTAACTTTTAGTGTGACGTAAGATGGGAGGGTAAACTCAACATAGACTGACTTATTTCATTTTCATTCAGTTGTGCGGTGAGATGAGTTATTGGAAAGCTTATAAAGGTATTTTTACTGAAAATATATTTACGCTGCAATGCCTGGTGTTGGTAATTTCTATTGATACACACACAAACATGCACATACGCACACATGCATACACACGCATGATGCACAAACATTGATATTTTATATTTTTTACTTGTATTTTAATGTTTTTTTTACCTGAAATGAAGGTATTCAGTACCTGGCATAGCATGTTTTTGATGATGATTGTGTATAAACTCTATGCATCAGGAGATCGAGTGTCGACAAGTACAATATGTAATTTTATACTTTAAATTAGTGAGATGGAACAATGGTGTATCCATGGCAACGACAAGAACGCAAATAGTTAAAGAATTACCGTTTCAGCAAAGAATACACCATACCAACAATGACACTTACTGATGCTAAACAGAAATCACAACGCTAGCATCGGAACCAAACATCGGCTGATCTGACGTTTGAATAACTTCGAACGTGATTAAGAATGTGTTGACATCAATAAAAGATTATTTCAGTGCTCGGCAAAATATTCCGGCGAATTACGTGTTGGACTTTCCTCGACAATCTCACGTTTTCACCTTAATATTAGTATTATAAATAGGCACACGGGTTATTTTGAGTAGGTTCTGTTGTCTTGGAGGATGTTGTAAGAGAATTGGTGACAACTGTTCGCTGCGCGATGATGACGCGTATTGTAACAAGTGTGTCACAATTTGAAGTGTAATCAATTCCAAGAGTGTATTGTGCCATTGGGTGGTCAAGGCTGTTATCCGCTGGTGGAACGCTTGGACCTTGGTGACCAGATTGTCCACTCTAACCTAAGTGCTGGAGTGGATAAGTGAAGTGTTTGGCTGGTCGTTCAAAGAGCCGTGTGATTCTGTCGAAGTCAGTTCGTTACAGTTCTCTGACAGATTGTGTTATTGAACTGTCTAAGCTGTGTGTTAATGCAGTGCTTTATATATGCACCATTTATAGAAATCGACATTTTCTGATGTCTTTATTCGCTCGACTCCATAACTTTGTTTGTCAAACAAAATCACCGCTGTCAGACAAATAATTTCTTGTGAACGACCCATTATCTTTGTGACTTCTGTGGCTGTTTGAAAATTTAACAAGATTTAACAGGATTGCCATCCAACGTCAAATACCCATATTCTATTTGGACAAGGAAGCCATTGGCTTATTAAGAGACCAAAATGTTTTCATCTATGTGTAACCCGCCCTTCTGAAATATTTGTAAATTTTGTATTTAAATATATTCACGCTGCTAGCATTTCCACAGTCTGTAGATAATCTGTTCCATTCATTTATTGTCCTCTGTAAGAACGAGTACTTCTTGATATCCAATCTACACTGATCCTTTACTGATGTTACCTCATGTCCTCTAGTTCCACTATCTTTCGTAAGTGAGAAAAAATATTCCTATAATAAATCTCCATGTTTAGTCATACATTTTAGAATTAATACAACAGATGTCCCATTGTCCTTCAGAACAATTAAACAACAGGTGTCCAAATATTCTGCCAAAAAATCGCTTATCAAATGACAGACTAATTATCTATCAGACAACAGATGTCTGAATCTTCTTTGGAACATGTTAAAAATAGTAGAAGAATTAAGCAACATATTAAGATAGGCTTCTAAGAATGTTTGTTGATCAGTTGTAATAGAATTCAAATGACACATTCAAATGTCCTTTCAATTTTATATGTATATGTATATATATATATATATATATATATATATATATATATATATATATATATATATATATATATATATATATATATATATATATATATATATATATGTGTATATATATATATTCATATATGATACTATTTAATTATAACAACATATTGTTCAAATGAATGTCCTTCAAACTGTGCTGAATAATAAATGATAGATGAATTAAAACCACATGTGTGCACATATTTGCGTACAATCTTCTGGACAGAATGCCTAATATAGTACGGCGAACACTGTGCCATGAGACTTAATCTTCTGGACAGAATGCCTAATATAGTACGGCGAACACTGTGCCATGAGACTTAATCTTCTGGACAGAACGCCTAATATAGTACGGCGAACACTGTGCCATGAGACTTAATCTTCTGGACAGAATGCCTAATATAGTACGGCGAACACTGTGCCATGAGACTTAATCTTCTGGACAGAACGCCTAATATAGTACGGCGAACGCTGTGCCATGAGACTTAATCTTCTGGACAGAACGCCTAATATAGTACGGCGAACGCTGTGCCATCAGACTTAATCTTCTGGACAGAATGCCTAATATAGTACGGCGAACACTGTGCCATGAGACTCAATCTTCTGGACAGAACGCCTAATATAGTACGGCGAACACTGTGCCATGAGACTTAATCTTCTGGACAGAACGCCTAATATAGTACGGCGAACACTGTGCCATGAGACTTAATCTTCTGGACAGAATGCCTAATATAGTACGGCGAACACTGTGCCATGAGACTTAATCTTCTGGACAGAACGCCTAATATAGTACGGCGAACACTGTGCCATGAGACTTAATCTTCTGGACAGAATGCCTAATATAGTACGGCGAACACTGTGCCATGAGACTTAATCTTCTGGACAGAATGCCTAATATAGTACGGGGAACACTGTGCCATGAGACTTAATCTTCTGGACAGAATGCCTAATATAGTACGGCGAACACTGTGCCATGAGACTTAATCTTCTGGACAGAACGCCTAATATAGTACGGCGAACACTGTGCCATGAGACTTAATCTTCTGGACAGAATGCCTAATATAGTACGGCGAACACTGTGCCATGAGACTTAAGTTACTGGCATTAACGTGTTTTTTGTCCATAATTTTATAACCAAATTTAATCAATAACGTGAGATTTTATCGATATTAGGGGTGATGTCAAAATATAGATGTACGATATTACACAGATTTGGTTTCCTGCGGGAGAGGGTTAGCAACTGTTTCGCTTAATGTTAAATTTCAATATATTTCCCCCCCAAAACATTGTTTATTTAACAGTTCACGAGGGACAGTTTTGCATTACGATGGCTGAAGCGCCACCTGCCACATATGAAGTTGCCAAAGTTGCCGAAATATTAATGTAAATAAGTTTCCTGTAGTTGAAGGGGGCCAGATGTTAAACAACATCGGTTTCCTGTAATTTGTAAAGTTTTTTGCGTTTTGATGCTGCAACAATTTGAATAATCTGAATGAAATATGTTTTAAGCATTATTTGTTATCCTCATCAGTATTAAGTTGGGTACTTTTGGTTGGTTACTTCTGGTTGGATAGTTGGATACTTTTTGGTTGGATACTTCTGGTTGGATACTTCTGGTTGGATAGTCTGGATACTCTTTGGTTGTATACTGATTGGATACTTTGGGTTGATACATTTTTGTTGGTTCATTGTTGGTTGCTTTCTGGGGAAAGACCACACTTTTCTGGAGTCAGACCACAATATTTAATTTGTGGCCTTGATAAAAATGTGCGTGCCAGTACACATATCAATTATTAAAACATCATGGCATCCAGCAACTGTCCTTATGTTATTGTTGATTAAGATTAATTAAAATCACATGCTTGTAATCTCTTAATCATGTCACGGTTACACTGGCAGTTTTCCAAAATATGAAAGTGTGTATCTGTTTCGTGAACATCACCACCAAAAACCCTACATATCTTGAAATCTTTCACAAAGTCTGACATTTCAAATGTACCCAACTTGGTGACTGGGGAAACTTCCTGAAAAAAAATCACTGAAATCAGGTAAGCTGCATATTTTTATAGTGTGATCATACATGTGTAATTGTGGTCTGTGCCCTATTCTATGTAGAATATATGATCTGAACCCGTTGACATGTTGCCCGGCCAATCTTCCTAATCATTCTCAGTGCAGCAGCCATAATGTGCTCATTGATATTTGTACCTTTTATTGTCAACAAGTTCTGTCAACAAGGTCGTGTTCAATATTGGTTATTGAGCTGTAGTAATTGTCATAAAACGTTCTTTATATAGTTTATGTCATAAAACTGGCTTTCTTAAAAGAAAAATATGCATTAAAAAAAATATTAAGTCATAAAAAATCACTATGGTAACATGCTTTCTATGGATATTATTTTTAAACAACCAAAATGTTATAAATACAAATAAATAATAACAATATCTCATGAAACGTTTGCCGCTGAGACTGAAAAAGGACGATATAATCGATTAGCAAGCAGGTCTGGCCCCAGGAAGCAACCAATTTTATAAAAAAAAAATTTTAAACATGACCTATAACACTGTTGATTTAGACGTACTTTTGAGATGGAAAGAGTTAAGAGAATTCAGCCATTTTTATCTTACGAAACCCTGACTAGCTCCTTATGAGCCAACCAGTGAAAATCATTTAAAATACTTGTGAAAACCTTTCATATTTTCACCGTGGCATTTATATAAATTAACCCTCCTCAAATAGCTGCGCAAGACAACACTATTTCGGGAAACTGGATGAGTCCCAACTTCTGCCGCTGTGGCCACTCTGGCATATGGCGGCTGATAAGCACGCACACGTGCACGTGCATGCATGCATTCGTGCGCCGATTAACAGGATTAATGGACGTCTGTCAGAGTCGGGGAACTATTCCCAAGGCCAATCAGCACGGCCGTGGAGATAAATGTCAAGGGCAGTCAGGGGGATGATGCGATAGAATCAACTCGTAACACTTGGGCCGTCATTGTAACTTAATAAGAACTATTTTATTGCAAGTGGTTTGTAGTAATCTATTTCTAAAATAGTGTTCCTACGTATGCGTTGATAATGATTAGAATTCTACAGTTTTGGTGTCTTCTGCGCACGCGATGAACAGATTAATTTTGATGCTATCGTTCATGTGAAAAGCGACTCCCCATTTTGGTTTAAACAAAAACTTACAATAAATAAAAAACACAAAATCTGTGGAATAAAAGTGCAATGAATAATCGTTTTTTTAATCATAAAATAATGTTATATATTAACAGTTATATCTATTCTACCATCCTGACTGCTCAGGTGTGTTTTAGTGAACCACAGTTTTTAAATATAAATTGGATGCTATCTGTTTAAATTGAATGTTTGGCGGCAAATATCATGTTTACGTTGTGCCCGGTATACAAATCGGAATGTAATTTTAAGGGTATTAGTGATCTGCCCATCAAATTATCACGTGAAAACATGATACTGATAAAGTTTGTCCACAAGTTTGGAAATTGATGACAGCTGTTTGCGAATGTATTAAACAGCAAGATCGATATTTATAAACGGATGACTGTCAAATTATATTGTAAACTTGTGGTTCAAATTGCTATATGACATGATGTTCCGTTAAAAATGATCAGACGATAAAATGATTTTAATATCATGGTTTCCAGTGACAATTTTGTGTCCACCTCCTCAACTGGAAGCCTTCTCCTTCGATTATCCGCCTGTATTTGAGGCCAGCAATTAAGTGAATGTGGCGAAAAACAAGGCTCTATAATGAATAATCATCCAGTTGTCAACTCCTTACGGCTAACGACTGATGATGGTCCACACAATTAATAGGATTTCCTCTGTACTTCACAGTTGAGTAGTTGCCTGACTACTACGCACAGTCAGAGGTAGTAGATTTACCATACACCGTATCCTGATAAGCCCAGGTCATTATTTTTCTCATTGCCGACAATGTTAACGGTTTTAATTCTGTTCACAAATTTATATTTTGAACGTTCTGAAAATCAACCATGTTAATCCTGATTATTTCATCAACCTGCTGGATAAAATTTGTTTAACTTCTGTCATTTTATCTCCACAAAATCAGTATACAAGATGCCTCATATCAAATGGGGTTCAAAACAAAAACATATCTTCATGCATAAGGGATCCTACAGTCACTGACACAAGGGATCCTACAGTCACTGACACAAGGGATCCTACAGTCACTGACACAAGGGATCCTACAGTCACTGACACAAGGGATCCCACAGTTACTGACACAAGAGATCCTACAGTCACTGACACAAGGGATCCTACAGTCACTGACACAAGGGATCCTACAGTCAATGACACAAGGCATCCTACAGTCACTGACACAAGGCATCCTACAGTCATTGACACAAGGGATCCTACAGTCACTGACACAAGGGATCCTACAGTCACTGACACAAGGCATCCTACAGTCACTGACACAAGGGATCCTACAGTCACTGACACAAGGCATCCTACAGTCACTGACACAAGGGATCCTACAGTCATTGACACAAGGGATCCTACAATCACTGACACAAGGGATCCTACCGTCACCGACACAAGAGATTTAGGTCATGCCATATCACAATGTAAACATGATATTTTTCCCTCGAACATATTTGGGCAATCAAGTTCTAAAAATAAAAAGTAAAGGACAAGGTATGTTCTTATACAGCGTGGTATCCCGTCCTTGGGCCTGTTTAAAGTGCTTTACACTTCACCCCCCGGCAGACCTGATCATTCCAACGACATCTCAACTTCTCTGGGAAGCATTCAGCCATGCTGCTGTTCTAATCACAACGCCATTTGAATAGATGTACCGTATTCAGCCTACTAAGCATACAGTTCGCTTGAAAACAAATTGGGCCATGGAAAAATATCAAGGCATCTGTTCTTATAAGCGTACACCAAAGTTTGCTTCTCTAGACAACAAGGTTACTGTTTAACACTAGTGGTGTCATTTGGTGACCAGCAGTATAGAACAACTGTAAAGTGGTGCCAACTGTTTAACACCAGATGGCGACACTTTTCAGTTGTTCCACGATAGTCAAATTACAATAATTATAGATTATAGAGTACACCAAAGTTTGCTTCTCTAGACAACAAGGTTACTGTTTAACACTAGTGGTGTCATTTGGTGACCAGCAGTATGGAACAACTGTAAAGTGGTGCCAACTGTTTAACACCAGATGGCGACACTTTTCAGTTGTTCCACGATAGTCAAATTACAATAATTATAGATCCTGCTAATTAAAAAGGGGGTATATGCTAATTAGGGCATGTACACTTAATGGGTCGAATACGGTAGACGGTAAACTATATAATATAATATAATTTTAAGATAAAAATTATCAGACATTAAAATAGTTAGGTCCGTTGTAGCTGGTATTTTTCAGTGCAACATTTATGCATTCTTTTGTGGAATCACACGGCTGATGCTGTCTCTCTCTCCCTCTCCCTCTCTGTAAACCCATCAACATAAGACAATTTCTCCTTGAATGGATAGATGATCCGGTTTCTTGGTTATTAATATTAAGCATAATTACCTCTCAAGAAACTTGAAGTTTGTTCTTGTGTCACATGACCAATGTCATGTGACACATCTGTAACTTCAGTCTGCTGAAGAAAACTGCGAGATGCAGTCGAAATATTCAGAACAAACTTCAAGTTTCTTGAGAGGTAATTATACTTAATAAGACAATTTCTGTTATGCTGTTTTGAGTATGAACACATACCAGCTAGCCAGGGTTGGCAGTAGTACTACACAGTACCTCAGGTAGATCAACCTGTTGAAACATGGATTTATCATTTTATCCCACACAAAGTCTGGATGTAGGCTGCATCACTTGTTCATAGTTCCACTTGTTGTCTTGTTTGACATTTCTCTGGGAACTGAATGTGTCTGCGCCTAAGCTTCAAAGAGCATTCCACGAAATGCCAATCATTACCTGTTCGACCAGCAATGATGGGTCCACTAACAATTAAAGTTACATTGAATCTGAGCGAGCAATATTATTGGTTAATACAGCAACTGAAAAATCAGCATTTCAACAGGTCCAGGGGTAGTGATGTAGTCAGAAGTACAAACACTCAACATTCAACAGATATGCAGTTGTACAATACATTGCCCAAGACTTAATGAGCCAGCCCGTTCATATTCTCTAAGTAGGCGCATGACGTGGCTAGAATTTTTAGAACCGTGACAAATCCCTGGTGTTTCATAACTATAGGTCACCACTTCCTTGGCTGCAGCTTAGCACTAATCAATCTCTAGCAATCTCTGTGACCTTAAGTCTTGACATACAATCTGTCATCGCTGGTACAGACTAGATGCACCTGTCTGTCGGTGTGAGCCTACTGATCTTCTTCTTTACTTGCCTAATTACTTTCCTCGTTCACGGCTAGGTCTGCTCATCGTTAGAGCATCAGATGTAATTTAGTGGATCATCCAGTTACACGTTGAGGCCTGGGAGATTTTGTTCAGTTGGCTTTTACCAATGCAATAAACTTGTCTCTGCTGGATAGATGCTGATAGAACAAAGACAACTATTGTGTTGTCTTTGTGGTGTGACTTAACAATTTTAAACCACAATCCTGCAGTCTGCTAAAAAAAACCATAGAGGTGAACTTTAATTTATGTTTAACAAGGACATTTAGAATATATGATCTCTCATAAATGTTTCCAATAATTTTCAATCGCTTATGTTTTGTCTCAAGTTTGTAATTTTCTTATTTGTCTCATGAATCGTTTTAATTTAAAGGTGCAAGTTTACCTTCTTTAGCAGTTTTAATGGAATCCCGTCAACTATGTCATCTTGTTTAACTTGTTTATTTCTTCATTTACAATAAACTGTATTCTGATTGCGCCACCAGGTGCTGATGATGAGTTTTTTTCGTCCCATGAGTTTACAAAACAGCGTTCCTAGAATTGAGGACTGCAATCGTCCTAACTCAAGTGTGTACATAAGTGTTCACTAATGCTTTTCCGTTTAATCGATTTTGGTGATGTTTGATTGGTTCATGCTTCGGATCAAGGAATTGATCACAATCTTGTGTGATTGATCATGTTTCATTATATTCATTCTGTCTTTCATTCCCTGCCGTTCTATGACTTATCTGCCGAGATCGTGACAAGACAATAACAGGAAGAGAGAAACCTTCTCATTGGCTATTATGCCCCCTTCTCCCAGTTACTGGCCAATGAAAACCTTCGTATTATTAACTCTGTTGACAATGGCATCAACAAAGTCAGGCATGGAAAGGAAGGACTGAAGTCACTTTTTTGAACCCCATTACCACTTCGAGAGGGGGCGGGGATGAACAAAGTAACAAATAAGAAAGAACTGGATGTGATTCACTGACAATCGGCGGTTATTTTGATCAAACATATTGATTTTATATTTGATATATTATATATATATATTATTATTAACTTCTATGATCGATCGATTATTGTTCAGTTAGATAAATCCATGATCGATTACGAAAATGTTATTGTTTACCATGGTACTATGTAGTGGCTCAACAGTATTCATTAAAAAAAATTAAGGTTAAGGGGCACCGTGGCCCCCTCTACGCCTCTGAGAGTTAACAACGTGCACAGAAGGATTGCTCATTAAATATAAGCAATTTCAGAAAGATCTAATGGATATGACTTGTAGTGGTTATAAAAATAAAGCAAGAGTTCATTTGTGTGTTCTGTATTATTGTGTGGTTATAATCCAAACAGTCCTATCCAGGGCTGCCGGGCAATGTAAGAGTGTATTTTTATGTTGGTTGGTTTACTAACAGAGATCACCAGCTTTGTGAGTCCATGACAGGCTGCACATTTACTCCCTGTGTGGGATCTTTTACTTCCCCTGGTAGTATCAGGGACCAAAGGCTCTTAGCATTACATCCGAAATATAGGATATATATGACCCAAGGGATAAACTGCAGCATGAAATAAAATTTGAGAGATTTAGTTGCGTGTTTAACACATAGCTTATGCACGATTTCCAAAATATGTCAGGGATTAAATGTACAAAAGGTGATTGTTTTTTCATAATACAACTATATTCTAATGTTTAGACCACTCAGATAGGTTTTAATTGACCACAAGTTTTAAATAATATTTGACAGTTTATTATTTAAATGTTTCAGTCTGAATATACTGTTTTGCTTATTGAATGGAAAAGTTGATAATGATAAACAGACAATGGTCAAATTATATAAAAAAAAATTTCATTCAAACACATTTTGGCGGTCATGTGTTAGAATAGAAATAGTTTGTACTACGCAACATAACTCTATCAAATCTCCCAGTCTCCCACACGGGAGAACAAATCTCCCAGATTTCTAATGAAGCAAAAAATATTTTTAAGTGGCCTCAGTTAACAAAAGATCGTCAATCCCTCCTTATTCTCAAGCCAATGACAACAGCTGGGGTTACTTCTATTAAGTTTTGCTAAGACTGGACAATGGAGGTTTGGCTAAACAGTATCCTTGTGCTTTGCATGTTGCATTGTCTAAAATATGCGTTAAACGAACAATCGCCCATTATCGCTCATTGATGTACAATTTGTTAATTACCCATTTAAATAATGCCCATCAATACATCTCCACTTTATAAAACTTCTATTTAATTCATATATGTTTGCTAATTGTCACAATCTGAGCACATAATGAATGAAAAAACGTATTTTAAAATAGTAAAAAAAAATAGTCACAAAAAAGCCTCCATCACTGAGGCTCTCAAATGCCTTCATCACCCAGGATCACAAACTTTGAAGAAACGAAAATGCTTCAGTTCTAGCCCTGCCACTAAATATTATGTTAGTTGCATATGTAATAAAATATGTAGGATATTGTCAGTCAGATAAGGGATTTTTGTTGTATGCTAATATATTTCAGGAGTAGAACAAATTATTAGTAGACCATCTCAGTGTAAACAAGTTAGTTAGTTTTAGCTAGTCCACAAGGAAATGTTCTACTGCCACAGTGTCTATATTAACATGTTAGTGTATCATTTAATAGTACATGTGCAATGTATTGGGAAATAAGGCTGATCTAGTAATTGCATATATGCTTGCAGGGTGGAGGATGTGAAATACTCATATTTACAAAAAATTCTCTTATACACTGAGACGCACAAATCTCTGAGTCCTCTGATTTACACACAAATCTCTGAGACCCTCCAATTTATGTATAATTCTCCTGGATTGGTATTTCTTAAACTTAACATGTATGTTTATGACGAAATGATCAGACGCTATCTTTAAACACACGATATCCAAGTCATGTTGACAAATGGCGTATTTAGAGGGGCCCATTGAGCCATGGCACCCCTTTGGCTTAAATTTGTAATTTTTTATGTAACCTGTTGCGTCAGCTTGGAAAAGTAATGGGTGACTATTACCCCCCCCGGCCCCCCGCCCCCCTTTTGCGAGATCCTATGTTCCCCACTGATATCGACGTTTCCAAATTCCGACTACGCCAGCATGCAGTGGTCGCGAGAAATTCTATCTCCCACTGCACAAATTAAAGGAAATTATGTCATAGCTGTACTGGGGAGATCAATAATGCTAAGTAGATGTCATCCGTTGCCTGTTGTAGCCAGTGATCTAATCAGGAGTTCATCTGCAGTATCTAACAGATGAATGAGCCACTGAGCCGTTTCACCAGTGTGGTAAATTACTGCTACAAATTTAGACGCTGGATACTGACAGAAACTGTGGGTGGCATTGTAATTGGTAGGGTGCTGCCACCTGTGGGGAAGTGTGGTGTGGAGTTGGTATGGTGCTGCCATCTACTGTACGGAGGTTAAGAGGAGATAAAGTTTTTCAGATATTGAATGGGTATGGGTTTTTTTCATTTAAGAAAGATAGTAAAACTAGAGGACATAAAGTAATTTGTGAAGGGTCAGTGTAGATTGGATATCAGAAAGTACTCGTTCTCACAGAGGACAATAAATGAATGGAACAGATTATCTACAGATTGTGTAAATGCTAGCAGCATGAATATGCTTAAAAACAAAATTGACAAATATCTCAGGAGGCTACACATAGGCGAAACATTTTTGGTCTCTTGATGAGCAATTCAAGATGGCCACCACTATTTCAACGTTTTTACAGTTGCTGAACGCAGTTGTATGCCAATGTACACATTTAATATAAACTACTCATGTTGATCATGCTACAGGAATGTACTATGATATAAAATGAAATTTAAAGTACATTTTGTGGAGCATGAGAACGTGAAAAACAAGTTATTTATCTGTATTTTAAACATATATGACAGAAGTGTTCATTTGTATATTTGCTAACACATTCATTGCTACTGGACCGATTCCAAACAAACTTTGCATATTGACGGATTCACAGACACCTTTTTCTTCTAACAAAAATGAAACTACACATCATCCAGCATCGATAGCTAGTACATTGATAGTACAGTGTGCAGCTCATCCTCAGCGTTTACACCGTCACTTTCATCATCACTGACGTCCGAGTAGCCATCGAAAATGCTCCTGCTGTCAGGATCCGTTTTGCCTCCAGCTCGGTCGCTAAGTTCGCCAACATCATTCATTGTTGTTTCGATCGTCAACATCCCACAAAGATTTGTCGCTAAAACTATCAAATAATCCGTCCAAAACATACGGCGGTAAATTGTCAGTTGAAGTAATGCCATCCGCCATTGCGGTCATAGCAGATTTTTATAATCCATCACTAAAAAACGCGAAAATCTTCGTAAAATGATGTTGAGCGATAATAAATGATTGCCGTTACCGAATAGCTAATTCATTCGCCATGACAACCATATATAACAAGTGGCTCCACTTAGTGGATAATTATGAGTAAAAGCGATTTAAATGGTAAACGTAGCCAATGCCGGTATACCGGCCTGTCGTACTGTAGCGTCACACACTGCGAGGCCAGTACGTGCTGAAATGGTTAAATAGTATCATGGTTTTCATAGGTGTTACATTTGTAGTCTCTAATCTTTTTATATACTATAAACTGTATGTATTCAGCCTTTTATGTATATCAACATTGCTGTTTGGTAGATTCGTGAACATCTGTAGATAGTTTCCAATACCTGTGGAAAAAATTTATATCAGAGTCAGGCATTCATTGGATCATTAACACCCATAAAAATATATGTGTTCTAGCAACATGCAAAGTAGACATATTCATCCTGAAACATTCCAATTAAACTGATAACGGTCAAGTTATATTAAAGCATATTTGGGGGGGGTGAAGATGCTAGAGTAGATATAGTCTAGATACTATATGCCATGATTTTATGATAACCAGTTATCAGACTTAATTAATTTTATGTATTTAAACCAATATTCTAATATTAGTTCAATGACTTCTGCTGTTTGTTAATTTTTTTGTCATTAGCCATGTTTTCTACTTTAAACATCCATTATGTTGTCAGGTCACTTTTTGTAATGAAGTTAGAGCGATTCAGAATTTCCCTTTCATTTATCTAAGGTTCAACTTCCATGAAATGTCTACAGTTTCCACCGGTGTATGAATAACCATCGGAATTTTGTAGGGAATTCAGACCATTCCAGACCTAATTTGTGGATGAAGGAAATGAAAATAAAAACTACAAAAAAAGTTAATTAATTACTGTAACCCCAAACCACTTGAGAGACTTTCGGCTTTGTGCACAGGGCCGGCAACATGTGACATCAATCATGATCAAATGTTAACGCATCTGTTGTTTTATTTCTATTATAAGTAACACGTGCTTATTGTCTACTTCCTGACCAAACATTTGTGCATTTCAGTTGATTATAACCCAGTTACGCAATACAAACCATTCGTAGGGTGGGCAGAATAAATAATATTATGAATCATTTATTTCATGTTCTAAAAATGTCTTGCAAGCAAGAGAATGTGCTGCCACCTGGTGGATTCTCACACAAGTAGAGGGAACTGTGGGCTCCGTCCCTGCTGGTGTATATGGAAGTGCTTTTCACTTCTCTGTGTAGTCAGAGTGACAAGTTCAAGTGCAGTCTTCTGTTATGCGATTAGGAGATTGTTTAACAACAGATTGGAAAAGTGAGCCAATTGCATCAAGGCTTGTGCAAAATGGATTATGCAATGGTGAAGGTATTCTTTCATTTAACTTGTCCATCCACGGTATGTAACAATGTATTACAATTGATACATCCTAGTGCCCTGCGCGGGCCTAGAATTTGATCCCAACCCTGGCCCGCAATTAGCAGTTAGAGTCCAGGTCCGGCCCAGGCCCGCAATAATTTTTCAGGCCGGCAAACAGACATTGTTTTATTAAATATGTATGTATTGGCTTATTGTTAGGGTAGGAGATTTGTTTATCTAACCCTGACTTAACCCATATGCAAGCCATAACCCCAGTTTATATTGTTAATTGAATTAGCTCAACTAAGTTAACATAATTTAATATGATATTTCAATTAAATGTCAATTTCAATTAAATTAAATTATTATGTCTAGGCCAAGCCCATGCCCGGCCCATCCCGCTCACACTAGGCCCGGCCCAAGCCCGATGTGTTTAAATTGTTTTAAGCCCAGGCCCGGCCCGGCCTGCAAAATTATGTAGAGGCCTGGCCTGCGGGCCGGGCCGGGCCGGGCCGGGCCGGGCTTGGACCCAAAGCCGGATCTGTGCAGGGCACTATTACATCCACACTGTAACAATGTATTACAATTGATACATCCACATTATGTAACAATGTTTTACAATTGTTACATCCACAGTATGTAACAATGTTTTACAATTTATACATCCACAATATGTAACAATGTTTTACAATTTATACATCCACAGTATGTAACAATGTTTTATAATTGATACATCCACAGTATGCAACAATGGTTTACAATTGATAATTTTTGTTATTGCTGCATTTTCTGTGTGTCTAAGAAAGCTAGTCGTTTTAATTTGATAGTAGGCCTACACTATTTTATACTGATCTATTTGGTACAAATAGAGATCAAACCGCAATTTGTTTTCTTATTGATGGTCATGTTAAAATGGTTGCATGGTTGTAAAAAAATTTAACCCATAAATTATTCTAAAAGGACATCACTGTGTTGCTGAATTCCTGATTAAGTTTGGTTGAAATCACCTGCATGTAACTCTTAGTTCTGTCACAATGACGATAACCATCAAAACGGGCAGTTTTAGCCAAATATTAATACGTCAGTAGGTATTTTGGGGATGTCACTATCAAAATACCCAAGTCTTCAAATCCTACTCAGCATACGAGAATACGTCTCACTGCCAAATATCTGACATTTTAAACGTACCAGCCGTGCAGGCTAATACAGTTACTTCCTGGTGAATTACAACACTGGCATTGGCTGACTTGTGATTGTTTAAGCACTTGACACGCTTAAACGTGGCAGTGTGTAGTCTGACCCTTTCAGTAAATTTTTTAAAACATAGTTTCATTACTCAATCACCAGGTGGCACTAATGTTAAGGTATTTCTTTTTCCATTTATACACCAGATGGCATCACTTGTTGCTGCAGATACCACTGCTTTCCTTGGTTGAAGCCTTTTGATGGTACATCAATAAAGTGCTAGTGATATTGAGATATTTTAAGGATTTTTTCTTGCTGAAAAAAAATAGTTTATGGACATGGAAAGGACACATTTGCAGATTACGATATTTCTGCTGTACACAGGTTTAAATTTCCAGTTGCTACTTGGCAGCATAATTATGCATGTGTTAGTGATGGAAGGACCCCGGTGTACAAACACAGAATCGGTCAGTGTGGGCAGCAGGTGACTGAGACCATCCTCCATGTTGACTGTTTCAAAAACAAAATCTTAGAATTTGTTGAAAATGCAACTGCAGTTTGGTGACAAAGTAAAAGTCAAGGCGTGAAGTTTATATTTAAAACTGAATAATATTTTTTTGTACAGTGTCAGCATTTGAACATAATGTTCTAATTCATTTTTACCACCTAATTCTTATCCTACAATAATAAAAAAGTTATACAAATATTTATTCTTAAAATATTTGAGATTAGATGATGACTGTATTAATGTACTACAGAGCATGTAAAAAAATGTTGAGCATCATTATTGATTTAAAAACCTTAATAGCTTGAAAGAGCACTTAAAAAACAACTTACGTAATTTCAGATTTAATTCATATTATTAAATTAAATTGCAACTCGGGTGATCCCCAGAAAGCCTGAAATGCGGGACCACCTGTACAAATATGGTATCTGGTATACTATTATATGTAGGTGTTCATATATACATAGATACATATGCACATATATTTCGATATACCAATGATTTTATGATAGTGAGAAAATAATAGTAATGATACAAAAATAATAAAACAATAATAAAAAAACACTAATACTAAAAAACAATAATACTAAAAAAACAATAATAAAAAAACCAATAAAAAAACCAATAATACTAAAAACAATAATACTAAAAAACAATAATACTAAAATGTTAACACAGTATTTAGGAGTTGCCGTTTTAAGGTTTGTGATTTTCCAAATTTGTCATTATGACATAAAAACAATGACATTTTATAAAAAAATTATACAACTGATCCATTACCAAAAGCAGTAAGATATAATTCTGACGTTGTCGAAAAACATTTACGCACTTTTTGACCATTTTGTAATTAGTTCCCAAAGCTACCTCAAGTTGTGTTGCGTAAGTTGCCTGCCAAATCGACGGTTGGCACTCACAAAAGATGTTTTGTCTCGTAAATGTTTGTGATCTTTCTGCATCTACAAATTGCTGATCCAAAGTATCCTTTAGGGCACTCAGCAATATTGTCTGAATTGCTGTCAGCTGACTTTGTGGACGGGAAATGAGGCAGTGTGGGGGGTCCACTGGTTGTTTAAGTGCTGCACAAATAGCCAACCAATTATATTGGTCCTTATTTTCCCCTAAAACTTGGCCCAGATTGCAAGAATTGTCATGGGAATTTAAGAAAATTGCTCATGTTAATACTTGTGTGGCAAATTATTTGTTCCAATTCTGCCATTTTATTTACCTGAAAATCAATGTAAAATCCAACTGTCGGCCAAAGTCTGAGTTTATGTGTATTTTATGGTATTAGAGGATTTTATGTGACCATCCAAATGTGATCACTTTCTTGTTTAAATTTTTTTTCATACCAACATGGTCTTGTAATATGGGATTTATCCATGAAAATGATGATTTATCGGGTATTGCAAATGTTGAAGTAATGAATTAGCAAATTATGTGTATGTGATGGTGGTGGTAGATATATATTTATGCTTGCCCCAAACTAATTTTAGGATGCAGAAACCAGATACCCTGTGAAGGACATTAATTTGTTCGTACACCTGGCAGAATACACTAGAGAAACAACAAACACAAGACCTTGTCTGCTAAACATAAACTAATTTCCTTTCCACTTATAGAATTATACATCTTTGCGTCACCCATTTGTACTATGTCTACGTGTCCGCCTGTCCCCCCATCCATCCATCCGCCCACCTGCTCGTCTACATGTCTGTCTGTCTGTCTGTATGTCTGTCCTTCCACATGTAACTCCCATCATCCCTCTCCCTCCCTTTTCCTTTCTCCTACCTGCCTCTTTGTCTCCCTATCTCATTCCATGCCTTCCTCCCTCTTTCCATCCATCTCTCTCCTTCCTGCCTACTACCCTGCTTCCATTCCCTCCCTCCCTCCCTCCATACCTACCTCCCTCCCTCCCCTCCATGTATCCTTGCTTCCTACCCATCCTTCGTGAATCAAACCATACCTCTCTCTCTCTTCTTCCCTGTTTCTTTTCCTCCCCTCCCTGCCTTCCAATCTCCCTACCTTACTTCTCTCAATTCCCCTTCCATCCCACCCTCTCCCTAGACCCTCCCTCATTCCAACCACCAGTGTGTCCATTGAGTCATCCCTGTATAAATGACAACGAATGCTCCACACGTAGAATGGAATGTTTATGAAGACCATTGACTGCAACAGCGAGTACCACTGAACCAACTTTATTCCAGACTTATTGATTTTGCAATAACAATCCTTCTAGCACAGAGATTTCTTAACTTTCACTGATATCGTCGGAAATAAAGAATCCCAGAGCTTCGGGGATTTCAGTGCTCTCGAGCCGGGTTCTAACATTTTACCACCCATCAAGTGATCAACGTGGCAGCCACCTAGCATGCGCACAGCAATTGCGGTGTACAGCAATTGCGGACAGAACTTTGTATAGCAATTCCAAAACCCACTTTGCTGTTGCAGTTTTTTGCCAGCAGATGGGACTGCACTTTATCCCAGCTGTGGCTTCCCAAGACTGCTCCTAGCACATTCCAAGGGAAGCTGTTTTTAGTGCTGAGTGACTGGTGGAGGAAACAGTGCACGGTGCTGGTGCCAGTGGACCAGTTGATTGGGGTCAACAGCCCTGATGAACGAACGAATTTGTTGCACATATGGCAGCTGAGACACGCTGTGACTTTCGCATGTTTAATGCCTGTTGAGATGACGGCTTCATCGCCGCCGTTGTATTGATCAACAGTCGTGTTATTACATGTCACTGTCGACCCTGGATATCATAGTCTTGGACATGTGGAGACAGTCTCCCTCCGCTAGGGCAAAGTACAGGAAGATTGGGAACTGGGAGCTGACCACGACCTCCGTGCTTGGGTCAAAGGTGAAGATGTGGCTAGTGGATGTCATTGGACGTTGCTTCTCGTTAAAACGTAGGTTTTTTGTTTATTATGCCACGGTGTGAGGTCACACTTCCTTGGCAAGACTCAGGCTATGTTCATGTCAAAGTTGTACTGAGAGTATACATATTTACTAATTTATTGTTTATATATGAATTTATTATTATTTTTATTAGTGTAAATGTGTTTTATTCTGTATGTGCATGTCGCTAGTCTGGTGGCTCTAGTGAGTACTGAGATTTATAAATTTACTGATTTATTTTTATTATTAATATATTGACTTATTTATTATTATTAATTTATATTAGTTGTAAATGTTTTTCATTCTGTATGTCTATGTAGCTGGTGTGGTAGCTGTAGTAAGTATTGAGATTAATAAATTTACTCATCTGTATATTAATACACTAACTTTATGGACAGTCTGGCTGTATCTCCTCCCAGGCAACGACGCCCACTCGCCTCTTTCTACGTTCCTTCACCAGTTCACCTCCTTGCACCAGTCGCCTCTCATCTACCCATTGGCGGTGATAAAATTAACTCATAAATTCATTCATGTACAATCATCTCTGTCCTAGGGACTCTTTATGTGGGTAGTGGCGGACGGATCGAAGGTGTGATCTGTGGTCAACAAAAGCCAAAAAGCAGTTCAAAACCCAAGTAGCTCATTGTGTCTGTCTGTCCGACAGGTAGAAAATAACTAAATAACTACCTTCATGGTTGTTTAATGAGTTAATTTTTTTCTGAGTGCTTTCACGTTGGATACGTCGGTAAAGTGACTGTTTTCTTTAGTGCTTCATTAGATCTTCCATTTGATGGCAACATACCAACATACCAACATTTGTCTAGATGTGTTGGCTGAGTTATAAAATGTTTTCATTCACTGGGCTGGGCCGAGATTGAGGGGTATCTACTTTGGGTGTTTTTTTCTGAAAGTTAAGTGATTTTATTGAATTACACACAACATGTGTGAGTGAACCAAAAGCATTTTTGGGGCCTTTGCACCTATAAGAGTTTGGGGCCTTTGCACCTATAAGAGTTTGGGGCCTTTGCACCTATAAGAGTTTGGGGCCTTTGCACCTATAAAAGTTTGGGGCCTTTGCACCTATAAGAGTTTGGGGCCTTTGCACCTATAAGAGTTTGGGGCCTTTGCACCTATAAGAGTTTGGGGCCTTTGCACCTATAACTCGTTGAACACCGAAAATAATTTTTGCATGGGCAGCACCATATTTGTTAAGAATCCTACATCTAGAGTGTTGATTAGGTTTCCCACAATTCCAACTTAAACGCCTGATTGTAGACGTAGACGATTTTAGTCACATAAGTTCGGACACGCCATTTGCATCTAAAATCAGCTTGTTTGGCAAAATAGTCCATTCATTCATTGTTTACTAACTGCCTCGCATTCCGATTTGACAGTTCTCTTGGTAGAGTGTTTGCGTTGTGTCGAAGTCCGGGGCTGAAGTACCTGCTGGAAGATTGTCGGTACTGCTTCAGGTTTTAATGTTCTCCGTTGATAAATACATCAACTGAAAATTTGAAAATATATCAAATGAAAACATATCAACTTCAAAATACGACTCTTCAAAATTGGCTGAACAAAGTCTAGCATATCGCGTGGGCTTCCAACCATCCCACCTGCAATTGTGAATTCATTGCTTCACTACTGTCTGTTTTTCCAGAGGAAATAAAAAAGACAACTCTGTACCTCGCTGAATCATATTTATATCTGAATGCTGCTCAGTACAGCATTGTAAGAGTTTTTGCTGCGTATAAATCCAATATAAAAACAAATAAAAATGTAACTGCACATCTCGACCACGTTAAAAATACATGTGATATGCACAGCCGGCGTCACAGCCGCGTTGGGGGTTAAGGGGCTGCTCGCTGCTGATTGCAAACACTGATGGTTATGTCAGCTTCCATGAAAAATTACATTAGACCAGAATTTCACACTTTAGAACAGATTCCCAGTAAACCACTTGAAATTATTCTTGATTATAGTTGCAAATGGTTAGTTTGTAGGCACTTTTATAGGTGCAAATGCCCAAAACAATGCCTTTGGTTTCACTTTAATGGAGCATCAATGTGTTGTGATATGTTGAAGAAAATCAAATCATAGGACAAATTATGCAGGAATCCTAAGAAACGTCATAAATGTGGTTTCACCCCTTTTGTTATATGGACGGGTGTAAGCTGGTTTATTATTAATACCTGCATAGTAACTTATTATTTAATACCTGTATAGTAACTTATTATTAATACCTGTATAGTAACTTATTATTAATTGATATTAGTTGATATTAATTGTAAATGGTTTTATTTGGTAAGTGTACATGGCTTCTGTGGTGCCTCTAGCAAGAACTGAGATTAATATATTTACTGTATTATTAGAAGTATACTGACTAATTCATTATTAATTTATATTAGTTATAAATGTTTTTATTATATCTGTAGCTGGTGTTGTGGTACTCAAATTCATAGATTTAGCTATTTATTATTATTAATTAATATTATTAATTTATTGTTACTTTATATTAGTTGTCAATGTTTCTATTCTGTGGTGAATTTAGTAGGGTGTTTACCCCGTCAGCAGGAGGTACATGGTTTGAATGAGATGTGATATTGGCCTACATTTCCAGGGTAGAGTTAAACTGGTCCTAGCGTAAGAGAAGGGAGGTAAAGATGTGTCCTTCTAATAGGGCACTACAAATAGATGCCCTAATTACTTATGGGTGCCTGGTAGTTAAATGGTCCCACGCTGAAGTGGATGTGTAACCTGCTCTGTAACATATGGTGTACATAATAAAATATACAAAAATAATGAACGAATGTAACTTGGAAATTGGCTTAGGCATAAAATGCTGGTGCGCAACTTTTTTTGTAGTTCTGGGCATTTTATTGTATCAAAGCTGACTTTACAGATCAGCAGAAGAGATATAAAATATTGGGTATGACTGACTAATTCTTACACTGCTGCACTCATAAGTTGTTGTTCTCTCCCGCTGCTCTCTATCGGAAGCTGATTCCCACCACTTTCCCTTTTCACCTTTCCCAGATCCATCTTAGCACTGCCATGGCAGCTTCTTCCCATCTTGTGGTCTGCCCTTTCACAGGGGCTGAGATTGGCTGTTTCACCACCTCCGCTCTCTTTCTGATAGGTGGCCTTCCTCCATCTGCACTAAGTGACCTGCCTGCATCATCTCACTATTCCTGTTAACCGCAACAGAATGTCAGAATGTTTAAAGATGTGATTTCAACATCACATTCATTGCTATACGGAAAAATCAACTTACTGCCTGACGTGCCACTTTTTAAAATAAAATCCATAAAAATCAAAAAATCGTATAAATCACATACAATTTTTTGACTGCTATAAGTTTGTCATTCATTGTCTTAGATTAAAATTATTGTATTATGCATTACTATGCCGTGTTGTAATGAGAGAAAGTTCTCCCATACACTGCAAGAGAAATAAAATCATTGTCATCAAACCAATGATGCGGCATCAAGTTATGGCTGTCCTGCAGGATATCAGCATTCATGATATGACGAGTATGGCTGCCTATTTCTGTGAATTCTGCCACAGCTATGCACCTGCCAGCTTATGAATATCAATGATATTTATGCAATAACCAACATAAGTCCGATGTAGTAGAGAATTGAAACGGGCCAAATAAATGACGTTTTTTATTACAAAGTGGACTGTTTATCACGCAGCCACTTTGGGAAGAACATTAACAGGGACGTGAGCTACTCAAAGCTAACCAGACAGGAACTGAACACATGTACAGCCCCATCCGGCAAGTTTCTCAGAGCCCACATTCCTACAGGCATGACGATAACATATATGCATCAAGAAGTCGTCATGAACATGTAATACAAAGAATACAGACATTCAACCACCATTACACATATTTAATTACAAACAGGTGGGGCCATTTCGCCACAAGGTCACCCACAAACCTGTGACCTCCCGCCATTGATGTCAATTGCCATGTTTTCCAAAACAAAAAAATTATGGCAAGGACATGTCTTGTGTCCAAAGATCAAACACCATTTTGCCAATATCTGCTAAAGGGCAGACAAAGTGGCACACAGTGGCACACAGTGGCGCTGTGGTTAGAGTGTTCGACTGTCAGTTGAGAGAATTAGGCATCTTCATTCACTGCACTTTTTTATGCGTGGGTAAATGTTTTATGAATATAGGATCCAGGATCTTGCATGCCGTAAACCCCCGAAATAGACAGAGGATATTGAAATTTAATAAATAAGGATATTGAAATGGCAACTGTTAAATATACTGCAGGATCAAAGCCCAATGCAGAATATATTATTTAGAATCAACACTAACCGATATATGTTAAAAAAACTCCCAATGACTGTAAGCATGTCTAGCAATGATCAAATCACCAGCTCAAAAGGATGATTTAGGCATGAGGTAATATAGGCATAGCCTTGTTTTAGTCTAGGCATGTTTAATGTACTCTGGCTGAGTTGCAGACTGATGACAGACTTCCACCGCACAGCTCACACTAACAATTATAACAGCAAAATAAATGTTTACCTCACGTAATACAAGTGACAATTTAAACTGTATGTAAAAATATAAATCTTTTTATTTATTTGCAAATTTTGGTTTGTCAAACTGGTTTGTGCCTACTCTTCCCGATACATCTAAAGCAGCATCTGATGGATTACAAGCGTTTTGATTCTGCCATCACCATAATCACTAAATGTGACTTTGTATGCACCTTTTCACCAGAGGTGTAATAGTTAAATTGTTGATCCCTAGGTGGCAGCATTGGGCTGCTCCAGGTCTGTGTGCAGTCGGGATGTGTAAAGGTGTCTCAGTAAATGCTGCCAACAAAGTAGGCTGATAGGTTGTCTTGTTACACTGTGTTGTCTGACAGGCTGACCTATCGCACTTTGGGGTCTGATAGGATGTCTTGTTGTCCCTTTGAATCTGATAGGTTGTCCTATTGTACCTTAATTAGGGTCTGATAATCTGACCTGCCTTTTGTATTACAATTACAATTAACCCAGTGAAGACGCCAATACAGAAGTTAATGCGTGAGACTTCTACGAATTGTTTTGTGTGTTCATGTGTTCATGTGTTCATGTGTTTGTGTGTTCATGGTCTAAATAGCGACAAACACGCCCAGTGCTGGCTGTGAAGGTGTTAGTATCCACAGTACCCATTTGCCTCGTGCAGTTATTTATTGGTGTGTTGACTTGTTCTGCCTTCACATAGTAATGATGGAGACTGCGTTCTGTGCGGCAGACCACAGGAAATTGGCTGTCAGCTCAGTCTCGTTCCTTTGTGTACACAACTATTTATTTGTCACGCATTATCCAACAAATCGTCTACAAACACGTAATATAAATGATACATGCTCAGCCTGTGCTATTTTTGCCAATTTATTGTTATCCACCATGGAGATGATTTTGTTTGTGGCTTGCAAAGTAATATGCCAGCGTTGAGGTATTTTTAGCTCATGTTGAAATCTCTTTACTGTATTTGGGTCATTCCATATGAAATCAACCAGCAATATTCTTGACCCCCTCTGATTTTAATGAAATTTTGCACAATTTTTTTTCAGATGCTATGTGATGCATATCAGTTGATATAATAATGTTTTAGCTTTATTTTAAGACCAAACCCAGTTCTTTAGGACAATTAGGGCCAAAGTTGTCTACATACGTGTTAAGAGGTAACGTAAAATTTTGGCCATTTTTTTATCAATAACTCTAAAAATGATTTCACTCATATATCAGAAATTTGGCTTAAGTAAATTTCCAAACAGGCCAACAGGTGTGCCAAATTTCATTAAAATTGGAGGAGGTCAAGAATATTTTGGCCTTTTCTTGGTTGATTTCATATGGAATGCCCCATTTGACGTATTAAGTGTACATACATTAATTAGCATACACCCCCTTTTTTAATCAGCAGGATCCATAATTATTGTACTTGGGTGTGGAACAACTAAAACGTGTCGCCATCTGGTGTTAAAAAGTTGGCACAACTTTTCAGTTGTTCTGCACTGGTCACCAAATGACACCACTAGTGTTAAACAGTTACCGTATTGTCTAGAGAAACAGTTTTTGGTGTGTGCTGATAAGAACAGATTCCTTGACATTTTTTTATGGCCCAATTTTTTTTAAAACATTGTAGGCTTAGATCGAGCACGTACGTTAATTTTCTGTATTAGCATCCAAAGCTTTTTCAAGGTCGAAGTATACATCACTGATTCTACGATGTTTACATCTGATATTTGTTGGAGCCTATCAGTAAGCATTGTGATTTTTTAACATAATATGTTACAAATTTATAAAGAAAAGTTTAACAATGCTGACATTTCTATCATGTTTTTGGGCGACATTTACACGACTCGTGTTTTGAACACTGAGGAATTCGTGAAAAAGCTCATCAAGTTGGCAGACAATAATAATAGTTGTGATTAAAAGAAAAGTCTTTCTTCATTACACATTGAAGAAATTATAAAAAATTATAGCAGTGAAAGTGTCAAAATAATTAATATCAATAAAACAACTTGCTATGTTACTTTTGTTTAACAATGATGTCCATACTAGCCCTATCAAGGTTCAAAGGTATTGTTTCTTTATTAATTGGTTTCGTGTTCAAGCCATCTGATTGATTGACATTGAACTTTGTCACTCTGTTCCTACTGATTTCTTTCCAGCATTGATTGTGTAATTAGTTTGATTGAATTAATTAGTTTGACATCATTGATTTTTAATTTGTGAAGCTGTATCTTATCTGCAAAAAATATAATTAGGTTTGATACAGAGAAGCATTCTGCATACTTGCCAACCTTGTGTGACGCACACAGGTAACAGAAATCTGTAAGACCCGCAAAAAACCCTATGGTTATAATTTACATCCACTAGATTGCTCAAAAGGAGCTCGCCTTGCAAACTGATCGATATATATATATATATTGATTGGACCTCACGAGACTTTGGCACATCTGACTGTGAACTTCTAAAATATTCACAAGAGTAGTTTTTTCATCGTGTTTTGAACCAATAACCTGTTATTTTCATGCTATTTGTCTAAAGCAGGACATAGTCTGTAATTCAGAAATCTACAAAATGTACAAAACCATAAGGAATGTCTCCTTGATGTGAAACTTTCTAAAAAAATTGTCATAAAAAATAGTTAGGGGCCACAAGAGCTGCCATGTGTCTTTTCACCCAAATTTGCGTGTTTGTTAAAACTGGTGACGCCGTCAAGTCTACAGGGCGTCTATATTTTCCTCCAATCTTCGTACGTGACAAGAACGTGGAAATGAATATATTGAAAAAGAGCTCTGAATTCAACGCAAACTGTTATACTAGTGATTCTGAATAAAACATGGATCACGCTTTTATCAGTCAATTGGCGATGGATACCTGATTGTTATGGACCGTAGTGATCCAGTGTCTGTGCCAAGGGCAATGAATTTGCACTGAGTAGTCAGCCAAGAAACTCTAGTGAGAATTGTGCAGTTCAGGTGTGATCGGAGGGTGCAAGAAATGTTTATGTGACTGTTTCGTGGAGGAGACCATCGCCAATTGTGTGTGTGTGTATGTATATATATATATATAATATATATATACAACTGTATATATATATATATATATATATATATATAATTTTTATTGAGACCCATATTTGGCATACTTTGTGTGTGTGCTTCCATTCCTGCGTGTTTTATGTATATGTTTATGGTGTGTGTGTGCGTGCGTGCGTGCATTTGTGTGTGTGCATGGGTGCTTTGCTTTTGTCAAATGCATTTTCCTTTTGATAAAATAATGTTTCATATGCAACATTTCAGGAAAATTTCTACGACGTAAAGGAATGGTAGAACATTACCAATGTGGGGAATGACCCTTGATATGAAAAACAAATATAGCAATACTAAAAGACAGCTGCCACAAATTGTCACATGTTGATTTTAATCAGTAAACATTTATGTCATTACAAAATTGGTTTTGTCATCAGATTACAATAAAACCATTTATGCGAAACATTTATTTAATTAACTGATGATGTCATGCATCTATCATATGAGCCAAATTTGTCCCTATCACTGACCATGCGGCTGATGTCTAATTACAATTGGCGCCATTCATTTCTCTGCCATCAATGACGATCATGTTGATCAGCTGTCATACCTTGATGATTAATTTATAATCATTGTCAAATGTGACGATTAATTGGGAAATCCGTGACATGGCTATGTACTCATAAGGCGATTATGAATGTGTTGGATACGTAGGAAGAGATCATTGATGGTGCGAGAATCTGTCGGTGAACTTGTGAGAACTGCATGCCTCCTGGTGGCTGTTTTGATGGCTCTGTTAACAAGAAGGTGCAAGATCGCAGAAAAATGTGTCACATGTCGCGAGTGGACATTCTTTTTGTGGTCTATGGCATTTGCTTTGTGGTGTCTTTGAAGTGGTCAAGCAGTGATTGCAAATGCCAGTGACGGAAATTGGCTTGTTATGTCAATGTGTGACATTGTTGCCTTGAAGACAGCGACCATATATTACATTGCAGCTGACGTCTATATTTGTTCACATCTGACACCGGACAGTCACATGTGACGTATATTGGCCATCACAAGAGATTGGGAAAATAGAAACGGTTTCTGAAGATTCGACAGAGCATTGTTGGAGAGATTACACGTCAAAAAATGTGATATGAATTTGGAGTTATTTATGGAACATTGCTGAAGGTTTTGATGTCATTGAACATGGGGCAGACCTTTGAGGCGTCATGTAGAAATCTTATTGGACATGACCATGGCGACATTTTAGAATGAATCAAATCACAGCTATAGTGAACGTCTTAGTAGATAGAGTTAGGTGTTACATGCGTTCGAAAGGTAGATCGGTTTTTACAATAAATAACAAGCATTGTTTGTCGACTTTTTAGCTGGTTCAGTTATGGGGAGGCGTCTTGAGTTAGGCCTACATGGGCAGAGTTTTTCTAGCGACCTCTTGGACAGATGCTTCCTCCTGGACTGTTTCACTTTTTGATAGGAAAATTTGTGTCAATAAGCCTTTAACCTCGTCTTTAAGCATGATTGAGAGTGAACAAGTGATTGTGTGTGTGTGCATACATGATTGCATGTGTGCATGTATATCGCACGTGTTAACAATTATAATCCTGCCATTTCTTTGGTGAGACTGACATAACCAAATTTTCTCTCTGTCTGTTTCAGGTAGGTACCCATGATTTCATGTCCTCCTATCTAGGCATCCAGCGGGTAAGTTCTACAGAAAAATGTGCGCTTTCGTAAAATAACATTTTAGAAACTGTTTTATCTGCCTGCCTGTGTGTACATACTTATCCATATTTGTTGCGACAGTACCCAATTATGGCATCATATTGCAAATATTTTTCAAACAAATAAGATATTTAATGTTTTTATTGATGACATTAATTGTCTTAACTTAAATATCTTTACGTTGGCATATAGCAAAGATAATGGTTAATACATTTTATAGTTTGTGCAAAATTATATTTCTGCTTTGACCTGTGTGTTTAAATGGCGGTGATGCTAAATAAGATAGCCTGCTGCTAATAATTGCTTACTTTTTACTGGGATTAAATCAACTTAGTGTACTGGGTTTTAATATTAATTAATATTGATGTAATTGATATATTTTGTTGGTCACACCATCCATGCCTCACTTGATACATGTGTGATGGGGCCCGGGTTGTCTTGGTTGGATGTTGTGTGCAGTATGGAAATGTTTTATTAAAATTTGATTCGGTAGAATGATGTGCATCCTTGTGTGTGTTGTGTTACCTCGATCCATACGTGCAGTCGTGCACGCATGTTATCTCCGTGGATGCGTTCATGCATTCATTCATAGTTCCAAGTCTGACAAAGCAGACAGCAAAATTAAGACTTCTTGAAAATGGATTATAAAAAATCTTCTTCATAAGAAATCAATATTTGCAGTTTTTTAGATATACATTTCCTATCTAAAAAGCTTTCATAACCCCCTTTTTAAAATTTCTATTTGATTTCTTAATCCTCTTTTATAGTGTTACAATAATAATAATGTTTATTTCAGACAAAAAGTCAATATATATATATATATATATATATATATATATATATATATATATATATATATATATATATATATATATATAAAATACAAGTAAAAATGTATAAAATATAAACACATGTGCATTACAAGTACATGTATAAAAAGTTAAAATATAAATAAATATACACATATACATCATATTATTAATTAAACCACTGTTAGACGTTTCTCATATTATTATAAAGCGACACTGATGGTTCTATTCTGTAGATAACGATACTGATCTATTTTCCTAGAGATTGGAAATTAGGCACCTTTCTAGGGAACTGGTTAAAGCACTGCCTCAGGGATGCTGGGAATGACTATATCTTCATCTTTCATATGGTGTCTGTCTGTCTTGTGACAGTTCCATTTCCCACTGTCATACTAAATTATGTGTTAATCAACAGCAAGCTGGGTTACTTTGGGACCTTGAATTATAGTTGTCCAAGATGTATCAATGTTACCGGGAAATACCGCTTTTTCCATTGATCCCTCTTTTGTATTATATTAAAACAAATCTATTTGTTGCGAGGCCGTTCTAGGCATGTCATTTCTCTGGTTTCGAGTGATTTAACATTTTCTCACACATGCGTACACTGCAAACGAGAACTCCAAATCAAAATGGTGACACTTAAAAACAACAGTCTGCTAAGGGACTGTGTGTCATTGTTGACATCTACCCCCGTTTGTACAAAGCGTACCCCTCCCCGAATTAATACTTTGAATTGTTTATAATTATAATAATTTCCAAGATATCAGACTGTATTAAAGCGTTGCGCCTTGACTTATTGATTACATGACTTGTAGTTCCATAACAGTTCACTGTGTGGTGCTGCATGACGCAATGGTGGTCATATTTTGCATGCAACCAACGTTTGCAAAATTAGTGAGAGAGCTTTGACCATCTCTTCACCCCCCCCCCCCGTTTGTATGACTAGATAACTGTCAACAATTGTGAAAGGACCTAAAACATTGAGTGGAGAAGGATGTTTCTTTCAGCCTTCGTCGATTAACGTGTTCCCAGGTGCATATGTTAGCAGCCAAGAGAGAGCCAGAGCCTACCGCACTACACGCAATATGCATTTGGACATTTGACACAACAGCATTTGTGCACTTTCCATGAGCATATGTTGACACCCATGGCCTGGGACACCCATGGCCCGAGACACCCATGGCCTGGGACACCACGTGTGAAAGAAATATTGGCGCATATTGAGAGTTTATCTTATTATGGGGCCTTTTGTTTGTTATAAATTGGTTTACGGATTTTCTTTAACACAAGAATGGGTCGTTCGGCAAATAAGTAATCCAAATATTGGTAATCACGAAATAGATTTGCCTAAATTATTTACCCTGCAAAACAAATTTTTTTCTATACAAATACATTAATTCGATCATTCCACAAAAAAGCATCTATTTTTAAAATAATTAGTTTGCGGTCCAAATAGCACCACTGATTGCATCCGCAGTGAGTGATAATGTAAGCAGCTAACGATCTCTGCAGAAGACGCTGATGCAATGCGGCACTACTAAAAAGTGTGCAAGACACATTATTTTTGAAAGAAAATATTTTTTTGTATGTGGACGATGTGGAATGATAATTCATGCTAAATTACATGATGAAAAGAAAGCAATTTTTTTTCTAAAACGGAAATATCGGGGTCGGCAGATCCGTAAGCCAGCTAATAAAAAAGTAAAAGGCCTGGCGATAAAATGTGTTTATATTTCATGGCATTAAAATGCTACATTTAGCTCTACTTTAAGGGTTGTTGTCATATTTTTTTCATAACTATGCAAAATTAGAATTGGCAATTTATATGGCCTATTTTTTTTTAGCCAAATTCAGACATCAAATTCATTGACACGTTCCATGGTCATTTATTTTCTTCCATGTATCACACAAATTTGAACATTCACATTTACAAATTGTTAATAAACAATATTTAAATGTGCCGTTTTAATATAATGATACGCTAAAAACTAATTGCGCTAAAATCCTCTCTGTCAACGCATGGTCAATCTTGTTCAAAGTTATTAAAACATTAGATCAGATGTGTTTTGTGTTCTGGTGCTAATGTTGTGATTTCTGTTTAATATCAAGCAAAGAATATGTATTCTTTGCTGAAACAGTAATTCTTTAGCTATTTGTGTTCTTGTCATTGTCGTTGATATGTCGTTGTTGTTGTCATGGATACGTCATTGTTGTCGTGGATACGTCATTGTTGTTGTCGTGGATACGTCATTGTTGTTGTTGTCATGGATACGTCATTGTTCAGACTCTCTAATTTAAAGTACAGAATTAAGTGTTGTACTTCTGTCACTCGATGCATATACACGCCTGCCGTCTAGCGACCAAAACATGATATTCCGGTTACCGAATATTGACCAAGCATGATTGAGCGGTCAACACTGACCGTGTCTGTAAAAGCACCTGCAATAATTTGCAGAGATTCGTCAGGCTGAGCTCGGCTCCATGATGGCAATGTTTTATTGAGTGGCGCTATATGAGAGTTTGGATGACGAGATCTGTCAACTAATGCCTTGAGATTTTACTTAACGTCTCTGCCAGACATATTTTACATGATGTATGGAGCTGATGTCAATGAATTCAGTATAGACCGGTCAATTTTCCCACACGAGACCGAAATCCTGCTGTCCGATAATAGAAGTACCGGTTAGTCAGGATTAATAGGACACAGCAGCGCAATGACGGAATCTTGGTCAAGAGAACCAAGGTTCAAATCTTCTTGCTGTCATTCCAAAGATTGGGCAATTTCATTTACTCCTCGTCTCAGATCACTCAACTGTAAACATGAGTACCTGGCTATAAAGACTGATGGATATATGTGAGTAAATGAATAATCTTTGTGCAGTATTTGCAGCATGGCTGAAAGCTTCACAAAGTGTTTAAAATAGTGAACGGTTATGAGGATGTTCATAGGAATATGTTCTTCAAACTTAAAGAAGGCAGTAGAACCAGAGGACACAAAGCAGCATTCGTTAAGGAGCAGTGTAGGTTGGACATGAGAAAGTACTCTTTCTCACAGAGGGTGATAAATGAATGGAACAAACTGCCAAATGATTGTGTTAATGCTAGTAGTTTGAATATTTAAAAAAATAGAATTGACAGATATTTGATAAGGGCGGGCTACACATAGATGAAAAAAATGAAAGATAATGAGTCTCGATAAGCCAATGGCTTCCTTGTCCACTTGCCATCTGGAACTTGTTGTTTGGGATGGCAATCTTGTTAAAGAGGTTGAGTTGGTGTTGGAATTAATAGGTCTGCCAGGGGGTGACATGTGAAGCACTTTCAGTGGGTCCCATTGGTTGAGTACAGTGCTATATACAGTGCCATATAAGAACATACCTTCACTACCCAGAATACTACTCAAATGTCAAAAAAAACTGTTTAGGTTTGGTGTAGGTGTGACTTGCAAATAGATGAATATTTTATGTTGTGACCCTCAATAAAGAATGCTGACAGTTGGGTATAAAGATACCTATTATTAGGAGAGACAATACCCAGCATAACATGTTTGTGCATATATAATTTTACAAGAAAAAGATCCTGAACCTGGTTGATATAAAGAGTGTTGCTAAACATAGTTTAATTATTGTTATAGAATATTTATTGAACCATCAAAACAACTACTAATAGCTGTTTACAAGCTTACAAAGACGTTCACTATGCATGCACGTCATCGAATGTGTGGTTGAAATTTTTATTTTAACATCAAAACCCTCTAAGATGTCGTTCATTAAACAATAACACAAGGGAGCCTAATAATAATTATGTCTAGTCTTATCCGGCCAGGTATATTGGCTTGCCGTTTGGGTGGGCTCGTTAGCCTACTAAGTACAGTTTGTGTGCTTGTTCTACCAGGGTACACATGAGATATATAGCAGCATGCCTTTGGCCAGGAAATAGAGATGCTGGCATCTACTGATGTTTTTGGTACCATCAATGATAGATGTTATCTATTACCGCACCAACTTGCTTTGTTGTCGAACTTCCTATCACCAGTTTCTTTTAATTCTAGGGAGAAAAATTTTTTCAACACAGGTTAAGAGGTAATGTGAAATTTTTTATGCAGTATTATAAAAACTATTTCACTCATGGGTTTTAAAGTTCACACATTACAACAGGCCTAACATGTATGTCCCAAATGTCGTCAAAATCGGAGAGGGTCGAAAACATGGTTGGTTAATTTTGTACGGAACGACCCACCATCAACTGTACAAAGTCGTGATACCTGTCTATGCAACATTGCTTTAATGTCAAATAAATTTTTTTCTTCTAGAAAAAATCCGTTCATTTTAAACTTTTTAAGAGCCAATGTTAAATTTTTTCACTTTATTTTAAATGTTTGATGTGCAATATTATAAAACTATTTTACTCACACGCCTAAGATTTGACATTTTACAACAGGCCTAACATGTGTTCCAAATTTCATCAAAATCTTAGGTGATCCAGAACACTGCTGGTCGATTTGATATGGAACGACCAACCATCAGTGAAACCTGTCATTACATCACAGATTTAATGTTGAACGTTCCACTGCAAGTTCTTTTAATTTTTAGGAAAATCTCTTTCGTTCTCACCTGGGAGTTGTGGATAATTTTTTGCACCCCCACATATGTGGATGAATCCAGTACTCTTGAGACATGGGAAGTGCTCAGTCTCCGGTATTTGTTCAAAGAACTGTGATGTGCAGATCTTAAATCATATTGACATTAATCTGCAAATCTCATCTCATTTTCCAAGTTTGCTAATAGATATTAAACATCGATGCACATTAAATATTAAGATGTCATGCGAAAGTGTGTTTGTCTAAACAAGAGAAAGAAAATTTCTTTTCCGTGAACTACAGTTAAAAAGTGCAATTATCAAGTTAAAAATAAATTTTGGCATAATTTAATTAATTAATAGAGCTACAATCATGATTTATCCTGTTTTTAGACAAGGAATCCATTAAAATATATTCAAAAGCCTAAGACGGGTCATTTGAATGAAAATAGCATTATAATAATTACTTCTACATAATTGCTACTAAGGAGAATTGTTGGTAATGAAGTTAACCACAAAACCTAGAATCTATTGATCAGTTGCTTTCCATGATTACCTGCAAAATTCGCAATTATAATTTTGCCGCTGGCAAGTTGACTTTGTAAGCCGTCCTGCATTCATTGATTTGACATAATATATTTTATGTTATTATGTCATTAGTTGGAGAGCATGGTTGAGTGGCATCGATCTTGCAATATTAAATGTCATTACATATGTACAGTGGAATGTCATTAATCCAGACTCCATTGAGCCGTGGCCGGCCTTTGGCTTGATTAAATTTTTTTTATGTAACCTGTTGCGTCATTACAAGGTACTAATGGATAACTGAGCTTGGCCCCCCGGCCTCCCCTTGGCCCCCCGGCCTCCCCTTGGCCCCCCCAGCCTCCCCTTTGCGAGATCCTAAATATGCTACTGCTTGGTCGAGCCTAGTATATCCCATTATTACAAAAATATATAAAATAAAAAACCCACAATTTTGAGTATTAAATAACTGAAATGAGAACAACATGGCTATCTCGGTCCACCTGGTCCATATTCCATATTCACTGGTCCACCTGGTCTGTCTTCCCTGGTCCTCCTGATCCGTCTTCCTTGGTCCACCTTTCAGGATGTCCACAAATTTAATACTTGAATCGATTTTCAATATTTGTTGTATTGCTGTTTTTGGTATCTTTTATCATGCAGTTGAGTACGTAGTTATAAGTGACATTAATAACTGTAATTGCAACACGATCAACAACCATTTATCCCTTGTTCCGCAAGGTTGATATAGTGCTTTGGGTCTCTAGGGAGTATTATGACCGCATCATTGCTAATCTGCAGTGTATGGAATATCAACATGCTATCGTTGTCTCACGGTAGCTCTCATTGCACAAACAAAGCGACATTTATCAATGCACCCTTTAAATATCGGTGACTATGACATCCAAATGTTACAGTAGCGAATGTCAGAATGCTGGCTGTCGAACATGTTAGGGAGCATCGGTCCGTGCCATGCGGGAATAATGACTGTTTGTTTTTGGATGACAGGCAAATTGATACATATGTTCGCAGGTCTACCAGGGATCGACCATTATGAGGGAGCAGTATAAGTGTGGATAAATGGATTTTCTGCCCGGTGTGAGCACTGATAAAAGCTCGGTTTAACAGCGATTGTGTTCCGAGTGATGTAGTCTGTGCACATGATGTGGTATGACGCAACTAATATCGGTGATTATTCTGTGTGCCGTCTGTATGGATATTGCTGTATGAGACAAATCATGGCACTTGTTGATTGGCCTGGCGTCTGTCAGATGTGCTGCCTCCAGTAAATGCAGAGATTCTCGACCGGCACAAACTCGATTTACTGGATATGTCATATTTTCAGCTGGTCGTCTGGAGCTAATCAGCAGATTTTGCACATTGCTGAGCGTTGCTGTCAGTCCAGAGTCATTGACATATTGTAACTGGACCACGCAGACGCCGTCGTTGAGGCTGGTCCACCGTACCTTGGTCTGAGTCCTGTCTGGTTTCATGGAAGAACTTGCTAATCTGCCGTGAATTGGGAACACATTTGGGCTGTCAAGGACGAACCGTGACACAACTCTGCATCTGGGAGAAGTCACTCTTCCAAATCTTCACTACACAACCCATCTCCCGTTCTGTGACTAGCCAGAACCGACAGTTCATGCATGCTCGTGAATCCCGATGAAGACCATCTGATTGGTTTGCAGGCAACGTTACATTATTATTAACCGTGAAGTGAAGGATTCCGCAGCGTGTGCCAGTGAGTACTCTCCACTCCCCACAACCGCCTGAGAAAGCCGTGCCAATGTGCGGCTAATTGCTGTCTACGCAACTACAATCATTGCTGTGAGCCTTTGATGGTCACAGTTCTATAATCTCTCTAAGCTGCATGCCGGTCGCACACACGCACTCGTGACAGACACAGGCGTATCAGTGATGATGACATCTCAGGTGATGCCGGATCGCGAACCGGATATGAAACTTCAACGGCTCGTATCATCTGGTTAGGTTCCCAGCTGGTGATTGCCATACACAAAGTTTCGCTCACGATGGTAAAACAGATAAGAAAAGTCCATGTTGTGTAGCAGCTGGGCTGTGATTTATTGAATGAATGACTACGGATACCGGCGGTGAAAAAAAATTACGCCACCACTGATTGGATGACAAATATGAATAGTGAATCGTCATGCCAAAATGTCACGGCTTGTGTCATTGTGTCTGTGACACCAGACTAAGTGGATTCGTGGGGAAATAAGCAACAGTTTTGCTTAGATTTGTGTTGACATCAAAGGAGGGAATCGGAGGACAAGGGAAATGGAACCGGAAGGTTGAAACGAGGGATTTAGGCAAGATTGAGACCGTGTTTGTTTGAATAGTGGCACACAGATAACCGAGGATGGGAAATGTGAAGTCGGTGCAGAAGCTGAAGACAGTGTGGCTAAAGAGAGGTAGGTGTCACACTACTGTCAAATTGGTTGGGCAGACATTGTATGGACGTCTGATTCTGATGTTGCACTGTAGTCAGTTATGTTGTACTGTAGTCAGTTATGTTGTACTGTAGTCAGTTATGAAAAGGTGTTGTTGCATATGAGAGTCCATCTGTAGTGCAGATTTACAGATGACGTTACTTTAATTGTGAATGTCAGTTTTGTCATTATTAATTTAGACCCCATTAGACGAAATGACACTAATAATAATAACGTTGTTTCGTCGTGGAAATGTCATAGCTGTCATTGTATTCGGTTCCGTTTTTGCCCTTGTCTATGATCGAGCATCATTAATAGTTTTGATATTTGACCTGCAGTGTCAGCTAAAATATCGGTTCTATAAACCATGGTTCATGCAGACACATTCTTCGTCAGACGTTCTGTATCATGCAGATTTCCATCATTGCATTAGGGAGGGGTACATACATATACCATTTTATACCGATCTGTTTCAAATGGAAACAAGATAAAGTACACATTTTCAGGTAAAATAGAATTACAAACTTATAATGGTTAAAACACCAATACTTTTGACGCAAGCCAGATTTCTGAAGAAAACCTATTCGACTGCATTTGATGTAGGAATATTTTGTGTTCTCATACACGACGACCTACATTTGGAATAGGAACGCTGTAGGCTGACTAAACAGCGAAACGTGAAATAACAATAATAACAAACATGATTTATTCACTAATATCCACAGTAAGACCCTGTTCAGGAATGTTTACATTTGTTATATGGATTTATATGGCTTTATACAGTATTTTAAGTAAAAAATACGGATTTCAATAAAAATGCTATTGCAAATGATATCCAATTCATTGTGTGCTGGCACCGTTCTGTCCATGCACTGTGCGTCCCTCCAGTGCCACCATGTGCTGGCACCGTTCTGTCCGTGCACTGTGCGTCCCTCCAGTGCCATCATGTGCTGGCACCGTTCTGTCCGTGCACTGTGCGTCCCTCCAGTGCCACCATGTGCTGGCACCATTCTGTCCGTGCACTGTGCGTCCCTCCAGTGCCATCATGTGCTGGCACCATTCTGTCCGAGCACCGTGCGTCCCTCCAGTGCCATTCATAATTTACTATGCAGCTTCTGTCCCTTTATCTCATGTTTTTATCTCTATCATCCGGATTACCTCCATTGATTCACTCTCGCGCCTATCGCAACTTTGTTCGCGGCATCGGTAATGTAACTCGTCGCCGGAACACCTGTGTGCCTCGGATGGCGCACCTGGTCTTTAATTACGCTACAGATCTGTTGTATGATTCCAGAATGGCCGAAGCTTATGGGTCATCTCAAAACAATAAAATGTTAAGAAACTTAAGAACTTTATGAAAACCTATCTATTTAGGTATTTAGGAGTGAGGGCACTTTTTATGAACATGTAATTTATTTATTTATTATAATTATTTATTTATCTCCTATCATCTCCTATTATATTATTGATTATAATTATATATATATATATATATATACACACATATATATATATATATTATTAATGTTACTCAAGTACTCTTTTTAGTATACATTTTAACTATTATATATTTATTATTTTATGATTGTATGTTTTGTATGTGCCTATGAACAGGCTGGTCCGAGATACATGGCGCTTTATAAATGTTAGTAGTAATACCAATAATAGTGGTATGCATTATGCTAGAACAATAATAATATATAATTTATCAACAGAATCAAGTTAGTATTTGATGGTCACAACACAAAGGACGAGGACATTTTCACGGATGTCGATGTAATTGAAAGTTTCACGAGAGGTCAGAGGTTAAATGGTGTTGGCTGATGTTTTGCGATGGTCCCTTAAAAGTAAGACCGGTTACTGTATTGACATGGCCACTGGTGATTTCCTGGTATAGGTACTATTCAATCTACTACACAATCAATTGTATAATTAGTATGCTTTGATATTGATCACATTGTCAGGTGGGGTACTGTAATTATCCATGTATAATATGCGCGATAGAAAATATGTTCTTACTCATAGTTCCCGTAAAAGGGATGAGGCCGACTTCATCTTGTTCTGCTGCCCTGCTGTGGTTGTTGTCCTTTGGTTGTTGTCATTTGGTTGTCATTTGGTTGTTGTCATTTGGTTGTTGTTGCACAGATTCCCACACCGGGCCCGTTGTATTACTGGGTTGTAATTAGTCCACACTAGCAAAAATACCCACCCTCCATACGGGATACCTTGGCAGTTCGTGTTTACCAAATTTCAGGATACACAACATTATTACATAAATGCCTTAGTACTTGTTGCGGCCAGTCAATATCTTGATTGCTTCGTTCCTACTCTCAAATTTGCGACGTAATAAAACTGACAGTTGTAACATCTAGCGATGCCTTGCCCTTGTGTGACGTAACTTTGGACAATCGAAGGAAAGACGCATGACATTGTCAACAATTGTACGTAACTGTTCATGTAGCATTGCAGACAATTGCACATAATAACTACAAAGGGTAATTTGATTGTTCATTGAAAGGGTACTAGCAGGGTGAATTAAAAAAAATTAAACTGAGACGACCCGACCGTTGTGTCATAAATAAACCCCAGAAAGTTTGGCGCCCCAGATGCAAAGCATCTAGGTGGTGTAGCATAACAAAAAAACATATATACATATACACTTGCCGGATTATAGTAAGATTCAGACACTAGGCCTGTTGTATTGCTGGGTTATAATTAGTCTATAGTTGTGGCCCACACCAGATGGGCTTATGCCCAGCCTGGCTGAGCTAGTCCACCTATTCATAACACATGCCAATTAATTAATTGATTAGACTGGTCTTTTATGCAGGTAATAGAATTGATCACTGCTGGGGGGAGCGGAGGGGGCACACTGTCCCTTGTGGTTCGTTTTATGTATGCAATTAAGCAATTAACTGGTTCAAAAGAGCCAGGAGCAATATAGAACTCCCAGAAGTTGTTTTTTACCCTAGGAGTGACCAATGATAAATTTCCACAATGTACACAAATTGGAGTTATTCATAAGGGTGCTTTTAAAAAATCATAACATCGCTAATAAATATCGCACAAATGTGATTGAGGTATCATTTTGTTGGTACAAAGATTCTATGCTATAATAAAATGTAAATAAAAACTACAGCACATCTTATCATGGGGATATTACTTTTTGAATTTCATCAAAAAAGAAAGCAAACATTTTTATTTTAACCTGCTACCACATAATTACTGAGTGGCTGTATGTCCCTATGTCCAGTTGGGAAAATGTAGCCATACATATTAGCGACAAAATAAAACAAAAACGAATCAATTATGTTAAGAATTGAATTTTTATTATTTTTTGCAACACTGGACCAATTCAGACAGGCCCATCGGTCCCACGTCTGTTACTGTGGCAGTGTGGGTTGTCGAAGCCGGTGGAAATCGTGATGTAAAATGCTGATATTTCCTTAAAACAACCTGCAACATCTTTCTAACCGTCTGAACTGGTATAATAATGTGATTCACCAATGCTATCATTCAATTTGCTGAAATATTGATGCGGAAACTTGTAATAATCCGACCTAAAGTGAACTGACCGAAGTAAGAAAACAAAGTGGTGGATTAGTAAATACAAAGCTCAGACGGCCCAGACAACACGTGTTTGTAGCGACGATGCTCATTTGCTGCATATAGCCTGCTTGCTCATTCACATGTATTTGAATAGGCCAATCATAGAGCTTTCCAAAGGTATAACGTGTTACATATTTAGATACTATGACTGGGAACATATTGAAAGCAGCCAAATATGAGAACCAACTATGTGACGTGTTTTGTAAGCTAGATCATCATTAGCTATCATCGACTGTGCTCATGAATAAATATGAATCAGAATGAAGAGTGATTCAGCTTTCCAACGATACCATTTGTTCCCGTGAGAGGTACTGGTGACGGAAACGAAAAATGTTCCTACAGAGTGATACCAAAATCAGCCGGAACGCTTTTTGCACTGATCTTGCGGGCCGAATTCAGCCCAGTGGTCAATCCCAGGGTTAAGGAACTGGGGTGGCCATTCTATGCATGTTTTGAACTGAGTAGTTGCAATAAAGGTTTTTAAGATAAATTAACGATTTCTTCACATATCGTAGTTGAAATACCAGGTAACACTCCAGAATAATAGAACTTAGTTTTTTATTTATTTGGTGATGTTTCATGATTTTAAAAGCATTTTTGTAAATATGAAAAAATACCCACAAAATTGCATCTTATGTAATGTAATTTTGAGAAAACCCCCAAACAAATAAATTACATACATATAAGTATTAGTGTCATTGATGATCGCACAAGTTATTTTGGTTAACATGAACGAATCACAGTGGCTATAGGACCAGGAAGATTTTAGCAGAATTTTTAATGACAGCCAAGAGTTACACAACAATTTTGAGACAACCCCTCTACCATTCCATGATAACAGAAATGTCAATAGATATGCGTATCATGCTTGAAATGTGACTTTTTCACTGTGGTTTTATGTTATTGTTGACAAAACAACGGCCCGTTTCTAATATTGATATGTTCCCTTATTTTGCCACCACTATTCGTGTTGTCGCCAACAATATCAGGTTACACCAGCCATCGGACAAACACGTGGCAGGGTGTGTATACGATCATTTTGATTGGCCCGTTATCCAGCGGAGTCAACAGGTCACCTTCACAATAAACTACGTTACGGCTGATATTTGTTAGTTTAACACGATTTAGTTAGGTAGATATAATACTGATGTGTACTGGAGTCACAGCAACTAGATGATATGTTCCGCATTCACAGTGAACAAATTTACGCTGGTTTGAAGATCGAAGCACATGGTCGTTACTATGGAAACATTGTCAGCGTTTCCAAGAAATTGGGGGTTTCCAAAAGTACTGGTTTTTAAAGGATGGATTGGCGAAATACGAAGTTAGCACCGGGTGATTATTTATGTTGTCAATGTTCAGTTAAATATTTTCTAGTATGTTGACGAAAATCAACTGACACGTTAGCCGCCCCAGTAACCTAGTTTTCAGCACTCTTGAAAAAAATTTGAGATGCAGAAAAAAGCGGGTTGGTATTACCAGCCATTTATACATTCACATGTAGTCAAAAATACACCAGAGCTGGTATAGGTGAAACTTTTTATTTTCTCAGACTTCTCTCATCGCTGAACCTTGATAAAAATGGGGGAGTGCGCTTATTAGGGCATGTACTAGTGCCCTGCGCGGGCCTAGAATTTGATCCCAAGCCCGGCCCGCAATTAGCAGTTAGAGGCCAGGCCCGGTCCAGGCCAGGCCCGGCCCGGCCCAGGCCTGCAATAATTTTTCAAGCCTGGCCCAGGCCCGCAAACTAGAATTTAGGCCCGGCCCAGGCCTGACCCAGACCATGAATGTTTGGCCCGGCCCGGCCCGGCCCGCAAATTTCAGGCCCAGCCCATACCCGCGGGCCAAAGATGGGTAAGCCGGCGGCCCGCAAGCCCGCTAAGTTTAGAGAAGATAAACCTATAATCTTATAACAAAGACGAAAAACAAATAAACTGTAAAACAGACTCATTGTTTTATTAAATAAAAAAAAGGTCCATAGTGTGCTGGGTGAGTTCTAAAAATTCAGCACCACCAAGTTCTTCAAACTTACGAATATCCTGAAGAAAAATAAAGAAAAACTTCTTAGTGTCATTACTATTTAAATATGGTAACATTTGTTATATTTGGCTTTAATGTATTGGTTTATTGTTAGGGTAGGATATTTGTTTATCTAACCCTGACTTAACCCATATGCAAGCCACAATCCCAATTTATATTGTTAATTGAATTAGCTCAACTAAGTTAACATAATTTAATATGATATTTCAATTAAATGTCACCCACTAGCACTGACACCCAGTGGCATTTCCAGCAGGCCTGCAGTCACTAGCCTGAGACAGACATGTTCAGACATGTGTGAATTAGTACAAGTGTGAATGAATTAGGACTGGGGAGAAATACCAATTACCAACTGGGTTTGGTAGTGGTCTAGTGGCCTAGTGTGCACTTGGCAGTGGGCAGGTCTTTCAGGTGGGCAATGTTTGGGGGGAAGACCTAGACAATAGAATGTCCACTGGTAGGGTCAAAGGGTGATAAGTTGATGGTTAATCATGGCTTGATTGCCTCTGCAAATATTTCTAAAGTAAACATTTGGGGCTGGCTACTTCCAGCCAAGTGAACTTATGGGGTCATTAGATTCCATGCAAGATCTCAATTTGCAACTATATAATACTAAAGAAATAATTTTAAGCATTCATTAAACGGAATTACAATTTATAATCAGTTTTTATTAAAAAAAATAAAGTAATAATCGGTGTTTTGTACGAATATTTTTATTATGTCCAGGCCCAGCCCAGGCCCGGCCCGCCCGCTCACACTAGGCCCAGGCCCGGCCCAAGCCCGATGTGTTTAAGTTGTTTTCGGCCCGGCCCGGGCCCGCAGATTGTAGGCCCAGGCCCGGCCCGCAAAATTATTTAGAGGCGTGGGCTCCGGGCCGGGCTTGGACCAAAAGCCTGGCCCGCGCAGGGCACTAGCATGTACACATATTAGGGCATGTATGCTAAATAGGTAACGGTCAAATTATATGAAACTGGTTCATTAAAACACATTTGGGCAGCCATGATGTTGGCCTAGACATATATAGTCTATAGAATATAACAAGATTTGACAATACAATCACACTTTATACATTTATGAGAATTATTGTGGAAGATGGAACCAATAGTAAGAGACAAAGAGGCCAACCTCGAAAAGCTGTGGCATTGTGGGTAGAACTTCTGACTCTTATTCGAGAGGGTCAAGGTTCAAATCCTCTTGCTTCAGTTCAATCAGCTGTATAAGTGAGTACCTGGCTATAAACGGTGGTGGATGTATATGAATGAGGAATCTTCGTGCTGTAATTGGGGTGTGGCTGAATACTTCCCAGAGCAGTGGTGTTTAAATGAATGGTCTGCTTATTACTTAGGGTTGAAGTGTAAAATGCTTGGACTGGATACAGTGCTATATATATATATATAAGACTGAGATACAATAATATAAGAATGTATCGGACATCATTGCTTTATAACATGCATAGAATGGACAGAAATGTCCATACTGACAGAACTGTTACTTTCAGCGAGACGACTGGATAAGTCATACATGTCAGAGACAGGAATTAAGTAAATATACTGCCCTGAGAATCCAAATCATAGCAAATATAGGAATCCAGGAATTGATTCCTATTGATCTGTTTGCTCAGAACTGAATTCCTCACCACAGTCCGAGCGCACTTGATAAGGAAATTGGCTTGACGTAATGAAAGGAGACATCAGATGCAGGGATCATCATGTCTTCAAGGGATCAGCGTGTCTTCAACAAGTGCCAGCAGATGACACCTTCAGACATGCTAATGACCAAGTGGCTGGGCACATGAAAGGAATTGTTGACGTGTCTTATGGACGTGTCTATCCCCACATTGTTGTCATCGTTTCTGCCAGCTGCAGGTCAAAGGTCGAATGTTAATTTCACAATCTGACGACAATTAAATCATTAATGAGCAGGGTACTGAAGTCTAATGATCATGTCATGAACAGGCATGGATTTACTGAAGACAGAAGTGAGGAAATTTAGGAGTCACCTACTGAAACTGCGATATGTTGCATTCTTGCTTGCTTGCATGCATGTACATGATATATATATATATATATATATATATATATATATATATATATGTTTTATCATTAAACCTCACATTTTAGCCTATATACATTGACAAAAAACTTGTTGACCAATCATATATATATATATATATTTTTTTAAAGCCATTCTAATATATATATATATTAGAATGGCTTTAAAAATGTTTTTTCAATGTATATGGGATAAAATGTGAGGTATGAGAAGACAACCCAAACCCTGTGTCTGACCCAAACCCTGTGTCTGACCCAAACCCTGTGTCTGACCCAAACCCTGTTTCTGACCCAAACCCTGTGTCTGACCCAAACCCTGTGTCTGACCCAAACCCTGTGTCTGACCCAAACCCTGTGTCTGACCCAAACCCTGTGTCTGACCCAAACCCTGTTTTTGACCCAAACCCTGTGTCTGACCCAAACCCTGTGTCTGACCCAAACCCTGTGTCTGACCCAAACCCTGTGTCTGACCCAAACCCTAACCAGTTGATTGAAACATGAGCAATTTTGCTTCTTTCCAAAGCAAAATTTTTCTTAGAATAAACCATGTCTGATATGTAGGTCACAGCGACAATATTATGAAAATCGGTTTACTAGTTTTCGAGATATTGCTTTATGTATACGTTATGTGTGCATCCTCAAATATGGCTGCTTAGTTTATGAGATGCAGCATTAAAAAGCTTCAAAACAATGTATAAATTATCATTGTGCAATAATTATGTAGCTCACAACCACATTTATCATTTTTCATAATTCTGTCACCGAGATACTGTAATTGTTTTTAAATGATACCACGATCAACCTGTGAAGTCGCTGTGGCAGCGGCAGCTGGTGTGTTCTCCAACAGTGCCTCATTATTTTCAAGTAGACTCAATCTCTTTGCTACCACTTTCACTGCTGTAGTCATTGTCAATGTCAATATAATCTCATCTAGGTTAAAATGTCTGCCATTTTGAATTCTAAATTCTCCTTATCAATTAACTATTTTGTAAAAACACAGAAGGAACCTTCAGATTAGCATAAAAACACAACCATCCGGAAGAGCGGTATCAATTTGACAAAGTGGCGCAATAATATGAAACATGGAAATATTCAGCCTATTGACAAATCACAACTTCAAACGCCTGTATCGCGAAATATGAAATGCAACATATGGTCGATTAGACCAGCAGAGGACGCATTTATCAGCCATTCTCACAAAAAGTACCAAATTGGCAATTATATATGATTTGATGTATACACAAAATTCCCTTAAAGCAAAACAAAAGTTATGGTTTTGGGCCTTTGTACATATAACAGTTACTAAAACAATCATTTACAACTACAATTAAGAATATCACGCTAGTGGTTTACTAGGAAAACCTTGTTGAACACACAGCATATTAATTTCATGGGCTGCGCCATACTGTTGATAATCCTATGTCATGTCATATCAATATTCGCTTATCAAATGAAAATCTATTTGTAAACACCTAACCGTATACTTGCCGTTAGGATATGGCTATACTGTGCGTCTAAACTCTACTTAAGCAACATATTTCGGGCTTTGTTTACTAAACTTTCCTATTCGGACTTAGCAGCAACTAGCTTGAATGAGAGACTGGGTTGTTTCTGACGGCCCTCCGATTTCTGTCGAAGGTACTTAATGCATCTCACTGGAAGTTGATTTCTTAGAACTGTTGGGAGCTTATTGGTTGCTTAATAAACATGTCATCCAAACAAATTCCGAGAAAACCACCAGCATGATATTAATGATTGTAGTTGCAAATGATTAGTTTTCCTTACCTATTGGGTGCATTTCCCCTAATTTTTTGTGTGTGTCCTAATTAAAGATCAATCATCCAATAGGCATCCATGTTACAAATGGCAGGGGTTTTCCTGGCAAGTGCAGACTGACTAAAATCGTATCCTGGATACAAACGGTAACTACGACTAGAATTATATTCCGAATAAAATGGGAATTTCACAGAACAATAAATTATCGGATGAGAAACGTATATTGTATTTTTCTTTTAAGTTGAAGATTTATTTGTCTGTCGATAATCACCATGAAGGAATCTATGTGTTGTAAGACAAGCATATTTTATTTCATCGACAGATCATGTGTCGTGAAAATATTAAGGGGTGAAAAGTCATGATAGCGACACATTTTGTGTGGATATTATTTTTAACCAACTGACACATTATATTAAATAGTAATGAATTCAGTGTTGCAACGTCCGTTCTTCTTTTTGTGTCCCTCATACAAAGTGTCGCCACTTTATGGCACGTCTTCGCCCGGTCTGTGGCAATGGCCAGGTCTTCAGTGTACAAGGATCGTCCAGCAGGTGAGGGTGGGGCGGTGGTTCAACACAGCAATGGACAAGGGTTAAATATACAAATCTGCCTGCTTCCGTTCATCAAAGAAAACACCTGCCTGGTCAGGAAATTGTGATATTTGGATTCATGACAGAATCACCCACACTTGTTATCATGACTAGATATAAGACGATTGTCACGTGGGTGGTCTAGAGCCAGACATCTGTTACATACCACTGACCACTCAGTGACCAGTACTGTGTTTTTGTGAATGCACTAGGGGGAGCCACTGTACTTAAGTAGCCCACATTGGTTCTGGCTGCCTCATAACTGGGGTCAGATCTCAGTTTCACTTCCTGGTCTTTGGCATACCAATGAAGTGCCAGTGATTTTGACACGGTACCCCCTTTCAAGGATTTTTTACCTCTAAAAATATTTTCTGAACAGGGAAAGGGCAGATTTGTAGACTACGCCGCTACTGGAAAAAATTTTTTTTTTTCTGCTGAGCAGAATATGGACCTGTTTGTGACGGAAGGATCCCTGCATGTGTCGACTAAATCTTCTTGTTTTTTGTGACGTCTGACGGGGAGAATCTGCTGTGTTGATATTTTACATGTTAATGCAATAATAAAAAAGTTCCATTATAAATCAATAATAGCGTTAAATCACCAAACACTAGTTTACAAATTGTTTTTATTTGCTACATCATTACTTTGTGGGTAGTGAATCATTAATGAAAAATGGATATTACCAAAAATAAAATATAATGTGCTTTGCATTCTGAGAGTTTCGCATGCTTGTGAATTACATTAAGCTGCATGCAGAGGTCAGATCATTCTATGATTCATATCCGAGACAACTTTACATAATATTGATTCTCAGAGGAAATCACATCATTAGAGCAAATAAACAGTTTAAGTAAATGGCAAATGCTTAATGGGGGTTGACACATCAGTCACTGTGACGATATCAGTCATGACGTCAATGTCACACATGATTTTTTTATAGCACCACATACAGTCAACAATTTGTAAAATTACACATTACATTTTCTGTAGTCCGGTGGCCAAAACTGCCATTTGCATGTTTATATATTATTGTATTTTATTTATGCCTTATTGTATTTCATTATTACTTTATTCTAGAGCAGTCTATATGGCTATTTTTAAATACTTACCTGATTTCAGTGTATTTTTTTTGCTTTATTACATAATATAATAAAATAATAATATAATAAAAATATTTTATTAACTAGGATATAATATACTTATAATTTATATGTATATACTTTTTATCAAATGTATTTACTGTGTAAGCATGCTTTTTTATTATATTGGTTGCATTTGACCAATCCTGTATTTTTTATTCCAGATTTATGTGCGACGTTTTATAAAGAAGTTATTATTATTATTTAATAAACAATACTTATCTAGAAACGAGTACAGAAACTTATAACAATTATGTGCGTGTTTACATGACTACAAAGAATCAGTTGAAATTACATATTGTGAACATATTGTGAACATATAAAATACATTCAGAACATATAAAATAATATTGACTAATAAATTATCCACTTTAGCGATCAGGAAGTTTGTGTTTATTTGGGGACAGATCATTATTTATTTTTTCCATAGGCAAACATGTTAACGTTTTTAGTCCTGTGTGCAAAATAACGAATCAGATGTTATGACAATGCCATTGCATGTCACTTCACTGATCTGCTGTGGAGTTTTTGTCAAATCCTACAATTGTATTGGGGGGGGGGGCAGGACGAACATTTGATGAAAATTTGGCAAAGTTATTACTGAGTGATAACTCTGGCATGGACAATTAAGCAAGTGGCTATGGTACTTAAATAATTTGGTATTAGTTTTATTTGAGTCAGGTTTTTATTAACCTTTACTGCGTAGACTGCCCATAAGCACCTTACCTTGCGAGTGTGCAGACCGTTCGTAAACGCCGGCTGCACTGGTTCAACTAAGGCTCCCTCCTGCAGCATTTTTAATTAGCCAGTCAGTTCAACATGATGATGACGAAGCACATGGAATCGCCATCTTTGAAGAGGACTTTGAACTGTGTATACCGAGAGTTTTTGGAAAGTGCATCGAATCGAGTTTGTCAAATTGGTGTTTTGACAGTGATGCATTGTTTGGCGACTTGATTGATATGTTCTGGGGCTGTTTCCTGTCAATTTTGAGGATTTCGACAACAACCGTATCTGTTGTATCCACTGCGATGCATTATCATCCAATGAGTCTGACAAACGATGTGTCAGTCGGCAACAAGACAGAGGTTGTAAGAAGACCACCTGATGGTGTCATATATCATGGATAATCTGGCCATGTTGAACCTGTTGATTGCACGGACAGTGGACAGTAAATCTCAAATGACCACTGGCTACAGTCATTGACTGCTTTCATAATATAACGCAGTGGTCATTAATCTGAACTTAACAACATTTTAAGAAGCTAGTCATCAGTCTTGGTAGAAATTGAGGGGTGTCAGGTTTGCTTTTTAGAAACGAAATCATGAATTCTACATAATAAGTAAGTTAACTGCTGTTTAGTATGCTTCAGAATTGTAGCGGAAATTATTTTTGAAAGTTTTTCTAACAGGCCAAAGAAACGAATGCCAGAATGGCTGTAAACACAAAGCTTATTGTGGTATAACCCCATTTCACTGCATGATGTGTTAATTAATGCTGGTAATTACGCATATGTATGACTTCAGCTGAGCTTGCTAAGTGAATTAATGAACCGATTGGCATTCGTGACTTCTTTGTTCTGATGACTGATTACATTCTAAGATTTGGTTGCACAGTTGGAGGGTAGGAATCTCAGTTGTGTTTGAAATCTCTTCCTGCAATTTGAAGTCTTGGTAATTTTGTTCAAGTTCACTCAGCTGTATAAATGAATACCTAGCCATAGACATCGTGGGTGGGTGGATATATACAAATGATCAGTCTTTGTACAGTAATTGCAGCATGGCTGAATGCTTCCCAGAGAAGTCTATTTGGTGCTGTATTGAACAGGTCTGCCAGTTAGTCATCCTCAAAGGCATTCCTGGTCAATTCCTTGGCCAGTTTTCTAGCTGGCTACACCAGTGTTGATTCGTGACTTCTCTCCTTCGCTATAGTCTTTGATGTTTTTATTTGCAAAGCCTGTGCGAACCGCTAATTACTTTGACAATTCATCTTCAGTGTCCATTTATTCTACTCCAGTCCTCTCGTTGGTGATCCTGTTGCTGGCTGTAGTTTATCTAGTGCGGCATGTCGCCTGCTGTTAATAGCTATTTTGCGTGACCACCAGATGCACGTATACTTAATGGTCGCCCAGAGAACAAGTCCTTTCAATATGAGTAGCACTGTTGGCAACAAAGGTCATTAGCAAAGGTTATTTGTGTCATTATTTCTAGGTGTGGCGCGACGCCATCTGTCATTCCCGTTGCCTCTAGGGATGGGTATTGCAAACTTTTTGTATCGCAATATATCACGATACAGAGGACTGTATTGTGATATGTATCGCAATACATTGTGGTTGTTTCGGTTAAAATATAAGATGACTTAACCTGTGTGTTATATAGTATTTCAACATTCCTGACTTATATTTATATTAAATAATAACCAAATAACTGCTTAAATCTGTATAAGTAATTTGAGTGTGATTTTAAACATAGTTAACCAGAGTTTTAAATATGGAAAATACAAAGACTTTAAATATATGCATCAATTGCATTAAGTAAATAATTAAACACACAAAGACATCCTGTCTGGTGTGGGCCTACATGAACTTAAACTCCAAGATTAAATTACTCAAACATGAACCATGAACAAATAATAATATTAAAGATTAGTGGCTGAATCTGGTTCAGTCATAAGTCATAATTACTCATTAAGCAAAATTTTGACAAGTTAGAAATGCAAAAGTAAAAATATATAGTACATACCTGTACTTCAAAGGCACATCACGATATGTATCATGCAGACAAAATGCCATGTTATACTGGTAATATCGTGCAACACTAGTTGCAACCATGACCTACATGTCAACTGAATGACCCATATATTATAAACAAATCAGATGTTTCTTCTGATAATAATAATAATAATGACATATATACTGACCGCATCTGTTTAGACGAGGCACTCGTAGTGCTTTGCTCCATTATCAGATTACACACAATTAGTGCAGTGTGTGTTAGTTTGTGAGTCTGCCACAGGTTGCACCACCTGCCTGGGATCTTCTATTTCCCTTGGCATAGGCACAAAATCGAATGCACCTACGGATTTTACTGCCTCTTCCAAAAGGCAGTGAAAGTAGAAAGAACAAAATTGCCCATGCTTCGAAACGGCAGCAGGTGGACTCGAACAGGCGGTCCTCTCGGCTGACAGTCCGGCGCTCCGAGCCACCATTTCAGAAAGTATGGCTGTGTCCCGTTTCTTTTTATATGGATTTTTTTCAGATGGAAAAATCGCGATAAAGAACATTTTCTTGTGTCTGTTGCAAAAGTGTAACATCGAATGACAAACTTATGGCAGTCGAGGCACAACTACTTTTTGTTGCTAGGCAGATTTCCAGTGAAACCTATTGGGATTTCTTTTGATGTAGGAACATTTCATAGCCTGACAGATAGGGACACCATATGAGAATCGGACTGCTGATTAACAAACGATAAATTATACAGATTTTTTTATACAGAATTTCAAATCAAAAATACTGATTTGAACCCAAAAAATGACATGTCTACAAGCCATCTGCTTGATGTGCAATGTTTTATTATTATGTAGGACTGCATTTTTCTAATGAAATTCCTTGTCAGATGTCAGTTGCCCAGGACAATGACACATCTTGTATCGCTTCAATATTTTTGTTGTTTGTAACAGAATGTGTGAAAAAGAACGTGATTCCACAAAATGACATTTCATTGCCAGTTTTGTGTAGTGGATGTTTACTGAGATTACACTCGGCAGCAAAATTGTTTGATTCTCGATAAGCCAATAATGGGGAGTTTGAATAATGTCTGAATCCATAAAAAAATGTCATGGTCACTGTACATAAAATTGCATAAGTTATTGGTATATTTAGTAATAAAGTTGAAGTGTGATACCTAGATTGATTACCCGCTGCAGAATATATAAAGACCATTATGTGATTTCTGTGACAGTTTTAAGGGGAAAAGACGTAATCCCATAATCTGAGTTGGAATCCCAAAATATAAACTAATTTTTAAGATCCGATTTGAATTACAGAAAAAAAATCCATAAATCCAATCACTGTGTAATCATCATTATCAACTATAGGGGGCAACACTGGCCATGCTATAAATCGGCCTATTTCTGCAAGATGGTTGTAATTTACCGTTAACGACAGTTGATAGATAAATAAAATCCTCGCTTTTTGTCAGGTTGAGTTAGTGATTCACTTTGTCAGTTTGATGCTAAAATCATTCTTGATTTTGTGTGTAATTCATTTAGGAACCATTTATGCACAGAGAGAAGGCTATTTCTGTTAGTAATATTACATAAGATGACTATAAAAACACATCTGTGACACATCAGGATTGGCTGTCACTTGGTTGAGAAGAATCACTACTTGTGCGAACTGAACCTCGGTCTAATGATGTTAGTTCCATCACTCATGAGAGTTATACGTCAGTTCTCCTTTGTATTTTATTGACTGCCATGACATATTGCTTGGCTTTTTTTATGAACTTATGTAATCAGCCAAGTTTTTTTGAAGATAGAGTGTCTCAGACTTTCAGAGATTCTTTGGATTATTCCAGAAATAATATTCCTTTAGTTGTATTAACCAAAACAAAACAAACCATTTATGATTTTTCAGTGCTCGACATTAAAGCAGTTCAACGTCAAACCCACCAGACAGAAATACGAGACAAAAATAGGATTATGAATGATTGGGACCAGTGGTTATTTGTTGCCGAGGAAATATTCTACCTGAGAAGGGGGATTAACCTTTTGAACTAACTTTTAAATAACAATTATTCTGCCACCAGAAGAGTCATTAATCTTGATTTTATTTATATTAAAAAAATGTGGCTGCATCGATCATGCCTTATGCGCTGTTTTTGTCATACGGATCTAAATCTGTATTTTGCCTGTTGTGTCACACAGGTGGTCGTCACTGAAATATGCATTGATCAATTAAGACCCAAATTGAATTGTCATAATGGGATAATCAAGGTAATTTTTAAATATTAAACTACTTAATAATTGTGGCAATAATAATTATAATACTATTATAATTATTTATTTACTATTATTATTTATTAATATATTTATTTATTGATCTTGATCGAATACTCAACTTTTTATTATATATTTTAAATTATAATATATTTTTATGATTGTTTTGTATGCGCCGAACAGGCTGGTCCGAGATATATGGCGCTTTATAAATCTTAGTAAGCAATAATAATACTGTAGCAGAACAATGAAATATGTACCATTGGCCATACTAATATGGTAAACTTGAACAAACTACTCATTAGAAATTACATACATTTGCTAAAATATGCAGCCAAGTTTAGCATGTCAGTAAAAATTTTATTAGTGGAATAAATAACTCAGTCCATACATACAGCAATTTTTCATACCATGAAGAAAATGCTTAAATGTTTTATAGGTTAAAAAGGGCATTATGGGTACCATTTTAAGTCGGAATTATTATGCTTTAAGTTAAGAATTGATCATCAACATAAATAACAAGGACATTAACAACGATGCTTTAGAAAAATAAAAATGTGTTCTAGTTTAAAATTAAATTAAATTACTCAGTGATTTTAATTACCCACAATACCCAGGAGACATTTTCTTTGCTAACTGGATTCTGTTGCCTCGCTAGGGAGACGGTGCATTGCTCTCAATTGAATCTGCATTCGGAAATGTCAGGGTCGTGTGATTTTGAGAGGCTGTCAGAAAATGCCACACTAGTGAAGAAAAGCACATTGAGGCAGAAACCGTTGCCATGGTTACATATCTCTCATCAGTTTCCCTTCAATATCCAGGGAAATGGCTTTACCAATATCTTCATTTCAGGGTCAGCATCGGTTAAGTAACACTGGATGTGATTGATGTGAGCATTAATAGAGACATGCCATGGAGTGTGTATATTTTCATGTTTTCCAATTGATTCATTAATGTCTGACCACAAAGTTATGACACTAAATGATGGGTTGTTAATGTTTTGGTGCACTCTGGGAAAATAATTATTATTTGCATTGAAAACGACCTGATATGCACTAATCTATAACTGATTTTTGTGGCAAGATTTATTAAGGTCGGTTATTAAAGTTGGAGAGAAGGGAGAAGGAGGCCTATCGCACAATGACACTGAAGGAACTGCGAGCCATGGACACCTAGAACAGAGAGATTATGGCAGTTAATATACCTATTTCATGTTTTACAACTTAATATCTTAGTTATTAAACTTTATTTGGTAATTTAATTTTTGTGCCATATTTATAATACATTGCTGCATTCAAGTGATCTCATTTATGAGCATGAATATGCAAAGCTACTTTGAATGTTGATAGGACCTTTCTAATTCAGTCTAATCTGTAATGTTGTTTAATCATGTTTTATATGTTGTATGATAATCAACTTATATAGTATTTTACATATGTTGTTTTTTGTAAATAATGTTTGTGTATGTTTACCTATAAGTCTTCTTCGAATAATAGCATGACGTAAAGCACTCAGTGAATGTGGTGCGATATAAATTTATTATTTTATTTAGACATTGATCAAATCGACACAGTATATTGTGTATGATTTATTTGTTGCCTGCTTGGGTGCATAACTCGTACAATGGGCAAAGTGGTAAAGGTCTATAATTAATTATTGATAAATGTTTTTAATGTCAGCTGGTCTGTTCAAATAATGGAGTCAGAACGTCCCTGCAGTTTTCGGGAATGTCGCTTTATTTACATACACCAAATTAGTAGTTGGAAATGGCATACTTACGAAGTTGAAATGCGGCATCTACATTGCACCTGAGAGAATGAACGACTGCTATGATGGCTTGTATTTCATAGGGTGCAGGTTTTTAAATATCCATTAATATTTATTAGCAGAGTTGCATGGGAAAAGGGCAGCCACTGCTAGAGCGTATGACTCCGTGTACTGCCCAGTCAAGTTTTAGTGGGACAATGGCTGTGACAGTGACAACTCCATGTCCCTAAAATCATGTCCAACTGCTGGTTTCACGAAGCATTTGTGCCGAATGAAGGATCTTATGAGGACTTTCCACGTAGATTATGTTACTTGGAACAGTCATAGAAAACACACATAGCATTGCAGACAATAGACAACATTCACAACACGTACCACACCCATCAGTCATGGATAAAACTACAGTTGTGAGACTTGTTTGTGACGTCATTGCTATATGATTGTGATGTCATTCCAATACATTTGTGATGTCAATGCAATATATGTTTGTGACGTTGTTGCGAAGTGATTGTGACGTCATTGCAAAGGTAGATTTCAAAATTGGTCATACATATATTTTATATTTTTTTATTGTAATTTTTAAAAGCGGTTGTTTTGTCTTAGGTGAATGTGTATGTTGTCAGTTTTATTATCTGCTGTCGCACAACAGACATTATTTATAACACATATGTCACCTATTGGCAAAGAATGGAACTACATCAAAAATGTGACAGACAGACAGACAGACATGCAGACAGACAGACAGACAGACAGAATGACAGATGGACAGAACAACAGACAGACAGACAGAACGACAGAATGACAGACAGACGACAGACAGACAGAATGACAGACAGTGACAAAATACTCTGTAGAATAGATATAGGTAGTTGGACAGAGTATTTTAGTGTCTTCAGGGTGGTCCTACTTTCATATGGGAATCAAAAATAACAATAGCAGTAGTAAAAGCATCAGTCCGTGGGTATCTGACAAAGTACAATTTTAATATGGGTCACGGAGATTCCTACTAATTACTATCAAAAAACCACCATGATATATAAATTATAACCTCAAACGGTTTTTGTGCATACAAAAGATTAGTACTTTCTTTCAGGAGTTAGTTAGAAATAGAACACACTTTAATGTTTCTTGTCAATGAATTAGTTTGTAATATAGATCCGTTAACCATTTCAGTGCATGCTAGTGAACCGATATAGCCCATGACCTATTTTGCAATGAAATGCCACATAGCCAAATTCGCCGATTCCGTTTTGTAACATCTATTGGATGGAAGCAACGCCATTTATGAAAATTAGCGTGTTTACCAGCCAAACTGTATCGGATAACGGTTAAAACGCACACGGTAGTGAGAGTGAATCGTGTTGTGTTACCTGAATAGTATCTGTTAAATAGAAAATTGTCTTCAAAATTCAAGTTTGGCATGGCATTTCTTGTGGATCATGGCAATTTTGCATTGATGCTGACACCCAAGTTAACTATATTTATTGTTTAGGTACATTATGTTTGCTTAAGGTGTGTACAGTCATTGTTTTTGTAGGCATACGTAGCAGGTCAATATAGCACATTGTTAATGGTAATTCTGTAGGTAAAAGTCTTGTGAATCCAAGTATTCTATCTTTTTATTAATTCCGAAGTTTTGTCTACAAGAAGTGATATATTAATTAATACCTCATGCATTTCTTCAAATTCATTTTGTATTTTATTTTTGTCATTGTTGCCATGGTTTCCACAAAGGAAAATAATGACGTTTCACCCACATGAACACTATTCTTTGCGCTGCATCAGCTGCTAAGTAGCAATTCAGCTGAAAGATGGCACCATGAAAAGTTCATTAGAAAGATGCTTGAGAGGAACTTTAGCGGTTCTTTCAAGATGTCGATATCTGCGCCAACGCCCGTGGCTTTGACAGAAGATGATGATGCTTCATTAAGCAGCGGGGATAATGCTCGTCTGTGGCTCAGAATATACAGCCAAAACAATCAGGATCTAGAGTAGCTGCATGCGGGGCTTCGTCCGCATCCACAGATCAATAGATATGACAGTGAGAAAGATGTCATGTATAAGGCTGTTGTCACCGTTAGACACATAAATGTGACATCGTTGTGACCAGGGGAAGACAGCGTGGTGATAAAGGACAGTGCTGCATGAATGGTGCGTATGGTGGGTGGTGCCACCCCTTGCACCGCCGGTAGACTGATCCGTGGCAGCCGCGCCGCTTAGTGTCCGGTGGTATGAATACCTGCTAGTGGACGGCACTCAGCAGTGATTGCTGAACATGCGGATGTGCTTGTGTGCACACGTCTGAAGGGCTGCTGTGATTACGCTACGTGTGTGGTACTCCTGACAGCACGTGCACATGCACGCATGTTGACTGTGTGCACATATGCTGAGGATTGTCTGCATGCTGGCGTGTGACAGAGCACACGTGTGACAGAGCACACGTGTGACAGAGGTGTAGTACAAGGATTACGTGGTGCAGTTCTCCTAATTTGTGTTTTACGGACAACCTGCATGTATGACGTTCCGCGTGCGTTTCCCAAAATTCTTGCCTTTCATCAACCGGCGCATCTTCTACCGAGATGCCAAAGGTACGTGTATTTGTAGGCAGCTGATAAATTTATCGATTTTGCAATTTCAAGCGTGCATTCGTGCGTGCGAGCGTTCATGCGTGCATTCGTGTGTTTGAGCCCATGTGCATATATGCACACCTGGTTATGTATAATTATGTTTGTATATACATATGTACCTGTAGGTGTACATTGAAACATGTGCACACATGCATGCACGCGCACACACAGAACCAGGATTGTGATTAATGTAATTGGTAATACATAATTATATCCAGTTTTATGGACTACTAAATGGTTCACTGCATACAAAAACATAAAATATGTGCTGGGGATAAAAAGCTATTGTGTGGTCAAGTAGATGTTATTTTAACTAAGGGTTTCTTTTTAGATCCCTATTAATACATTTTATGGTTTCCATGTGAATAGTTCTGTGGCAGATACTTCTTTTGTGGTTCTTATATTTCTGCCACTCTATTAAAGCACCTCAGTGATTTATGATGGAATGACACAAGTACCTCTACGTCCGTCCGTCCGTCCGTCCGTCCGTCCGTCCGTCCGTCCGTCCGTCCGTCCGTCCGTCCGTCCGTCCGTCCGTCCGTCCGTCCGTCCGTCCGTCCGTCCGTCTTCTGCTCACATTATTATTGTTAGGCAAACAGTGACACATAAAAAACTCTCCTCCCCTCCCCCCTCCTCCACTCCTCCTCCCCCTTTAGAGAATAATAAATAAATAAATAACAGTATATATATTCTGATATGGCACAGATTCTTTGAATGGAAGATTTTACATGAAACGCATTAAATCAAATATATAACATGTGCATGTAAAAAATTAAATAATATATAAATTAATAAAAAAAATTATTGAAATAAATGCAAAATAACATTCCATCATTATGACACGTACACACATGTATAAAAAAATTATACACATAAAATAAAAAATGACATTCCATTGTTATAATACATGCGGATGTGTGCAAGCAATTTTGAAACATAACAATGGATGAGGGCTTGCGATTTTTTCAACTAAAGGTAGATTTCCATCGTTGTCAACCAAGCATGCTTCCTAGTTATATCGAGTTAAACCCAATTACTACATCAGCACCAATCGGGTATGGTTCATGAACGTGTTTATTTTGATCCCTCGGGGAACTCAATTAGCAGGTGTACGTTATCTTAAGCAAACTCGTATACCATTGCTATGAATCTAGTTGGGGGCCACTCTTGCCACACAATCTGGCCGACTGCGGGGAGTTTCTTCTGTGTGTTTTGAATGTTTTTTGGCCGTGCTAACAAAGTGCAGCATCGTTAATATTTCTGGTGGAATGATAATTTTGGTTTGGTTTTTCTCGGTTCTTGCACTGGGTCGTCAACTTGGCCAGAGTTAGACGGATCTGTGCAGCGTCTTTCAACACCATCCGTCCCATAACTCACTCTGATTGGTTGTAAATCAGGCTGAGGTAAAGTTAGTGTTTTCCTTGAAGTACGTCGTGCTTCAGTGGTGGTATGCCCACCAAATGCCAGTTATTTTTTTTAAATGTTTTTTTAATAAGTGAGTGGAGGCCAGACTAGAAAACTGTTAGTTTTATGTGGCTGGTTGCCAGCATTTGAGCGAATTCACGAGTATCAAGTCAGTCAATCAGTCAGATAATCAGTTAGTCAGTCGATCAGTCAGTCAATCAGTCATTTAATTAGTTAGTCAGATAATCAGTTGGTCATGCAGAGACTGAGTGAGCCAGCCAGCCAGCCAGCCAGCCAGCCAATGAGATATTCAGTTAGTGAGTCATTCTGTCAGCCAGTCACAGTTGGTATACGATACAGCTCTGATCCCAGTCCTGGGAAAGGACTGTATATATGTTCTGTATATATTCCAGCATAAGCTCGTTGATCTGTCCTGACATGTAATCAATTGCGTTGTATCACATGGAACGAAGACACCCACACTGTCTATTGACTACAGTATAATCTCTTAATGAACTAAGAATTATAATCATTCAGAACAATGGGTGGTCCATCCTGTATTTCACTCAGACGTTTTGAAAACTATATATGCCTGCAAAGGGTTTCTTCCTCTCTAGCCAGGGGTGGTAGTAGTACTACAGTACCCCTGGCAGACATCCTCACTAGCCAGGTGTGGTAGTAGTACCACAGTACCCCTGGCAGACATCCTCTCTAGCCAGGTGTGGTAGTAGTACCACAGTACCCCCTGACAGACATCCTCTCTAGCCAGGTGTGGTAGTAGTACCACAGTACCCCTGGCAGACATCCTCACTAGCCAGGTGTGGTAGTAGTACCACAGTACCCCTGGCAGACATCCTCTCTAGCCAGGTGTGGTAGTAGTACCACAGTACCCCCTGACAGACATCCTCTCTAGCCAGGTGTGGTAGTAGTACCACAGTACCCCTGGCAGACATCCTCACTAGCCAGGTTTGGTAGTAGTACCACAGTACCCCTGGCAGACAACCTCACTAGCCATGTGTGGTAGTAGTACTACAGTACCCCTGGCAGACATCCTCTCTAGCCAGGTGTGGTAGTAGTACCGCAGTACCCCTGGCAGACATCCTCTCTAGCCAGGTGTGGTAGTAGTACCGCAGTACCCCTGGCAGACATCCTCTCTAGCCAGGTGTGGTAGTAGTACCACAGTACCCCTGGCAGACATCCTCACTAGCCAGGTGTGGTAGTAGTACCGCAGTACCCCTGGCAGACATCCTCTCTAGCCAGGTGTGGTAGTAGTACTACAGTACCCCTGGCAGACATCCTCTCTAGCCAGGTGTGGTAGTAGTACCACAGTACCCCTGGCAGACATCCTCACTAGCCAGGTGTGGTAGTAGTACCACAGTACCCCTGGCAGACATCCTCACTAGCCAGGTGTAGTAGTACCGCAGTACCCCTGGCAGACATCCTCTCTAGCCAGGTGTGGTAGTAGTACTACAGTACCCCTGGCAGACATCCTCTCTAGCCAGGTGTGGTAGTAGTACCACAGTACCCCTGGCAGACATCCTCTCTAGCTAGGTGTGGTAGTAGTACTACAGTACCTCTGGCAGACATCCTCTCTAGCCAGGTGTGGTAGTAGTACTACAGCACCCCTGGCAGACATCCTCTCTAGCCAGGTGTGGTAGTAGTACCACAGCACCCCTGGCAGACATCCTCTCTAGCCAGGTGTGGTAGTAGTACCACAGCACCCCTGACAGACATCCTCTCTAGCCAGGTGTGGTAGTAGTACCACAGTACCCCTGGCAGACATCCTCTCTAGCCAGGTGTGGTAGTAGTACCACAGTACCCCTGGCAGACATCCTCTCTAGCCAGGTATGATAGTAGTACCACAGTACCCCTGGCAGACATCCTCTCTAGCCAGGTGTGGTAGTAGTACTACAGTACCCCTGGCAGACATCCTCTCTAGCCAGGTGTGGTAGTAGTACTACAGTACCCCTGGCAGACATCCTCTCTAGCCAGGTGTGGTAGTAGTACCGCAGTACCCCTGGCAGACATCCTCTCTAGCCAGGTGTGGTAGTAGTACTACAGTACCCCTGGCAGACATCCTCTCTAGCCAGGTGTGGTAGTAGTACTACAGTACCCCTGACAGACATCCTCTCTAGCCAGGTGTGGTAGTTGTACCGCAGTACCCCTGACAGACATCCTCTCTAGCCAGGTGTGGTAGTAGTACTACAGTACCCCTGGCAGACATCCTCTCTAGCCAGGTGTGGTAGTAGTACTACAGTACCCCTGACAGACATCCTCTCTAGCCAGGTGTGGTAGTAGTACTACAGTACCCCTGGCAGACATCCTCTCTAGCCAGGTGTGGTAGTAGTACCACAGTACCCCTGGCAGACATCCTCTCTAGCCAGGTGTGGTAGTAGTACTACAGTACCCCTGGTAGATCGAACTGTTGAAACGTCAATTTGTCAGTTTATCCCACGCCATGTGCGGATGTAGGCTGAATCAATTGTTCTCCGTCCCACTTCCTGTCTTGGTCGACGTCTTTCTGAGAAGTAGAGACACCCGCATCCAAACTTCAAAGAGTGTTTCCAGGAATGCTCATTACTCGTCCAAGTAGTGACGATGGGTCCACAAACAAACATGCAAAGTTATGTTCGCGTATGCGAGCCACATAAATTCCAGTGAGGAATTCCATGGCTTGTACTCTTACCAAGCAATAAATGTCCAAATATCAAAACCGAGTTTTTTTACATTATGACAGACCATTTTGGTCTATATGCTGAATTAAACCACACAAAATATGCAAAATTGTACAGTGTATGATTCAGTTTTTGGAGAGTTTGCTACCTCCAGATATAATAAAACCTGACAAAATTGAAAGCTGTTTTACAAATATTGATCTGTGTTAAATTTTTTATCAATCAAGAAATACAAAATTGCAAATATTGACTGGTGTGCAACATCATAGTATTACAATACGATAAAATACAAAGACTTCTACTCTACCAAAATCCTCTGGATCAAGAGATGAGAGCTTTGTAAAAAATAAGTAGTGTATTGGGTTGACATGTGCGTATAAACATAGTGAAAGCTTCAACGTCTTTTATTGACCTTCACAGGAGTGGCCTTAAATTGAAGCTTTGCAGTTGTCAGGCATTAATTCCAGTTGGCCAAATATTATCATCTGAAGTGAAGGAATGGCAAGATGGCTTCAGTGTGATCTGAGGTTTGCTTGAACGACACTCGCTAGTTCTATTCAATATTCAAAGAAAAGAATTGCGTGTCTTACTCTTAAATTTTGGGGATATGTATCATAATGGATCAATGGCTAATCACAAAGATTAATTTTTAATATTTATTTAATGATAGTGTGACAATTTGACTAATTATGTGTGACAATTTTGGGGGTGATCTTGTGACAATTTGTGTAATTATTGTCTGACAAATTGTATGATGATGATGATGATGTGACAATTTAGGTGATGAAGGTGTGATAACGTGTGTGACAGTGGTTTGACAATTGGATGATGATGGGAAGACAATTTGAGGGATGATGGTGTGACAGTATGGGTGATGATGGTGTTGTGACTGGGTGATGATGATGTGAGGGTTTGGTTGATGTTGGTGTGATACTTTGGTCGATTATGGTGTTACAGTTTGGGTGATGATGATGTGACAGTTTGGGTGATGATGGTGTGACAGTTTGGGTGATGATAGGAGACAGTTTGGGGATGCTGGTGTGACAGTTTGGGGGATGATGGTGTGACAGTTTGGGTGATGGTGGTGTTGTGACAGTGTGGGTGACGAGGATGTGACAGTTTAGATGATGATGGTGTGATACTTTGGGTGATGATTGTGTGACAGTTGGGGTGATGATGGTGTGACAGTTTGGGTGATGATAGGAGACAATTTTAGGGATGATAGTGTGACATTTTAAATGATGATGTGGTGTGATACTCAGGATGAAGACAAGAGTTGATCAAACGGCAGTAAGTTTTGATGATGAACACAGAGATGTGGTGACATGTAGTTAAGAAGACGTTTGATGACACTATCGTGACAAGATGACAGAATTATAAAAAATAATATTGAATTGCATGACATTGTAGATACTACTTAACAAAAAATAAATTTTCAGTGATGCAACTTTTCTTTCAAAAGTGTAACCTATATGTTTCAACTTCACAGCAACAATTTCCTGGGATTTTTCACCAAAAGATGCATGATTAACTTTGGTAACTAAATTTGACAGAATACCCCGGGATTAACTAGCCAAGAAACCGCTGGATCTAGCGGCAAATGTAGAGATGACACATCCAGACCAGCACAGTCGGATGAAATTTCCTGCTAAGACTTTCCCTGCTGTGGGAGGCTGTATATTGATGAGTTTTCTTTCAACGCATTAGCCACGTCTGTGTACTCTCAAGCGCAGATAGTTTTTGTAGAAAAAGTATCAGTGATCGCGATGTCATCAGGATGATTTATTTGTTTGGATGGAAAGACTGCACACAGATTGCTCATTTGTTCAAGTCGGTTGATGCATGTTTCCATGTTTCCAGGGAAATGTTTGCACTGGTCAGCCAAAAGACATTTAGTCAGTCAAAAGACACATTTGAGAGGTTTCATGCAAAGACACGATAAATCCTTTTAAATCCAACATCAAAGCAAATGGTAGCTGAAATCATATATAAGTTATTGCAGATTTCAAATGTGAAATTTTGCCCATTCAAAAATGTTGCCCGAATTGGTGTTTATCATGTTTTGCCAAGAGACATTTTTTATCAAAACAAACCAGCAACAAATATTGTCAAAAAACTTAAGCTTAAGATAGTTATATTGATAACCTTTGTATTGTATACTTTTATGGGTTCAAATTTGCAACACAGCTCGCATTGTGATGATTGTTATAAATAATAATGACATTGTAAACAAGGAGAGCGTTGTAATACTGGGTTTGTTTGCCATTTACACACACTGTAAATGTTGATGGTTCATGCCATTTCAGTACGTTAATGAGTCCATTGTAAACATGCTGCTTGGAAGCAGACTAGTTGGATTATGTTGAACGTGGCTGCCACAGACAAGGCAAAGATTGAAAACATTCAATTGCATCCTACGCTGTATTTGCGCATAATACCCTGGATTCACATTAATGATGTTAACATCTGCGCGCTTGTGAGAGCTCATGATTACATAAGTCGGCTGGACCTACATTTATCTTGTCACGAGTGTCCAATTTCCTGGTGTCTTCCTAGAAGACATGACTTCAGCTCAGGCATTTTTACGTAACTTTGGATGCTCAACTGTAGACATTTGTATCATCCATGCATAATTGAATCGACTACATTTCTAATTTAAAGCTGTTTGGGACTTTGTAAATATAAAAAATTCCAAAACTCAAAAACAGTGTGGTTGGGTGGGTGGGTCAAGGAAGATAAAAAATCCTGAAGTGGCTGTTGTAAGAAAAAAGTTAACAATTCTTGCTTTAAATGTATAATATAAGCTATGGCTGGAGAATTATGTCAACTTGTTGAAATGACATTTGGTTTATATGATAAGAGCACATATGTTTGATAGACTTAAAATGGGTTGCTGCCTCGAATAAATCACATTCATATCTAGAGAACAGTTGATCTTTGACTTGTATGATATGCACAATATAGTCAGCCTTAACCAAAAATTGAAAAGTCTTGACTTTAATTAATAACTTCTGACCACATTTGATTTTTCTGCTGATGACCATGTTTACATTTTGTGTGATTGCACAAAAACTAAATCATCAAAAATAACAAAACTTCACGCCGTCCACTTTCACTATGCTACCAATGTGTTGAGCATGTTGGGTCAAAATTCAACTCTTGTAACATCGCAAATATATTTACTGTTAAAACTTGCCGTTTGTGCAAAATATTAATATGGCTACCAGTTTCTCGGGCATGCGACCACAAAAAATCCCTGCACATCTTCAAGTCCTGCTCATAATGCATTTCGAATGTACCAACCTTATTGGCTGGATGCAGTTACTTCATGGCAAATAGAAACTTTAGACATGTGCCCAATTATCTGAGATAACATTCAGTGTGGACAGACATATTGATAAAGCCAGCAAATGGTTGTGTGCCTCGTGGGAGGTATCAGTAGTAAGGGATGGTGTGTTTGTTTTCATACATCATGCCTCCAGCCATGTTGTGTACGTTATGATGGCAAGGCAGCCAATTATAACCTGCTGGTGCTGCTCTGGTGTGGTCTGCCAGGAAATACCTGGAAATGCACTGACATGGTGAAAAGGCCGCTGGGTCGTAGAGACAGAATGTGGACCAGCAGCTAATTCCTGCAGAAATGGCTGTAGGGGACAGACCACATTTCAGCGGTGCATTGGTGGTCATGCTAACATTTTGTCTATTTATAAGAAAACTGGACCATTACAAATTCTTAAAATTGTAGCAACTGCCATCGTCTCTTGGACATGCTGAACAGGTTTAGTCAAAATCACATACCTCCAGCTCTTTAAACGTCTCCATGTGCGATGACCATCAATGCTTACAAAATATCCATGTATTTATGCACCCATGTGCCAACAGCAGAAAAATTCCCATAAATCTCTCCACTTGTTAAACTCTCTTGAAAACATACTATTTCACAGCCAAAAACTTCTACAAAAACCTGTGAATATGCCTGCTCAATTGCACTGTGTCACGTCATGAATTTCTTAATTTCATACCACAATTTAATAAGCCTTTCATTTGTGTGATACAGTAAACAAGAAGTTCAACTGTGGTCTGACCTCAGTAATGGCTCAAGTATTAATACATTTATTTTAGTTTTGCAACTGTGAGGTTGAATATTGCAACTGAGTACAGAGTAAAATAAATTGTAAACACATTAAATAATATAAAATAATAAACATGTTTTCATATACAGTCAAACCTGTCTTAAACGACCGCTCAAGGGATAGTCGAAAAGTGATCTCTTAATACAGCTGGTCGCTTAATGCAATAAGCCAATATGGCTTCCATGTCCAGTTTATGTGAGCAAGGTAAGCCAATATGGCTTCCATGTCCAGTTTATGTGAGCAAGGTAAGCCAGTATGGTTTCCATGTCCAGTTGTTCGATTGTCAGCTGGAGTTTGTTGCTTATGATGATGATGTTATTTTGTTTTGGATGATAATCAGCGGAGACGTTTCTTTCGACCATTACCAAGAAAATCACATCTTACTTGCTTTGTGGAAATTCTTAACCATGTATCCTTAATTATGTGAAAACTTATCAGATTACCCAGTGCCTACATTTCCTGTTCAACGGTGTGATTTTGTCTGTTACATACTTGTAATAATATTCTTGGTTTCATATATTAAAAGGTGCAGATAATTCTTTAAAATTCCATCCTCAACTGATTTAGCCTATCGCTAATCCGGTTCGTTGATGTCCAGATATGTAGTGTGTGACTAGTTCAGGTTACATCCACAGTTAATTTTTGTTATGCCTCTTTTTGTTCAAATCATCAAAAGAATTGATTTTAGTCGTTTATATCTGGTAAGGCTCAAAGTAGTAGAAATCCAAAATGGTAAACACTGTCAGGGTAACTGCCGATCAGATTTAACATGGGCGTGACTTCCATCCTCTTGCCGATCACATGACAAAGTTAAACAAATTTACAAAGAGTTAAATTTGCAAATTTTCAGTGTTTCCATTTTCACTTCCATTAATTTTTGACCAAACATTAAGTAATTTAATAGTTTGTCTGATGGTTTCACTAAAACTATATACAAAGGTTGCACACTGAGCTAGCACAGTGTTCCAAATTAACGCCTTTTTAAGGGCGGCCGCCGATTCAGCTAGCTAAAATGCACAAGTTATCGGACCCCCACCCAGCCAATTCATCCCGGCGGCATTATGCATATTACAGTACTTACTAATCTTTGGTAATTCTATGTAAAATACAATACTTCTTCGTTGCCAGCGACAGATCGCTGCGAAGGCAAAGTCTGCACATGCAAGGGAAACCCCTGGCATTTGTAACATGGATTCCTATTGGATGATTTACAATTAAGGACATCAGTATCTCAGGGAATACCAGGGATACACCAAAGCAAAGATGGCGGACCAAGTTGTGAGAATCATAGAGTTAAAAATTTGTTGAAGGATAATATGCCAATTTATTTCATACTGGTGATAATAAGGAGGCGGAAAATCCAATTGACAATAATTATAATGTGCCAAGACATTCTGATTTATGTGACATTTCACTGTGAAAGTGAACTTTGGAGGCTTTGATTTGGAGCGAATTGAGAACGGCATAGACTTTTCCCTGGTCCTGGGTAGTGCGTCCGAAACGTTGGCATCTAACTATAACATAATGTTGCTTTCAACGATTGTAACTGTTCACATTGAAATGTTTATTAAATTCATTACTCCATTTTATTGGTCTGCTAGTTATAAGAAATGAACAACAATATTTGGTATGGTTTATATTTATTAAATTATTATTTGTTCTAATTGAAAACAGTGACAGTGACTGTTTTAGTTTTACGCAAAAAAACTGCTGTATTATGTATACTTATAATTTATTCATTTTTGTGGGGCCAGTTCAAACTCACCTGGGCCGGTTCAAAACAATTGAGCCAGTTAAAAAAAAATCTGGGCCAGTTAATTTTTTTTGCTAATTTCAGACACTACTAGCATTTTGCAGTGGATACTAGGTAGGTTTGATTTTTTTTCAAAATGAATTTGAAATGAGACTAGGAAAAAAAATAATTGAGGAGGGACCTTTAATTGAGAAGGTATCTTTAAGTTTTTCATAATAGAATAGATATGGTGCATATATATATATATATATATATATATATATATATATATATATATATATATATATATATATACAAACATATACACATATATATAAATATATATGTCTAGTGTATATCTTACTACACTGGATGATCTCGTTATAAAGAAATCAATGATAAACTGAATGTATTCACTCAGAAATACGCATGATTTATGCATGACATAAAGTTGAATGTTCGTGTAGAGATGATTAGGGATTTTTTTTCTCAGGGCAGTTTAATTAACTGAATGATAGCCGAGGGTGGGGCGCCTCATGACAGATATTTCCCATCACTGGGAGGTGAACAGGTGTATCCGTGTCAGAAGACGTCGCATTGAAAGCTCCTGAGGATTTGCACTGACGTTTTCATAGATTCATTAATTTTGTTCATTAAATTATGCTCCAGACTATGTGGCGGCGACGACACAACATTTGTAGTTTATACAACAAACTAACTTATTTGGATGTCTGTAATTCTGTTGTTATTCGCAGATGCATGTGGCTGGCCTCGACAACAGTGTGGTTTTATAATAAAAATTTTATGTCTAGGAAACATAAAATTGATTTTGTCAGCCCCAAAGTTCTGCGGATCAAAGGGATATATCGAATTTTAGTAAGTCAAACCAAATATGTACTAATAGTCAGCAAATATGCATGTGATATGATTGAAACGTATATATTATTGATATACTATGAGGTTTTTTAATGTGTATATCAGCGTAGCAGGATCCTGTAAAATGTTTGCGTGTACTTGTGTTTTAGCTCAGAATAACATTCTCAAGAAGTAATTAATTACAAAGTTGCAGCCAAGGTTAAGTTGTGACCAAGGTCATTTCCAGGAAAAGTTTGTTGATTAATAATCATGTCTGACATCCAGACTGATTATATTTCTTTAATGATATTGAATTTGTGTGTTTTATATGAGAATCACCTGATACTAGCAATTGGAATGCTGCAGGCTTTTACGATGTTTTTCTGGACTGGAGATAATGTGTCGGCTGTGGTGATATACATTCTGTTTAGTTGTTAGTTATGGCACAATAATATGTTCTCTTCTGTCACTGGTGACGTATATGCTGCATACTGAGTACGTATCCACCGTTCACGTGAACGTATATCTTTCAAAAGCACATACCCTAATGTAAATGACAGTAACTTTATCACGGCATATGCTGTAGTGGAAGTACAGAATAAAAGTTTCAAATATTTGATTAAATTGATTTGAATAGTTTCCATAACTCAGCACAATAACTGACAAGGCTGTGTCTTTTTCTAGCTGTCTGTCGTGGTTGTGACAATGACTGCTCCCTCGGCTCACATTGCAGACCGCTGTTCCATGCTCAGAATGTGTCTTCTTTTGAGTGTTTCCTTGTTAGCTATGCAACATTTCCAAGTAATGCCCATGACGGATCTAAGGTGTCTCATCTTTAAAGCATGCATCTTCCTAACGTGCTTTCGGTAGATTATCCATGCCTTTGTTCCATAAAGCAGCATGGGGAGTACTATAATCATAGTTGGTGCCTGGAATACCATGTTTCTGATCACTAGATGGCGGGCAATGCATTGTGGGATCAATTGTTGATGGAAATACTACACGTAATTTTGTACTTTAAATTAGAGTGGGAGCAGTGACGTATCCATGACAACGACAAGAATGCAAATAGTTAAAGAATTACTGTTACAGCAAAGAATACATCGTAGCAGCTTACTGATATTAAACAGAAATCACAATTGTAGCATCAGAATGCAAAAATTGGCTGATCTGATGTTTCAGTAACTTCGAACGTGATTGACCATGTGGTGACAGATGTGCAATTGTTTGAGCGCATGGCAAAGGGTTCGCACATATTATGTATTGTACTTCCATCGATAATCTCACCCAATTTCTCCTTTGTTGGCGTTTATATTGTGCACCAGAGGCGACGTGGGTTATTTTGGGTAGGCTATGATGTTCTGTACGCCTGACATTTCACCCTTATTGTCACTTGGAGTCTCACACAAACGGCTACGCAACATGTGCACAGTGCCCCCCGAATGGTTCTTTCATGTCCACAGTTAAGGAAATGGGGCTGACATCATATTTGCCTGGATGCATTTACTTAATGCCATACACAGCACTTAGAAAATGTAAATACATTAGTGAAGATGACAGAAAATTCATCTCGCTGTTTCTGTAATGCACTGGCTAGCTCCACGTAGAGTGTCTGCTGGATGGCGACTTTTCACAAGAAAGCATTTGTTGCTGTTAACAGCAAATCGAATTGTCTTACGTTAGGCAGAAGGAATAAATGCAATTGCGTGCTACATCGCCTGGACTGTTAATGGAAAACCTGTTTTTTGGTAACGTTTTTTCTAGTAGATGATTCATTGGTTCTATTCTAGCCATAGGAGTCACTGTGAATTAGGGACCGGTGGAGACGATTCTAGTCTTTCTGCAGAGAAACGTGGCAGCCAACAAATTATCTCTAGCCTGGTTTCAGGCAGATTGCATGAATGATTGCTGTCAAAAGGTAAATTTGTCAGGTTGATGCTTTTTAAGTAAAATTGTGGACAAATAACGTCATCATGTTTGTTGGAAATCATCGACATCCACCTGGATTTGAAAAGAAAATTCATTGTCATCCGAAGCGGTAATGGACATTTTCATAAGACTAGTAACCTAGGCATGAGAAATGCCATGAGAAACAAGAATAGCTTTGCAGGTGATGTATATAGTATATGTTTTAGGAATTAAATATTTGCTTTTGTTGTTTAGGAGTAAAATATTTGTGCAAGGTATGTGTTTGGCACAAATTATGTAAATTCTTTTGATGAACGCATTCAGGGTTCATTAACGCTTGTCCAGGACAAATAGCTACCAGTGTAGGACAAGTACATAATCCTGGACACTTGTCCCACCGGACAAGTTCATGCCATTGCAATATAAAACATGTACTGTTCATTTGAATAAAACGACCGAACGGTTTTGATTTGTTGACACCCAAAATAAATAATGTTTAATGGCATCTATAATTTTTTCCGATGTCGCACGTAGCACCACTTTCTTTCCACCTTGCGACTACTGCCAATGTAGTCACCAGGTGGCACATGTGGTATTTTAGAAACTACCTTACTAGGACAGCAACGTTGTTCCTTTGAAAACATGAACGCGCTGTCACCATTCCTCATTTAAAAGTCCCCTAACATAGGCACACTTCTGATGAATATGCCCGTTTTATGTTTTGATTTTTTAACACAGGAACGCCTAAAACTTAAATATAAAGTCAGAAACATATCGCAATCGTAACAAACGCCACTGTAATTGCTTAATGCCATTCGGCTTCGGCGCAGTGGCAAATGTTATGGGTATTTATATTACTAAGCACGTTTTGTTTTACATATTAACGCAATGTAGTACAATCATATCATCGCTATTTGTTAACGCAAGTATGCCGATAGCTACAGCATCAACCCTAAGCCCTACACTCGCAACCCTAAGCCCTACACTCACAACCCTAAGCCCTACACTCGCAACCCTAAGCCCTACACTCGCAAGCATGAGTTCGTTTTTTTAATCTTTCAGTCTAGTTGCATTCACAGTATACGTCGGTCATAATGAAAAGTACAGTAATTAATGGTTAATTTATTCTGTTTATTAATACAATAATTTTTACAGTCATTTATTTTGTTGCATATTGTTACCATACTGGACTATCATAATTAATTATTATGTGATAAGAGATTCTAGGTGCTAACAGTCTTTGTTCCATGCAGAATATTATAGTTCTTGCTAAATATGCACTGTTGTTATTTGTAAACATGAAACAATGGTGTCTAAGTGTGCATTGTAACTCAGTTATTTCCTTTTGGTCAGAATATTTCAATTTTGCTGAAATGTTTTAACACAACAGTTGGCAAACGCCCTCTTGTTTCTTAGAATTATTGACATTTTTCCTTCTGCACTCAGGAAATGCACTAAAACATATTTGTTAGAAACATCATCCTGGATATTGTAGTTTTTATGTGGGACAAGTATAGTTTTGGTGGAACAAGTAAACATGACTCGCTACTTGTGCTACAGGCCAAGAGCCTTCGATGAGTTGGTGTAGAGCCCTAGCGTTTAATCATGAGTTGGTGTAGAGCCCTAGCGTTTAATCATGAGTTGGTGTAGAGCCCTAGCGTTTAATCATGAGTTGGTGTAGAGCCCTAGCATTTAATCATGAGTTGGTGTAGAGCCCTAGCGTTTAATCATGAGTTGGTGTAGAGCCCTAGCGTTTAATCATGAGTTGGTGTAGAGCCCTAGCGTTTAATCATGAGTTGGTGTAGAGCCCTAGCATTTAATCATCAATATTTAGCCTTTTATGCTGTTTAGAAAAGAAATCCACTTTTTGTGAATTATTCTCAAATTATTCTCATTCTCATATTATAGTCCAATGATTAAATATTGGATTAATCAATTGTTGTGTGTGTGTTTATATTTTATCATAGCTTTTTATATGTACTTTTACTGCACAAAATATGTGTGTGTGTGTGTATATATATATATATATAATATATGTTATTGTTTCTACATGTTCTTTCAAAGTACATCATATGTGTATATTTATATATATATATATTTATTGATTTTTTTATGTATATATATATAATGTTGAGTTATAATTTATAATATTATATATGTATATATATATATATATATATATATATATGTGTGTGGACTTTTTTAGTTGAAACATTCTGCAGAGCTTAATTGTATCAGTAAATAGGCTGATAATTGCATGATTATGTCCTCTTTATTTGTGGATGGATGTATATATATATACACAGCAGGACACCTCATATAATATAGCATGGACACTATGAAGGAAGCATTAGTTAGGAAGTTGCATGCTTTACAGATGAGAAACCTTGGAGACACGAGGGGCTTAGCATGGAGAGATCATATAGCCAACAAGAAATACCAAACGACAACATTCCTCCAAAGCAAAATCTCTACTTAAAACCGTCAGACGGGACTAGAAGCAGAGGTCGTCCCAGACTAAAATTGAATGAAACAATGAAGTGAAACTTAAAAAAGGAATAGACTTCAATCAGTGGCACTCACTTGCCCAAGAAAGACCAGCCCCGAGAAGACTCCAGCAGTGTGAACCGAGCAAGCAGTTATATCTCTAATACTGGCTTCAACATCACACAGTTGTAGTAAAGTGGTTATGTGGTAAATGCGCACCTACTTTTGGTCAGTTGCATTGTAATTGGAATTGAAACACGAATTCCGGAATTAGAATTGGTGTTTTGTTTAAAAAAGTAATTGGAATAGGTGAAAATGTAATTGGTATTTTTGATTACTTTTCAATCACTTTAAAAAAATTATCTTTGACATCAAGTAACTTTTTAACTCAAATTATTTGCCACAGGTAATCAATAAAATATAATACGTTGAACATATCATATTTAGTTGCCATTATATACCATAATATGCAGAAATTAAGTAAACTTGCTCTAAAATAGATGTGATATTTTGATGTTGAGTATGTCTAGGGCTGTTCTGTTCACATACTTTTATTTCGATATGGAATTGATAATTGGGATTGGTATATTGTAACTCGAATTGTTATTTTTGAGCTGGAATTAGAATTTATATTTGTAATTTGTGTGGAATTGATATACTGAAATTGACCCCTAGTTTGATTGTATCTGAAGCCATATTGTATGTAAAGTCAACAGTTAGACACGTGATCCGTCAGTATGGTCCATGGCCATGACAATAAGGATGTCTGCTGCGCCATATTTCTCGCAAGGATGCACACAGTCACCAGTGGTGATGCTTCATTAGAAGAAGACCAGGATAACATACTGCACAAATGCGCCATAATCTTACACGTCAGCGAGCAGCGAATGCTTGAGCGAGCCGTGCTGACTGTACTCGGCCGTGCCATTAGCCAGCATAACTTTTCAGTAGTGCTACCGAGGCGCAGGCAAATGCAGCCATGCATTTAGTGTCACGAATGAGATGGCTGACACCAGCCTAGCAGTGTCTTTATGAGATAGTTTGAATTTCTGTGAGAAAAAAGCCTGGGGCCAGGAAACTCGATGACAGTCGAATGAGCATGCTTGGAGATGTTGCAGACAATTACTGTCACTCGTTAGACGAAGACATCAGATATCTCTGATCTCTTTCAACTTCTGAAGGCTTTAGATGTCTGAGTCTATTTTATCATGTCATCCCTAATTGGTGTGTCATTTGTGGGAGCATGATTATTGCAATATCAAACGTTGGAGAAATTCATTATGGTTTTTAAGTCACAATTTAATCTGAGTTCTTTGTATTACTCATGTTTCTATCATAGGTGTATCGTATGTGTATCATCGGTGTATCAAGTAATTTGTGTTCATTTTTATGTTGTGCAAACATTGAAAAAATTTGTGATTTTTATATGTACTGTTAGGACAAATTCTCCTCTTGGGACAAGTTCTTCTCTTAGGACATATTCTTCTTTTAGGACATGTTCTTCTCGTAGGACACATTCGTCTCTTAGGACAAGTTCTTCTCTTTGGACATGTTCTTCTCTTGGGACAAGTTCTGTTACGACATGTTGTTCTCATAGGACATGTTATTCTCATAGGACAAATTATTTTCTTAGGACATGTTCTTCTCTTAGGACACATTCTTCTCCTAGGATAAGTTCTGTTAGGACACTTTCTTCTCTTAGGTCAAATTCTTCTTTTAGGACAAGTTCTATTATGACAAGTTCTTCTCTTGGGACAAGTTCTTTTGTTTAGACACATTCTACTCTTAGGAGTTCTTCCCTTAGGACACATTCTTCTTTCAGGACAAGCTTTTTTCTTTTCTTTCTATTAGGACATGTCATTCCCGTAGGACATCACTTTACTTATGAAAGGTATTTGTACAGGAAACTGTCTTCATCTACTGTGCTACAGGATACCACAACATGTTCACAGAGGAGAAAGCCACACAGAGTGTATTTGGATCAGGATACTTCATGAAATCATTGGGAGAATCAGGCAGAGACTGACACATCATAAGAGCTCCTCTTGGCTGAGAAGGCCTCTTAAGTGATCACTCCATGGATCGATGAAACGTGTAGGTGGCCAAACAGTGCTAAACAGAACTGTGCACAGTGGCATGATGTCCATCAATAACCTCCATTTGTCCCAATGACTGCATCTATTGATTTATTGTGCAGGTGGACATTTGTTTTCATACAAAACTGCAAAAAAACCGTCACTCTCAGTTGAAGAGTGCCACAAAATCACCATCTAGATGGAGAAGTCGTAATTTCAAAATCACATCCAATTTTATCAGTGAAATTCCTAAATCTTGACAAGTGCAAGCACATTGAGTGTGCAGGAAGACAGGATTAATGTCTGTGATTGGATGACATTAATAAATCACTCAGTCGTGTTGTTGCAGGCTGACAGCGCTAATGCTGCGCAGTGCAGGAAATCATTTGATGACTCATTATTTTGTCAGTGTGGAACACTCGTAAATTTCAGAGATAGTCGTGTTATTGGTCAAAGGAACCGCTGTGCTGCCATGTGGATGTAGTGAATCAATCCCAATACCTGGCGAAACATGTACTCTTTCTCGTACACAGGTGATCAGGTGACACATTGACATTTACAGAATAATAATCTCTTAGTATCATCATCATCGTGTGTCGTGACTGCGACAGGCTATCGTGACCCTTCTACCGTCACGGTTGTCTTCAGTCACTGCTAGATGCTCTTCCGTAGTCAGGCTTGTGCACCATTGGTACCTCTTAGTGTAATTGGATGTATAAATACATTGCACGTGATGCGTGCATGTATGCGTGCTTGCACACTGATGTAGCTGCATCCAGAATCTGGACCAAATGCCTCATCATATTAAAATCATCTGAAACTCATTACTTTGCGTAAAAATCTCAAGAAATTCTTTTGTAATTGGATTTCCTCCTTAAATCTTTGGTGGTCCTTTTACTGACGAAGACTTGTGAGCCCCTGTTTATGATATTATGTTCATGATTAATGATTCTGGTTTGTGGCATCCCTGAGCTCTGGTTCCTGGTGATTTAGACACAGTAGAAGTTTTAGAATTATTGTTATTCTTATTATAACAAGATTACCATCCAAAGTAACAAGATTACCATCCAAAGTAACAAGGTTACCATCCAAAGTAACAAGATTACCATCCAAAGTAACAAGATTACCATCCAAAGTAACAAGATTACCGTCCAAAGTAACAAGATTACCGTCCATAGTAACAAGATTACCGTCCAAAGTAACAAGGTTACCTTCCAAAGTAACAAGGTTACTGTCCAAAGTAACAAGGTTACCGTCCAAAGTAGCAAGATTACCATCCAAAGTAATAAGATTACCGTCCAAAGTAACAAGATTACCATCCAACGTAACAAGATTACCATCCAAAGTAACAAGGTTACCGTCCAAAATAACAAGGTTGCCGTCCAAAATAACAAGGTTACCGTCTAAAGTAACAAGGTTATCATCCAAAGTAACAAGGTTACTGTTCAAAGTAACAAGGTTACTGTCCAAATAATAAGGTTACCATCCAAAGTAACAAGTTCCATTACCATCCAAAGTAACAAGGTTACCATCCAAAGTAACAAGGTTAATGTACAAAGTAATAAGCTCCATTACCATCCAAAGTAACAAGCTCCATTACTGTCCAAAGTAACAAGATTACCATCCAAAGTAACAAGATTACCATCCAAAGTAACAAGCTCCATTACCGTCCAAAATAACAAGCTCCATTACCATCCAAAGTAACAAGATCCATATTTCAAAGGGACAAGGAAGCCATTAGCTTATCAAGTCTAACAGTTATTCATCTGTGTGTGTCCCGCAATGATAAATTTCCATGGTGTACACAAATTGGAGTTATTCATAAGGGTGCTTTTAAAGAATCATAACATTGCTAATAATTATCGCACAAATGTGATTGAGGTATTGTTGCTAAAAAAGTCTCTTTATTATAATAAAATGATAAAAACTTACAGCCCCTCATGGGGCTGTTGCCTTTTGAATTTCATCAAAAAAAGAAAGCAACAATTTTTATTTTTACCCTGGTACCAGATAATTACCGAGTGGCTATATGCCCCTATGTCCAATTGGAAAAATGTAGCCATATGTATTAGCATAAAATAAAACAAAAAGTAATCAAATATGTTGAGAACTTTTATTTTTATGATTTTTATAACACCGGACTATGCAGATTCAGACAGGCCCTCGTCGTTTACCCGTGGCAGTGCGTGTTGTCGAAGCTGGCGGAAATTGCAGTGGTAACTTGCTGATATTTACCTCAAAAAAGCCTGTAATATCGTACTAACTGTCTGAACTAGTATAATAACATGATTCATTAATGCAGTCATTCAGTTTGCTGAAATATTGACGCAGAAACTTAAAATAATCCGGCCTAAAGTGAACTGACACAGCAAAGTGAAAAACAAAGTGGCGGATTTGTTAATAAGAAGCTCAGATGGCCCAGACAACACGTATTTGTAACGACGATGCTCATTCGCTGCATATAGCCCGCTCACTCATTCACATGTATTCGAATAGGCCAATCACAGAGCTTTTCAAAGGTATAATGTGTTACATATTTAGGTACTGTGAATGGAAACGTAAATTTATTCTGCGGTTGAAATACTGGTGACAGTAACAAACATTCTTCCTACAGAGCGACACCAAAATCGGCCGGAATGCTTTTTGCACTGATTGTACGGGCAGAATTCTGCCCAGTGGTCACTCCTAGGGTTAAACATATTCACACTACTAGCATTAACACAATCATTTGACAGTTTGTTCTATTCATTTATTACCCTCTGTGAGAAAGAGTACTTTCTCGTGTCTAACCTACACTTTTCCTTAAAGTGAAACCAAAGGCATTTTTGGGACCTTTGAACCTATAACAGTAATTGAAAACAAACCATTTGCAACTATAATCAAGAATATCGTGCGAGTGGTTAACTAAATATACCTTGTCGAACACCGGGCACTGCCCATGTTGGAATGGGCAGCGCCATATTTGTTCAGAATCCTACGTCAAGAGTGCTGACTAGGTTTCCCACAACTCCAACTTTAAACGCCTGATCTTAGACGTAGACGATTTTAGTCACATACTTGCGAGTAAGTTTGGACATGCTGTTTATAGTTGTAAATGGTTAATTTTTAGGCACTCTTATAGGTACAAAAGTTTCACTTTAACTAATGCTGCTTTCTGCCCTCTGGTTCTACTGCTTTCTTTAAGTTTGAAGAACATATTTCTGTCAATATCCTCATAAACATTCAATATTTAACAAAACTTCTATTTGGTCTCCTCTTAGTCTCATGATCTCTAGTGTTGTCAAACCTCATTCTATTAAGTGGCTTTCATGACTAAAATCTCGCAATTCTGGAATTAGATGCAGCAAGACGTGGAAAGAATTGCAGAGCAACATTGTTATTGCTGAATAAGTGATGCTGGACGTTGTACTCAGACCGGAAGCAATGACCTCAACGTTCTTTCAAGTCTGGAGACTGCCAATGACGGCGGAAGTTATTGACAATTATCACTGTTTATGCTGCTCATATACGATGTCTACACAGGCGGTTTACTGTGATTTAATTGCACAAGCAACAAACTGATATTGATTTCTCTCACACGTAGGTATTTTATTAATGAACATTTGGGCAAATGTTTTGTTGGCTTCCTTTTTATTGGGGGGGGGTGTCACTGCTGATTTCGTGGGTGTAGACTGAGGGGTGTCACTAATACCCTGTTCACACTAGCAGTTTTAATCCGGCGCGAAGCCGGCTTCGCTCCCGGTGGATCGTTCATACTACAAAATCTAAACCGGATCAGTGAGTTAAACTGGATTAAACTACTCCACCTTCTTGAGGGGGTTTCGCACCTGTTTAGTTTTACTCCGGTTCAAATTGCTATTGTGAACGCAAAGGGGATTACCGCCAAGTCGCACTAAATTTGACCTGATTAATGCCAGATGTTGTGGCTGGCGATCATTGCCGCCCACTGAATTGTGGTATAGTTACCGGTGCAGTTTTTTAGCTATTCCAGTTTTCAACCCATTGAAATCTTGATATTGCATTAGAGACGTCACAGCATCTGTTTACAACAATAACGATACAGAGTCTTATCTGAGCAAAATATATTTTGACATATAATATAACATGGAACACGTTTATGATATATATACCTTGATAAAAACCGACTTTGCATGCTTACCAGACATTATTATTGAGCGCCTGCTGTTGCGTGTCTCGTTCTTGGGCACGTGATAATAATCGCCCTTTGTGATAGATGTATGGCAAGCCAGTCTTGTCATAAAAGTAGGAATAATTAAAATGTGTTAAATGTACGAGAAAAAATTTACTACATTAACATATATTCAATACAACTATATTTGTATGTGTTTTATAAAGCGCTATGTCAAGTCTGGTTGTTATAAAAAGTTGAAATAATTGGAACAAAGTGGTAAAATGAAAAAAGATTGTCTGTACGGCTTGCCATAAATATAGGTTGAATTCCGCCAGTTTGCTCGACTCGCGAGACATGGTTTGGACGTTCAGTATTCGTAAGGTTTTCACTCAAAACAACTGTTTTAATAATTTTTTGGCATTGAATAAATGAAGTAGCTGTTGTTGATTTGGTATATCGATCTCTTACACAAAATGTTACCATCATTTGACCTAATTAATGCCCCGCCCACTTGCTACTCTGGTCATTAATCAAAAGAACCCCATTAGTTGAAAAGAACTACTCTGGTTCAGGCTGGTGCAGTTGAATGCAACAGGGTATCTGAACCGGCTTAGTTAATGTGCATTAACTAATCCGGCTCGAAACCTGTTTGTAGTGTGAACGGGGTACAATGTCTCTGGGTGTAGACTGAGGTGTGTCACTGCTGTCTTTGTGGGTGTAGACTGGGGTGTCACTGCTGATTTTGTGGGTGTAGACTGGGGTGTCACTGCTGATTTTGTGGGTGTAGACTGGGGTGTCACTGCTGATTTTGTGGGTGTAGACTGAGGTGTGTCACTGCTGGCTTTGTGGGTGTAGACTGGGGTGTCACTGGTGGTTTTGTGGGTGTAGACTGGGGTGTCACTGCTGATTTTGTGGGTGTAGACTGAGGGGTGTCACTAATGACACTGGGTGTAGACTGAGAGGTGTCACTGCTGGCTTTGTGGGTGTAGACTGAGGGGTGTCACTGCTGGCTTTGTGGGTGTTGACTGAGGGGTGTCACTGCTGGTTTTGTGGGTGCAGACGGGAGATGTCACTGCTGGTTTTGTGGGTGCAGACTGAGGGGTGTCACTGCTGACTTTGTGGGTGAAGACTTAGGGGTCTCACTGCTGGCTTTGTGAGTGGTGTAGAATGATTGTGTCACTGCTAGGTTAGTGGGTGTTGACTAAGGGATATCATAGCTGGCTTTTTGAAAGTTGCATGTCAAATGTTTTTTTGAAAAAAATATCAAATGAATTTGATACAAAAACAAATACTTTTGATGTAAATGTAAACCAAATGATTAACTGCAATAAAATACAACATTTTGATATGCAAATGCATTTGAATCCAAATCTGGTATAATCTGCTGCGAACACCATCCAGATGTTTCACTGTTGATTTTGTGGCGACATAGTCACATGACTAAAAAAGAAAAAAAATTATATTTCCAATCATTTATCTTGTGTCATTTGTAAATATAGGTGTTCCAGTCCTACATCGGATGTATTGATCACGCTGTTGTAGCTGAAGGTTATCCAATTATTCTATTTGCTTTATCAGTGGCTGGGTAATTATTTACTAATGTAATTATCATAGATCTATTCCCAAGGGAAGACTGGGTCAGTCCAGGGAAATAGGTAGCCTAGTTGGACCTCCGCTAGGACATCAGCATGCATCCTATTCCCTGGGCTATGGACATACATTTTATTGTTTTTGGGTAGCTGACGTTTTTCAGCTGTAACCTCAAAATGATTTATTGTAATTGCAAGTTAGGTTTATTGTGATGGTGATTGAATTATCTATAAAATGACTCATTTAATGTACGGTAGATATATATGTTGTAATTTTAAGGTGTAAAACACGGGAAATTAATAATATGAATAGATGCGTCTAGCGTTTTACTGATACATGGCATGTCTTTAAAGTAGACAGGTATGTGTGGGTCGTAATGGTTAATATTGTGTTTAAATCCTTATTGTATGTAAATTCATGTGTGCATGCACAGTGTTATGTATGCAACTTCACATGCATGCACGTGTTTGTTTTCCTTATTCCATCACCAACCGTCTCCCCTCCCTCCCATCCCTTGTTCTCCCTCTCCCCTCCCATCCCATGTTCTCCCTCTCCCCTCCCATCCCTTGTTCTCCCTCTCCCCTCCCATCCCTTGTTCTCCCTCTCCCCTCCCATCCCTTGTTCTCCCTCTCCCATCCCTTGTTCTCCCTCTCCCCTCCCATCCCTTGTTCTCCCTCTCCCCTCCCATCCCTTGTTCTCCCCTCCCATCCCTTGTTCTCCCTCTCCCCTCCCATCCCTTGTTCTCCCTCTCCCCTCCCATCCCTTGTTCTCCCCTCCCACCCCTTGTTCTCCCTCTCCCCTCCCATCCCTTGTTCTCCCTCTCCCCTCCCATCCCTTGTTCTCCCTCTCCCCTCCCATCCCTTGTTCTCCCTCTCCCCTCCCATCCCTTGCTCTCCCTCTCCCCTCCCATCACTTGTTCTCCCCTCCCATCCCTTGTTCTCCCTCTCCCCTCCCATCCCTTGTTCTCCCTCTTCCCTCCCATCCCTTGTTCTCCCTCTCCCACTCCCACCAAATCTGTCCCTCTCATCTCAATCCTGGTCTTCTTCTCTGTTTAATCCATGTACAATTATGTACAATTATGTACAGTTACAACAATTCAACATGAAATATGTTTACCATAAAAAACCGGAACAGGAACTGCTAAAACGGGCAAACCTGATTTACCTGACACAGAACCTACATAAGCACCCAAACGTCTGCAGCATGACATGCACATGACATGCATACGGGGTGCGTCCTATCACAGATTTTTATACTTCGTCTTGTGTGCGGTTTATTATTGATGGTGTCGGCTGTAACATCCAAAGATGCATTAGACATGCAGCCAGGTGGCAACTTCATCAACGGCCCGTGAAATTGCATGTTTGCAAACGGAGGCACTTTGTCGACGAAGAATGGGAACACATGTAGCGCGACACAGAACGTGTCTGAGTTCCTGGTCGGTACCGCAGATCGATACTTGTTCATGTTGGGCCATGATGGAAATTCTCACCATCGGCTGCATAGGTCGGGCTTGGCGTGGTGAGAGAATGGATTTGGAGTAGTGCAGAAAGTGTTCTTTAATGTTGCACCTTTTTATATTTGATAGCTAGAGCAAGATTACTTTTGTAGCACCTATCTTTTATGCGGCCTAGCCATGTAATTGTATTTTGTCTGCACACATGTGCACTCACAAACATTCATGCATGCACACACGCATTCATGTGCTTTTCCATGCATAATGGGAATGATGGATGTTTTGTTGAATGGATGTTTGTTGAATGGATGGAGTGCATGTTTGTGTGCGTGCATGTATGCACTTTTGTTATCCTTTTCTTTTTTTACTTTGTGTGACAGAGAAAAACAGATATTTATAACATACACATGCACACATGCATGCACACGCATGCACACATGCATGCACACATGCACACACTCACACAGACACTCCTAAACAAATTTTATCCTTTTCTCTCTTTTTCTTTCTCTCCATTGGTTTTCTGTCCTCTATCCATCCATGCGTGTGCATGCACGCACGCACGCATGCATGCACACTCGCATGCATGCACACACATTGATTATTAATAACTGACTGGAGCTACAGAGTCTTCAGTCAACCGGTCCGAACCTGTTTCTATTCATATGTAAGTGTGTAAATTATTGCTGTCAGCTTGGCGGTCAGGCTTGACATCTGCGGCCAGTGGTCAATGCAGCTATGATTGATGATGACATTGAGTGGTCAATAGGTACACAGACAGTTGTGTTTCCATTCAGTCGTCATCAGAGCATCATTTAGGCTGGAAATGCACTTACGAAAAAATTTCTTGAGATTCTTACACGAAGTAACGAGTTTCAGATGATTTTAACGTGATGGAGTTTAGTCCAGATTTTTGGTGCATACATGCCGTGCATATACATCCAAATATACCACGAGGTACTAGTGGTCTAGCAACCCAACTCTGAATGACCACTTGCCAATGGCATATATAGTATTGTGCAAAGGGGGGTGGCCAAAGGGGGGGCTAGGTTAGTCACCCATTAGTTTACCATTACATACCACGGAGTGCTGCAATGCAAAAATACAAAAAAATGTAAAGATTTAAGCCGGGGGGTCATGGCCCAATGGTCCCGCTTAAATATGTCACTGCTGCCAGCTGTCTGAAGACACCTGTTACGATGTGAAGTGGAGGCTGATGATCGCCTGTCACAGTCACGACATGATGATGATACTAAGAGATTATTGGCGCTACCTTTGCAGCCGTAGATGTATCCTCTAGTCTAAACACTACCTGCCCAGTTCTGTAAATGTCAATGCGTCACCTGATCGCTTTTGTATGAAAAAAATACACGTCTCGCCATGAATGGGAGTGATATCTATGTGGAGGCCATATCGTAAGACGAACATAAATAAGTCAGAAAGAATACAACAAAGAACAACTACGCCGATTCCAGAACTGAGGAACCTTAGTTATGAAAGCCGCTTGATAGAAGTTTATTTTTATTTTTAATGGTCATGTGGATATTGATAGGAATATGTTCATCAACTTAAAGACGGCAGTAGAACCAAAGGACACAAAGTTGGACATGAGAAAGTATTCATTCTCACAGAGGGTGACAAATGAATGGAACAAACTGTAAAATTATTGTATTAATTCTAGAAGTGTGAATATGTTTAGAAATAAAATTGACAGATATCTGATAAGGTCAGGCTATACATAGATGAACAAATTGTTGGACTCTTGATAAGCCAATGACTTCCTTGCTCACTTGCCACCTAGAACTTGTTGTTTGGGATGGCAATCTTGTTAATTCCACTCTGTGTCCAGTCCGTGTCTACTCCGCGTCCACTCCACGTCTACTCCACGTCCACTCCATGTCCACTCCACAGCACAGTGGTTCCTTTTACCGATAACACAATTATCTCTGAAATCTACGAGTGTTCCACAGTAGCAAAATAATTCATGTCTGCAAATGATTTCCTGCACTTTGCAGCATTAGCCCAGTCAGTGCAACAAGGTCACCAAGGGATTTATCAATGTCATCCAATCATAGATTCTAATCCTCTAATCATATCCAATATGCACTGCATAGAAAATGGACGCTGGGTCCATTTTCGCAAGTTTAAATTTACCCATTTTTCTTGAGTGAAATCTAAGGTTTTTTATTATAAATAAATATCTAAGAGGACTAAGATTTAACTAAAAAAAGTTAAATTTACCCATTTTTTCTATAAGCATTACGTTGAAGTGGTGATTTTGGTGGTAGAGGAGTTGTCCAAATGCAGAGTAGGTGAGATGGGAATAATATCAATAGGCGAAATAGGGACACCCCTTAGAAGGTTTAACAAGATTTAACAAGATTGCCATCCCAAACAACAAGTTCCAGATAGCAATTGGACAAGGAAGCCATTGGCTTATCGAGAGTACAACAATTTTCTCATCTATGTGTAGCCTGCCCTTATCAAATATCTGTCAATTCTATGTTTAAACATATTCACACTACTAGCATTAACACAATCATTTGGCAGTTTCATTTATCACCCTCTGTGAGAAAGAGTACTTTCTCATGTCCAACCTACACTGCTCCTTAACTAATGCTGCTTTGTGTCGTCTGGTTCTACTGCCTTCTTTAAGTTTGAAGAACATATTCCTATCAACATCCTCATAACCATTCACTATTTTAAACACTTCTATTTGGTCTCCTCTTAGTCTCCTGGTCTCCAGTGTTGACAATCCACATTGTAATAAGCGACTTTCATAACTAAGGTCTCTCAATTCTGGAATCATTTTAGTTGCTCTTCGTTGTATTCTTTCTAGCTTGCCTATGTCCTTTTTACGATATGGCCTAAATGCTTGAATACAATATTCCAAATGTGGTCTAACTATTGCTTTGTACAGGGGTACAATTAGCTGTTTCTCCTTATACATGATAGTTCTCCTAATTAGCCCTAGAATTTGATTTCCTTTCGAAGCAGCAATCCCACGTTGCTCTAAAACTTTCATTTCAGCACTAAATGTTACTCCTAAGTCCTTTTCTTGGATGGTTCTACCTAATACAGCATCCCCCATTTTATGTTTTATGTCCTATGTGTATACACTTACACTTCCAAAAAAAAAATTTGATTTTAAATTTTTCTGACCATTTATCTAATTTATCTAGATCATCTGTAAACTTTGTTTATCTGTATCATTAGTAACCTTTCTGAATACTTTTGTGTCATCTGCACATTTGAGTACTTTGCTAGATATGTCATCTTCCAAATCATTTATATATATATATATATATATATATATATATATATATATATATATATATATATATATATATATATTAAAAGCAGTATAGGGCCTAATACTGATCCCTGTGGTACCCCACTCAACACCGATTTCCAGTTTGAAATCTCACCATCTACTATTACTCTCTGTCTTCTGTGTGTAAGCCACTTTTCTATCCAGTTGATTACATCATTACCTATACCATGGGCTTTTAGTTTAAGAAACAATCTTTGATGTGGCACTTTATCGAAAGCTTTCTGAAAATCTAAGTAGACAACATCCACTGGTGACCTGTCATCTACCCACTTTGTAATTTCTTCAAAAACATAAGAGATTGGTTAGACATGACCTTGCTTTTAGGAACCCATGTTGAGATGTATTTATTAATTTATGTTTCACAAGGAATTCCACCATGTGGTCTCTAATTAATGTTTCAAGTAATTTACATACAACTGATGTTAAACTCACTGGTCTGTAATTTTCTGGCTTGTTCCTCGATCCCTTCTTAAATAGCAGCGTAATGTTTGCTTCTTTCCATTCTGAAGGAACTATTCCTTCTTCTAGTGACAAGTAAAACAAATTTGCAAGTGGTGTACTAATTTGCTCAACAATTTCCTTAAGCAGTTTTGGTGGTATCCCATCAACTCCAGGTGATTTATTATCTTCCATCTTCTTAATTTTCTTTGTTATCATTTCAGGAGTTACAAATAATTGCCATAAATGTTCTGATTTATTGCCCTCAAATTTAGTAAATGGAACTGGAAGTGAGCTGATATCTTCTGTGGTAAAAACGGAGCTGAAATACTCATACAATGCCATTTGAAACCCGTCTGAAATTATGTTTCCCCTGTTGTTTTCCAGTGGTCCGACCTTATCTCGAACTTTCTGTTTACTCCTTACATAAGCATAGAAACTCTTGCTGTCATTTTTTATACTTTTTAGACTTCATCCTTTCTGGTACGCCTATAAACCCTCCACATAGTTTGCTTAAACACTATTTTTCTAATAGCTTCTTTTGATAAGTGTTTCTTTCTAGACCATTTTCCTTGGTTTTTCTAGGGAACAAATTTATCGATGATAAATGTTCATGGGGGTAGGGTTTAGGGGGTGTTTTGTTACCAACCACATTCAACTGACTCTCAACCACATCCACATATATACATGTATATATATATATATATCTAATATATATATATGTATATATATATATTTGTACAAAGGGTGCTAAGGACCCCTTCCTCAATTAGTCCTTCAAAATGTTGATAATTGATGATGCAGTGGAGGTCGTATTTCGCAATCGATCGACACTAATTTAAACGAGTGCACTGGCCTCCTGTGCCAGTACACTTTGTACCAATAGATGTCAACAATTGTGAATGCCTAAGCAATGACATTGTTATGCTGATTAGCCAAATAATTTTTTTTTGTTATTCAACAAATTCATTCAGTTCCCGCAAGGGATTACGTGTGGGAGATGCCTTGGAGAACACAAGCCCCCGCTGGCCAATATCTGCGGTGTTTTGTCAGACATAAAGCCAAATGCTATTATTCTAAAATAATATCAAGTGATGTACCATCATAGTTTCATGCAAAGAAGTGCCAACCCTGAGCAGTGCACACACCAGTGAGGCTGGTAGAAGAAATACATAAGACCCATAAATGAACCCATATATGTACCTACGTCCGCTGGTTTGTTGTATGTATGTGTTCGTGAGATTGGCTGTGTTTTGATTGGATAATTTGTTACTCGCATGCCGTCTGACGAACACGGGCTGTGCGCAGTAATATGAAACAGCCTCAACACACACAAGACTAAAATGAATGTCTCGCATGCCCGTAAATTGTCATGTTTTGGAAAATATGTAAGGTTTATGGGTAAACCATAACACTAGTCATTAACCGGAATGTCAAGTTTTTGATCGCTCGACAGCGGGCATGTATAAACACAATGCATCATGGGAGTACAAATTGTACTTCAAACTAGAGAGTCAGAAAGTATTACTGTTTCAGCAAAGAATACATCGACCAACAATAACACTTACTGATGTTAAACAGAAATTACAACGCTAGCGTCGGAACGCAAAAATTGGCTGATCTGACATTTGAATAAATTTGAACGTGGTAGACCATGCATTGGCGTAGATGCGCGATTGTTTCAGTGCACTGCAAAAGATTCACATTAATTTCATCGTTTTACTTCCGTTTAAAATCTCACACGATTTCACCTTTATGGTGTGTTATGTTATGCACCAGAGGCGCCACAGGTCATCTTGGGTTGCCACCTACGGAATGGTAGGTTTGGAATGGGGATGTATTATGTTATGTCTTGTATAACCTTTAATTCGTGTTCCCAGTCAATATCAAAGCACCCAGTTCCGACCTATAGGATAGCTGAGTCATATGCCCCTAAGGCTGATCAAAGCCAAGCTAAACAATATCAGTATATTTGCAATGTTAATGTCATACTCGAAGCCGAGAAGAACGCCAACAATACGGAAACCACTTTGCAATGACATTTTGCTCCAGTTTAAACAAATATTTCTAGACCATGTTTACAATAGTCACGGTGTAGGAATACTTGCTACACATCGTCTCCTCAGCAATAATCATAAGTACTAAATACGCCCCAGGTTGTAAAATTGTTCGTACGATCATAAATGTATCATTATTCCATTGGGCCATAGAACCTGGATTAGCTGTAGCCGATGCTTGTTAATTAGCCTAATTACTGCAGTAATATTGACAGGAGTCAGTAAATGAAGGAAGGACAGATGTGAGGTTACTCGCCTATCTCCAGTGATTTCTGGAGGGTTTGCATATTTCTCCATTACATGCTACAACAGTCTGGATACTACTGTTGACCAATTGAAATTTCCCATAATATTTATGTTGTCATTTGTACATTTTTTGCCACTTACATGCTTGCAATAAAATGGGAATTTTTGATGAGATTTATTAAATTGTACTTGGGAAGTTGGTATTAGATGTGTTTGGTGGTGGTTGATGACATTGGTGCAGTATCAGTTTATAGGTGTAGCCAGGTTTTTTAAGGCCTTTCACACGGGCAATTTGCCATTTTCACAAACAAATTCGGGACAATACCTCTTTCGACCATTTCTGTAACAGTTTTATGAGTGTGACATGTGCTAAACTTTAAATGTTAAACCCAACTTCATTCGTTGAATCACTGGATGTCACATGACTTTAACTAATCAATGACCATGGCACATAAAAAGAAACCAATATGGCTGCCCCCAGGGTTTTTTAAGGTTCTCACATGGGCAGTGCAACATTTCCATGTTTTTACTTTTATCAGGTGCATTACCATGCATATATACACAACACAATATTTTTTATTTACTTCTGAATTTCACACGGGCATGGAGGGTTTTCACACGGGCAAATTGCCCGTGTGAAAGGCCTTAAAAACCCTGTCTACACCTATAAACTGATACTGCACCAATGTCATCAACCACCACCAAACACATCTAATACCAACTTCCCAAGTCACACAAGAGACGAGCAGCAACTTGCTCATCTATAGGAATTTCCAAATAATGGAAGATCACGTCGTTAACTCTTTAGAAAATCTAATAGATCAGTTGTATTAGCTTGTATGATACTGGGCAACCATTAAATATATATATATATATATATATATAGAGAGAGAGAGAGAGAGAGAGAGAGAGAGAGAGAGAGAGAGAGAGAGAGGGAGGGAGGGAATGAGGGAGGGAGGGAGAGAACGAAAGAGAGAGCAGGGAGAGAAAGAGAGAGATGGGGAGAGACAGACAGAGAGTGACAGGCCCTAAAGTGTGAAGTCCTCCAAATGGCATTGTAGCTGTGTGCCAAATATGTTGCTTTTATTCCTAAAGACACAACCTCCCTGGAGTGTTTACATAAAATATAAGCAATTGGATTACGTCCACTTTCTTTACATTGTCAAAGTGTTGGACAAGTTTGGTTGAAATCATCAATAAATAAATAAATCCATCTCTTAATGCAGCATTTAAATGTGAAAGGGTCTGAGCGGCCTGTACACGCTACTCCTGCCATCATTCAACACACAACAAAAGACAAATTTCTGTTATTTTAAATGATTTTACGAATTAATGCCGGACTAATGATTGTGCAGCTGTTTCTACAGAGACACTTATGGTGTCTCTATCTGAAAGGAGGTCATGTCAGTCTGGGAGGCTTCCTCCACGCTGTCATTGTGTCTACCATGTGTGCATGCATGCATGCATGCGTGTGTGTATACATGCATGCATGTCCAAAATAGTATCATCATATGTCTGCCCAATTTACACAGATTGTTTAAATGCTAGCAGCATGAAAGTGTTTAAAAACAAGGTTGACACTTATCTCAGAAGGGCGGGTTACGCAGAGATTGTTGGACTCGCAGTAAGCCAGTGGCTTCCTAATTTCCTTGTCCTCTTGTCATCTGAGTGTTTTGCTTTAGACAGCAATCTTGTTAAATCTGGTAAAAGCTTGTCTGGAGGACGGGTCCCAATATAGTTGAGCTACAAAAAATGTCTCCATCAGTGTCTGTCCTGCATAGTCTTGTCAAGTTCAGGAACTGTTATCCCAAATTCAGATGCAAGCAACTTAGGACAAGTTAAGCAAGTTAAGGTCTCCCTGGTCTTCATGGTATCTATGGTCTCCATGGTCCCCATGGTCTCTCTGGTCTTCATTGTCTCCATGGTCTCCATGGTTTTCATTGTCTCCGTGGTCTTCATGGTCTCCATGGTCTTCATTGTCTCCATGGTCTTCATGGTCTCCCTGGTCTTCATGGTCTCTGGTCTTCATTGTCTCCATGGTCTTCATGGTCTATGGTCTTCATGGTCTCTATGGTCTTCATGGTCTCCCTAGTCTTCATGGTCTCCATGGTCTTCATGGTCTCCATGGTTTCTATGGTCTTCATGGTCTCCCTGGTCTTTGCCCATGCTTTGGTTGCCAATTTACCAGCTCTCTCACCACGTCTTTACTTCTGGAACAGTGACTTGCAGATGAGCTCACCTCTATCTGATTGTCTCTGAGAAATAGTCTATACATTTGTATATACTGGGTTTTCACAAAGGTGTGCATATTTTGTGACTTGATCAAATATGGGATATCAGTACAAAACTTTACACAATATATACTTTTAAAATTGAGTATATTGGATGTATTTAGTAAATGTGCATGGGTGCATATCAGAAATATACATTTATTATATACTGGATTACCACAAATCTGTTAAATATGAAATTTCGTCCATTTAGAAATGTCACCCAAATTGATGTTTATCGTATTTTTACTTGAAACCTTTCATATATTCCGTTTTTCTGGTGTGTATATATACTCAGTTGTTAAGTTCCATCACCATAAAGTACACATTGTTTGTGATAACTTGTTAAGACAGTCTATGTTCTTCTTTGTTGTAGGTATGTATAGCTACATGTTATCTTTGTTGTAGGTATGTATAGCTACATGTTATCTTTGTTGTAGGTATGTATAGCTACATGTTATCTTTGTTGTAGGTATGTATAGCTACATGTTATCTTCTCATCTCAGTGAGGTGGTGAGTTTTTAAACAATTATTTCTACAAATCTTGGGTGTTTCTGTACATTGGATGCAAGTCCTGCTATTTGATGTCTGGTCTTGACAATGTAGTACTCAATGCTCACACACAGAACACACTTGCACCTGGCAGAAAAAGTCATAATCCTTACACTATCCCAGTCGACCACATGCTTATGTATGACAAGGAATAATCATATGACAAAGTCATAATCCTTACACTATCCCAGTGGATCACATGCTTATGTATGACAAGGAATAATCATATGACAAGGTCATAATCCTTACACTATCCCAGTGGATCACATGCTTATGTATGACAAGGAATAATCATATGACAAGGTCATAATCCTTACACTATCCCAGTTGATCACATGCTTATGTATGACAAGGAATAATCATGAAAAGGTCATAATCATTCCACTGTTCCGTTTCTTTATTTTAAAATAAATTCCTAAAAGCGCCTGTATTTTTGTTCCATCCCCGAAAATTCCTTCAGTTCTGCCGAATTTTTATTTAAATTCCCCTATTTTCTATGGCAAGAAAAAATACCCCAAATTATGCAGAATTCCATTATTTCCACCTAGCAAATTGCGATTTAAAAAATTTTCACAAAAGAATTACTAAAACACGAACCCTGTCTTATGGTTGATATATTGTGTACTTCTAATTTTGTGTGAACCTGTCTTGTCTGAATGAATGTTCTCCTGTCCTGAGAGTTATTAGCACAGGGTGTATAACTAATCGTTGAGTATGCATGGTTCACTATATAACTATTACCATGTGGATATTATTTAATGTATATTTTGATGAGAATCCTACCAGTTTTTAATGTATATTTTGTTGAGCATCGACATGACGTTTACTACGGCTATTATCATGTGGATGTCATTCAATGTATATTTTGATAAGAAATAGATGAGTTTCAATGTATATTTTGTTGAGAATGACATTTATATCTGCCGTCTGTTTTCCGCCCAGACATAACAAAACACTCATCAGCGTTGCTTGTCACGTGTGACAACACCTGCACGTTGATTTGATTCTGTAAGAGGATCCACCAGCAAAATTACCTAATCAGACATCTGTTTTGCATCGGGATATGTGCTTAGCATGAGAGAGTTTAAAGTGGAGAAATCTGAAGTGTAAAACATAGGATTATGTGTGTGGTTGCACGTTTGTTAGCAACTGTTTATCATACTGAGTGTTTTCATGTTTTTGCAAACGAACAGACAACACTAACTGAATAATGATTACCAGATTATTATATTTTTAACCGTGCACACCCTCGCTGGCTCGTGAGCGTATCCATCTCTTGACAACTTTATTTTGCTGACCAATTTGTTTTTAGAATGATTAACCTTTTTTATGTGCCCCTGAGCGTGGTTTATGAGGATTTAGGCACAAAAGAAATCTTGTTATATTCAGAATGTGGTCAAAGTCACATGTGGCCATATCAAACAAAATGTGAATATTAAATTTTAAAAATGCAGTATCAATAACTGAATGGTACCCAACTGTTTGGTCAAGATTTTTTTCTTCTTCACAATACAAGCAATGAATTGGCCCATTATTGGGGGTACATAACTTTTTCACTTCATGGTCCATGGCATACTAATGAAGTGCCAGTGATTTTGAGATACCACCCCCTTTCAAGGATATTTTATTCATTGAAAAAATAGCTTCTGAACAGGGAAAATGGCTCATTTGCAAACCACAACACTTTTGCTGTGCGCAGGTTTAAATGTTTAGTTGCTGCTGAGCAGAACATAAGCCTGTCAGTGAAGGAAGAATCCATGCGTATGTTGACAAAATCTTATCGTTTTTGTTGACATCTGACAACGAGATTCTGCTATGTTGATTTTCTCGAGAAAAAATAGTAGAATTTCATAAAAACTCCACAGCAGATCAGTGACGTGACACGCAACAGCGCGTGCCGTTGTGATCACATCTGAATCATTATTTTGCACACACAGGACTGTTTCTAACTGTGCGTAGTGCTCCTCTAATCAGTTCAGCCTCCCAAAAGGGTTTTGTGTGAAAAATCATTTGCCCCATCATGTCAGAGACTCGAGCTAGGTGATTTGCTTGGCACGTTGTGATTGGCTAATTTTGCGTAGTCACAAAAAAGATAGTTTAATTTCCTTTTCAGATGTCTCCACGCGAGGGAATCTCAGTTGTTTTTGCAGCTTTTCGCACATGGAGCGAGGATAGAAAATTGAAGTGTTTTTGGTGATGGCTGACGTGAATTTTGACTGAGACGAGTTTATCTAGACAGTACCTATACAAACAAATATAATACAACAATCACAACGTCGTGTACAGTCCATTCAGCACAGTAATAGTCGACTTCGTGGGAGCCACCATTTTGTACAAATAAAAAAAATAATCAAATGTAATAAACTTTCACGCGTAAATTATAATTACAAGACATTTACAAGTCGATTGCAAGTAATCAAAAATTCTTCAGCACATTTAAGGTGCTTAATCAATTTGACTTTTTTGCTAGTCTCATTTCAAATTAATTTTGCAAAAAACCAAACATACCTAGTATCCATTGCAACATGCTAGCTCGTCAGACAAATTATTAAATTAGTTAATGCTTGTTCAGGCATTAACTGAAATGAAACTGGAAATGCTGAAAAATCGTGATTTTCTTCCTTGGTGAAATTTTTTAACTTTGTCATGTGATCGGCGAGAGGATGGAGGTCACGCCCATTATCTACATTGATCCACACAGTGTTTACCATTTTGGATATCCACTATTTTGTTCCTTACCATATCTATCGACTGAAGTCGATTCTTTCGATGATTTTAACAAAAAAGGCATTTTTTATTAAATTGACTGCAGCTAAACTTTTTACATAAACTATTCACACACAGCATAGTTGGATACCAATGAACCGGATTTGCGATAGGCTAAATCAGTCGAGAAAGCAGTTTTAAGTATAATATACACATAAGTGCATTGACCAATCATTATCACATAAACTGAAGAGTGTTTGAGCAGGTAGTACTCGATCTGTAGACGAAACAAGACAAAAATCATCGGACGATGATATGAATTTCTAATATGTCTTTGAAATATGTGGTTAGTCTGCAAATGCAGATAAATTTGGTTAGAAGACATCAAAGGCTAGGCAAAAATAAAACAAACTATGTGGAACTCGATCAAGACACTAAATAGTGGTAGATGGAAACAGATAAATGTATCTTTTCTTTGTCCTAATCTGCAGTAATGTTTATCCAGGATCGCATGTCAGTGTTGGGAGCGTCGTCTGTCAAACGCAGTAATCAATATTTAATGACAGTGGTGAGAGGCAGTAAATAGGAGGCATCAGTTCAAAGGATTAATGCCACTGCATTCAGTGTATTTGGAAATATAATCACAAGAAGATTAAGTAAATAGACGATATTCGCAACACATATGCATTAGTACTATATTTTTTAATATCCCACAACTGTGGTTTAATTTTTAGCCAACAGGTGTTGTATGTGTTGTAAATAATGTCTTCTTAACGACATTAAAATCTAAAATATTTGTATGACAAATTTCGAAATCTACCAGTTTCAGGCATTGCAGTGATGTCACAAACATATCGCAATGATGTCATAAACATATTGCAGTAACGTCACAAATATATTGCAGTGATGTCACAAACATATTGCAGTAACATCACAAACATATTGCATTGATGTCACAAACATATTCCAGTGATGTCACAAACATGACGCAATGACGTCACACACATATATTGCAATGACGTCACAAACATATGGCAATGATGTCACAAACATATGGCAATGATGTCACAAACATATCGCAATGATGTCACAAACATATGGCAATGATGCACAAACATATGGCAATGATGTCACAAACATATCACAATGATGTCACAAACATATCGCAATGATGTCACAAACATATCGCAATGATGTCACAAACATATGGCAATGATGTCACAAACATATCGCAATGATGTCACAAACATATCGCAATGATGTCACAAACATATGGCAATGATGCACAAACATATGGCAATGATGTCACAAACATATCACAATGATGTCACAAACATATCGCAATGATGTCACAAACATATCGCAATGATGTCACAAACATATTGCAATGATGTCACAAACACTTCCCAGAACTGTAGTTTTATAGTTGTGAATATTGTCTATTGTGTTTTTTTAGTATTTGTGTGAAATTAGCACTTAGCCTGGATCATCATCATCTCTCACCATTTCCTCTCTATGAGGAGTGGCTGCTCTGATCCTCTGCCAGGATTACCCCAGACAATTGCCATCCAAAACTAAATCCCTGACAGCAAATGGACAAGGAAACCATTGGTTTATTGAGTGTCCAACAATTTTTCATCTGTGTGTAACCAGCACTTCTGAGAAATTTTCCAATTTTGTTTTTAATGTGCACACACGCACCCACGCACCCACACACGCACCCACACACGCACCCACACACGCATGCACATTGTATGCAAACAAAGTCAAAATGTGTTTCTCCATTGGTTCCCTTTGAATCAATGTTTAGTTTGAAACATATCAATCAATCTTTGTTTGATTCGTAACCTATCGAGTCAACAACTAGTGTTCATTCCAGTACGGGTGATAGTGGCACAATTGTGGTTTTACAGATCTTTGTAAATAAAAAATCTCACGGGAAGTATTTTGTCACGATGTATCAACAGTGGAATTTCTTGAATTTTTTAAAAGTTTTTTGTTGCTATACAAAACAGTCCATTGATGGCCATAAATGAGCCAATGTTAACGTTTAAGCCACAGGATTTTCATGCAATTACTTCAGCTCTTTACGCTGAAACAACCCCTCAGGACCATTATTTTGATCACTTGTATATTGACAGACGCTGAGTATGACATAAAAATGGTTCTTCGGTTTGGCACATAACTGATCTTTATTCGCAAATGCATGTATTACTACTCACGTAGTTCGCCACTAAGAATGTATCACTAAACATGTAGTCCACAACATAGAGATGCATATTTAACAAGCAACTCATTTTGAAGTGGTGCCTTTAAAAATATCATTATTCAGATCTTTCCAGTTATTTGGAAATCAATACCAATACAGTTAAAATCCATAAATAACTATCTCCATCAGAAATGTTTCATGGCATAAAATTTTTATAAATGTCGGAGGTGCCAAAAAAATTATATCTGAGCTGATTATGCAAATCGATGAAAACATGATTGCATTCAAAATGCTTTTAACATTAGTGAGATTTCCAAGAGATCATTGGATTAATAGACCCGTGCAAACCAATCGGAAAAGTGCCATTCTTTCACCTGGTTATTGGGCAGTGTTCTTGCAGATAATCACTCTATTATCTCTGTATTATCTCTATCCTGCATCTCACCTCACTGTGATCGACCTTAGGCCAAAACTATTTCCAGTTTCTTGTCTCATCTCAAAGAACCTGTGAGCTTTAATCTCATATAGCGCCACCTGGTGAATGTAAGGGAAACAACAACACTGCATCATTTTATAGGCAGTATTTGTTGAGTTGTATTTGAATATAAAATGTTTATTTTACAACAGTGTTTTATTAAATAAGATTTTATATAGCTAACTTCTTATTTGTGTTTGAGACTCATTTAGTGAAACCCTGTGACTTGTGTTGAAATGTTTCTATTGGTTTTGTGTCAGATGTTGTATCCAGTAAAAATAAACTTTGCATAACATATTATTAATACATAGATCTAATCAGTAATGCAGCCCGGAATTATCTGTTGCAACCTGAGGTATTGTAAAGTCACAATGACCTGATCGAGATTGTTTATTGATTATCAGTCTCATGTTAATGAAGATTAGCTTTGATCTGTTAATCAGAACCCTATGCAATCTACAACAAACAACACATTTTCAGATAATTCACCCTTGGATAGTTCATCTGCAGATGATTATGTAACTGAAAGAAAAATGATGAACTTGTGGAAGCTTTTAACACAATATAATCCTTGCTAGCCGGGGGGTGGCAGTAGCACTACTCAAAGTTTGTGTGGGAAGCAGTGTTATAAAATGAGATTATTGCAAGTGCTATTGTTATGACTGGATTATACCTTAATCTCCCTTGTTGCTTGATGCAATCTCTCCGAATCCATAGGGCAGCAACTGTTTGTCTAGACAATGTATTCTCCAAAAGTATCTGGATACAAAATTAGTAAAATCGAACAAAGCAGTAACACTGAACCCCAGTGTGCACATGCATGCATGTGCACATGCATGCATGTGCGCATGCATGCATATTATCTGTATTATCTCTGTCCTGCATCTCATCTCACTGTGATTGGCCTTAGGCTAAAAGTATTTAAAGTTTCTTGTCTCATCTCTAAGAACTTGTGTGCTGTAATCTCTGCACACATGGCGCCACCTGGTTAATGTAAAGAAAACAACAAAACTGCATCATTTTAAAGGTCCTGTGAAAGCTTGTTTGTACAGGACTCTTCACCTCTTCATTCCAGTGGCCCATAAAGCTTGTTTGTACAGGACTCTTCATTCCAATGGTCCATAAAGTTTGTTTGGACAGGATTCTTCACCTCTTCATTCCAGTGGCCCATAAAGCTTGTTGGTACAGGACTCTTCATTCCAAAGGCCCATAAAACTTGTTTGGACAGGATTCTTCACCTCTTCATTCCAGTGGCCCATAAAGCTTGTTTGTACAGGACTCTTCACCTCTTCATTCCAATGGCCCATAAAGCTTGTTTGTACAGGACTCTTCATTCCAATGGTCCATAAAGTTTGTTTGGACAGGATTCTTCACCTCTTCATTCCAGTGGCCCATAAAGCTTGTTGGTACAGGACTCTTCATTCCAAAGGCCCATAAAACTTGTTTGGACAGGATTCTTCACCTCTTCATTCCAGAGGCCCATAAAGCTTGTTTGTACAGGACTCTTCACCTCTTCATTCCAATGGCCCATAAAGCTTGTTTGTACAGGACTCTTCATTCCAATGGTCCATAAAGTTTGTTTGGACAGGATTCTTCACCTCTTCATTCCAGTGGCCCATAAAGCTTGTTGGTACAGGACTCTTCATTCCAAAGGCCCATAAAACTTGTTTGGACAGGATTCTTCACCTCTTCATTCCAGTGGCCCATAAAGCTTGTTTGTACAGGACTCTTCACCTCTTCATTCCAATGGCCCATAAAGCTTGTTTGTACAGGACTCTTCATTCCAATGGTCCATAAAGTTTGTTTGGACAGGATTCTTCACCTCTTCATTCCAGTGGCCCATAAAGCTTGTTTGTACAGGACTCTTCACCTCTTCATTCCAGTGGCCCATAAAGCTTGTTTGTACAGGACTCTTCATTCCAATGGTCCATAAAGTTTGTTTGGACAGGATTCTTCACCTCTTCATTCCAGTGGCCCATAAAGCTTGTTTGTACAGGACTCTTCACCTCTTCATTCCAGTGGCCCATAAAGCTTGTTGGTACAGGACTCTTCATTCCAAAGGTCCATAAAACTTGTTTGTACAGGACTCTTCACCTCTTCATTCCATTGGCCCATAAAACTTGTTTGTACAGGACTCTTCACCTCTTCATTCGAATGGCCCATAAAACTTGTTTGTACAGGACTCTTCACCTCTTCATTCGAATGGCCCATAAAACTTGTTTGTACAGGACTCTTCACCTCTTCATTCGAATGGCCCATAAAACTTGTTTGTACAGGACTCTTCACCTCTTCATTCGAATGGCCCATAAAACTTGTTTGTACAGGACTCTTCACCTCTTCATTCGAATGGCCCATAAAACTTGTTTGTACAGGACTCTTCACCTCTTCATTCGAATGGCCCATAAAACTTGTTTGTACAGGACTCTTCACCTCTTCATTCGAATGGCCCATAAAACTTGTTTGTACAGGACTCTTCACCTCTTCATTCGAATGGCTCATAAAACTTCAGTGGCGCTTCTCCAGTTCACTCTGTCTTTAGCTTCAGTCCATGTTTTGCACCCAGTTCTTGTCTTTCTTTTTTTTTCCGCCAGGTTGTATTTGGATGACCCACTTTCTGTTTTCCTTCTGGTGTCCATGTCAAAGCCAATCAGGCAGTTACTGTCGCTTGAAAAAGAAATTGAGCCATGGAAATTTTTTTAGTAATCTGTCCTTGTAAGCGTACACTAAATTTTTTTCTCTAGGAAGTAAGGTAACTGTTTGACACTAGTGGTGTCATTTGGTGACTGGAGTAGAACAACTGCAAAGTGGTACCAACACCAGATGGCGACACTTCAGTTCCACACTAGTCAAATTGCAATAATTATGGATCCTGATTAAAAAAGGGGGTGTATGCTAATTAGAGCATGTATGCTTAATAGGACGAATATTGTATATGATCTATCCACTTCCATCGTCTGATCTTTACTTCTATGCTGATTTTATTTAACTTGGTTTATTTAGGATATCTTTATTTGACATAACATACGGCCATCTAACTTTGAACATCCTCCTTGGACAGTTGAATTGGAATGTGTCCACTCTCTTGTTGTAGCTTTTGTTCATCTTCCTGGTCTCCCAACTGTACAATAACGCTGATAGCACCGACGTAGGGCAAACATGCCCAAACCACGATAGTGTATGCGTACATGCATGTGGAAGCGGTGTCATAAAATGAGACTATCTCAAGCGTTATTGTTATGATTGGATTACTTCCTAATCTCCGGCCGTCCTCTCTCGATGCAGTCCAGATCCATTGGGCCACTTGCAGTGACCGTTAAGCCGCAAATGTCATTCGCAGCCGCATTGATCGCGCGCAGCGATATGCCACAGTGTGGTAAGAATTATGATGAGAAACTGCTTCCATATTACGATCCATACCGCAGTGTAATTCATCTCAACCTGACATGGTATTATCTTTAGTAATTTTCATATAATACCAGCCTTCTTGCAGGAGGTATATAATGACCGCAGCATGTTGGACTGTAGCCGTAAAGATAACAGAAAATGATGAAATTGAGCTAATCGATGTCATAAAGATTTTCCAGTTATATAGGTTGTGGAAGTAGCCCAGGTCGTCATAGACACTTTGTTTATTATTGTTTGCTTATGTATAATGTTAAGGGCTCACAAACAATGTGCTTTTAAGTAGAGAATGATCAGTACGGTCGTGTGTAGTCCATGCCAGCTGTGAAGTCAATTTCAACAGATTATGAGAAAATCACGAGTCTGTAAATCCTCTCTGACTGACGGTCACGAAGAGTCTGATATGATAGATATGATGTTATATCTGAACAGCTCTTAGTAATTTATCTCCCTAGTGTTTTTGTGTGCAAGTAGCTACACAAAATAGCAGTTTTGGCATCATGAACACTGTTCGGCACATTGTTTTATTTGAGGGAAACGTTTGTGTAATTGCGATATGTTGCCCTTTACTGCCTGTAAAAGTCAAGGTTAACCTTAAAGAACCCAACCTCTGTATGTTTTAAATGTATTGATGAAAGTTATACCATTCCACAGATAAAAAATTATCCCTGTACCTCAATTATGTCAAAAGTTATGAACTTTCAAAGAGTTATAAATTTTGACGTGTTTTGACCCATCAGCACAAATTAAGGAAATTTACATTTTCAAAATAAAATTGTGAATTGTATGTTGATCTTACATGCTTGAAAAAAATTGGGTGTGGTCTATATGTATACTGAATATAAAAGCAAAAGTTTTGAGAGTTCAGGTTGTGTTGTTTTGATATTTGTGGTGTCTCAAAGTAGGCCTTTCGGCCAAATTCGGATTTTGCCGGAAAATGTACGTAGTTAAAAAATCGGGGAAAAAATCATATCTTTGCTAAATATTGGAGTACAGATATAACATTTATATCACTGTGTTCAGAATCAAAAGCTCTATCAAATGGCATAATTTAAAAATAACTTGGTTGAGTTTGAAAAATCACTTGCGTAATATTATGGTTTAAAATATATGTAAAAAATAGTGTTTGATTAAGATTAGTAACTAGATATTATAAATAAATAATTACATTAAATAAATATAGTAAATAAATAATTATAGTAAATAAAAAATGTTAATAAATATATTAGTAAATAAAATATTTGTAAATAAATAATTATAATAAATATGATAATAAATAGTATAAATAAATAATACTACATAATTATACTAAATAAAATTAACTAAATTAAATAATTATAATAAATGAGATAAGTATTCATAAAAAGGTTCCTAATATACATATATTCACAAATTAGGGAAATTCCGTTTTATGTTTAGTGGAGTTACATGAAAAAATTTCTTGGAAGTCCACATGCACTTTTCGGTGAGCAACGGAGGACACAATATAGGAAACATTGGGACAGGAGAAAGACTGGTAGAACTAAACCAGCTTATGAATGTTTTTATAGTCTAAATATTGGTTAAACAAATCTCTAATGTGGAAATATAATTTAACCATATGTTCTGCTGGTAGCTGGCTCCATGAACACGTGGCCAGCAAAACGTCATCTGAACATCACACGTTTATTGCTCAGCAAATGTTCTGTTGTGAGTTGTGATAGCCTTGTTCAAATTAGTTTGGCATAATCCTGCAGATGGCTCTTGTTTTTAAGAAATAAATACATTCCCTAGGTGGCAGCACTCGCATTTGGTTCCACAATATTCAACAGAGGGCAGCACTTGAGCAGCTTGTAGCAATGGGGAGTGCGATTACTGTTTGTTCAGCAGGGCGTCAATAAAACATAAATTAGCCCTTCTTTAAGATGTAAGATGTAGATATAAACATGTCTGACTACAGTGAATGCCAAATCAATATTGATTTATTTGTTGCGGCTCTAGACAATGCTGTTCAGCATTGGGTGAGTGGCAGGACTTATATGAGTGTTTTCACAGAAATGCTTGGCATGTGTAACTTTCAAATGAAAATTCAATATAATCTGCGAGAAGTTACAACGTATTGTATCATGTTTAGCATAAAACGCAATTTCAAACAGCACTCTCCTTGCCTGTGTGTGTGTGCGTTCGTGCATGCATGCGTGCGTGCTTTTATACGTGAATGCACATAATGTATTATCTATTGATCTTATCTACAACCATCACAATTATTGTATTATATAAATAAATAAATAATTAATCATGGTATTTGGCACCATTGAGCATTGCGATGTGCACTGTGTCTCTGTAGTGCCACAGTGCTGCACTGCAGTGCCACAGTGCTGCACTGCACAGTGCCAAAGTCATGGTATTTTGACCCGGGGAGGGGTGTAAAGTGACTCTCTGGTCAAAACACTGCATTTTGCAGCTGAATCTACAATGTTTCTGAAGTCAACTCTTTCATCAACCATGTCAGTTTACTTTCTATTTCCTGTGCATGACCCTCGCTAGTTGAGTAGAACGTCCACTTGGATTGTGGCATTGTTCAGGGGAAGTCGTATTTCTTGTCGACACAATACTCATGCAGATGCAGCATCGATTCCCCGAGATGTCTTTCTATCTCCCTTGGCAGAGGCTTTGTCCAGCTTCCTCTGCATCGCAGATTGAATCCTCCTGATTTCACTCGTAAGGAGTAAATTGGACAACATTTAATTTAGCTGCGTCTACTTACAACCATTCACGTTAGTGTGCGATTCAATTGCATGAAGACAGTCGTGTTAGAGTCACATTTATTAATCTGAGGATTTCTTGTTTTCTGCTTAATTAAAACAAATCATTCGATTAGTGAATAAATTTACATTTATTTTAATCTCATTCTCCGAAACGGCCAACCAACCCACAGACAGGAAACAACGTGTACGGTGACGTATGCTGTTCATGTCTGTTTTATAATGACATTTTCCTGCTAGTTCCGATTATGGCTGACTATCGCAGAAAGCTTTGAATAATTTATTACTCTCGCAGGGTTCAGTTTTGGATCTTCAGCAAGTGGGCCAATTGGTATTTAGCTGTCCAAGCTTCTGCTGTTGTAGTTTGCATTTAACCATTTTTGTATCTTGCTTAATACAAATCTGATATTTGAGTAGAACTTTCACATATATGCACACACGCACATACCTACATGCACACATACATACATACATACATACATACATACATACATACATACATACATACATACATACATGTACACATACATGTGCACACATACTTGCATATATGCACACGTGCACACATTGCATATTCACACACATGCACATAGACCGGCACGAATGCACACAGGTCTGCATGCACACACATGTGCATGCACACAGACGCACACAGGCACACACAGACAGGTATGGCACGCATGAATGCACACTATGGCACGCATGCATGCATGCACAAACATGTGCACATGCACAATATATACATATACATAACAGTAAACTGGTTTACTGTTATGTATATGTATATATATATATATATATATAACAGTAAACCAGTGATTGTGCATGCATATATATATATATATAATATAATTATATATTGTGACATAAATATAAAATAACATTTTATATATATATATATATGTTTATATATATATATATATATATATATAATGTTGAAAAATATTACTACTGGAACTTGTTGTTTGGGATGGCAATCTTGTTCAATCTTGTAAAATCTAATAGTATGTTATTAATAATAGTTAATTACACACAGCAGCCACTAGTGTGAAACGTTACATGCCTAATAAAATACAGTCAAACCTGCTCAAGCGACCACCTGCATTAAGAGACCACCTGTCATTAACGACCACTGTCAACTCCTCCACCCAAAGTACAACCTGTAAGAAGAGATGACGTGTTTTAATCGACCACCTGTATTAAGAGACCACTTTTCAACCACCCATTGAGCGGTCCTGTAAACAGGGTTTAACTGTACAGTGTAATTGAATTACATCTGAGTAAATAAATTGCAGTGTTTTACAGTAAAACATTAAATTAAAACAAACTGATCCTCGTCTTCCTATGACTTGGTAGTTGTAGATTAGAAACTGGTTACACACTTGATTGATGTTCAGTAATGACCAACCAAATGAGCTGACGCTCCTCTTCCTATCACTTGGTAGTTGTAGATTAGAAACTGGTTACAGAGTTGATTGATGTTCAGTAATGACGCTCCTCTTCCTATCACTTGGTAGTTGTAGATTAGAAACTGGTTATACACTTGATTGATGTTCAGTAATGACCAACCAAACGAGCTGACGCTCCTCTTCCTATCACTTGGTAGTTGTAGATTAGAAACTGGTTACAGACTTGATTGATGTTCAGTAATGACCAACCAAACGAGCTGACGCTCCTCTTCCTATCACTTGGTAATTGTAGATTAGAAACTGGTTACACACTTGATTGATGTTCAGTAATGACCAACCAAAACGAGCTGACGCTCCTCTTCCTATCACTTGGTAGTTGTAGATTAGAAACTGGTTACAGACTTGACTGATGTTCAGTAATGACCAACCAAACGACTTGATTGATGTTCAGTAATGACCAACCAAACGAGCTGACGCTCCTCTTCCTATCACTTGGTAGTTGTAGATTAGAAGCTGGTTACACACTTGATTGATGTTCAGTAATGACCAACCAAACGAGCTGACGCTCCTCTTCCTATGACTTGGTGGTTGTAGATTAGAAACTGGTTACAGACTTGATTGATGTTCAGTAATGACCAACCAAACGAGCTGACGCTCCTCTTCCTATCACTTGGTAGTTGTAGATTAGAAACTGGTTACACACTTGATTGATGTTCAGTAATGACCAACCAAACGAGCTGACGCTCCTCTTCCTATCACTTGGTAGTTGTAGATTAGAAACTGGTTACAGACTTGATTGATGTTCAGTAATGACCAACCAAACGAGCTGACGCTCCTCTTCCTATCACTTGGTAGTTGTAGATTAGAAACTGGTTACAGACTTGATTGATGTTCAGTAATGACCAACCAAACGAGCTGACGCTCCTCTTCCTATCACTTGGTATATTAGAAACTGGTTACAGACTTGATTAATGTAAGAAAAAACATGTATTTATAATTTTGCATATCATTCTTTGATTCAAGATATAAACTGTGAAGGACACATTAAATTGATGCAAAAATCAAGCATACTATGACTATTTCACCTGTTTGAGTGGGGCAGATACTATGAATAAATATTATTGATGTTTCCAGAAAAAAAGGAAACACTGAAAGATCTGAATCACTCAATCTATTAGCAGTTCTGAAAGGTACCTATCCGTGAAAAGGCCACTACCCCAACCCCTAAAAGGTATGCACCCCCCCGGATCCCCTGCATTAACAATCCCTTTATAAACAATAGAACAATCAATGTTTCCTCTTTTTATAATATCATTGAATGATTAGTGAGTACCTTGACTTCTTTCTCATTTTGAATAAAGGTTAATAGTTGCAGTAAATGGACTTGCTTCCTTACCACAAACTTTGCAAGGGTTGTGAAATAATTGTTCTGCCATGACAAAAGGAAGCAAGTCACCCTAGTCACGCCAAGGATAACCCGAATGATTTTCTTATATCATGATGAAATAGTGGCATACATGAAGTATTTGATGACCCAAATACTAAACTTCTACTTCTACAGGTTTAGGAGAGCTACAAAGAAAACTTGTTTTTGTCTATTTCTCAAAATTTTACTCTTTGGACTTGCTTCCTTTAGTCATTTCACGGCAGTACTGTAGTTACAAGCACACGTTATTCTCATTATTAAATATCTTTACTTATTTGACTTAAATGCATAGGCCATGTAAATCCCTCGCTGTCGTCTGGGAAGTTGCGCCCCTCCATTCTGTTCTATTTATAGCATGCCGCCCCGCTGTCAATAGCGGGAGATCAGTGTCATTCCTGATCTGGTCACTCCATCTCTTCGGTGGTCTTCCCCCTGCTTTTAAGTCTTGTTTAAATTGCTTATGGCAAACGTGCCCAAACCACCGGAATCTTACATGACTGATGACATCTATGAGGGATTCAGGGGTGAATTAATAAACATCATTTCAAGTTAAGTTTAATTAATTGAATTCTGATTAAATTCTACTGCATCGCATGTACGAATTTAATGACAAAAAATTCTTCAAACTGCATTTTCCAATAAGGTCTTGCCTTTTTAAATTAGTAAATTACTTTGTATTTTCATTACATTTCATGCATATAAAATGTAACACTAATGGTATAGACGTAAGTAGAATTGAGTACAGATGTAACTCTAGGGAGAAGTAATTAATAATTGATTGCAAAGTGAGTTTTTTAATACTCCCTTTGCCATCACTTCTTTGATGCATGGCTTCTTGGCAGGGCTTCTTGATTGCGTCCTTGAATCTTGAATCGTTTGTCATGACTATTCATCCTGCAGCCATATTGTCTGAGCTTTGTCAGCTTCCTGCAGCAGCACAAGTGTCCAAGACAAGCTTATACATGGACAACAGTTTTGCAGTACTGTTGCACTCCGGGCCTGTTCACAGTTGTCGACATCTGTACTAATTCTCAGACCCTCTCCTTGGATAAGTACCTTAAAATGTTGATAATTTTCCAGATTGAAAAACGTTATTGCCATTACAATGTTATGACGCAGTGCATGTAAAGACAGGACACACAGTAATAACAGGCATTTATCTTCAATAATTATATTAAAACTGTCTTTTTCTAACTCCATGTTGCCATATTGATAATTATTGTTTTCCACGAAATAAATAAAATATGGATGTAACACAACATCAAGATGCAAGGTGACAGGTGCCATTCAGTTGTCGATGCCGTCGCGTCACATTTGAATCAATTATATGTGGTGACCATCAGACCAGCTTCCCCCTCTGTAAATTGACAATCATTTTCGTGCATCCATTATTGATGTCTGGTCATTCGTGTATTCTTGTCAGACACTTCTCTGTCCTACAGCTATAGCATCGTACAGATGTCCCGCATGCAATATACAATGCAATCAAAACACTTCTACAGATGATATTCGCAACGTATGCGCATTAACACTATATTTTTTATGTTCCACAACCGTGGTTCCATTCTTAGCCAACAGGTGTCATATGTGTTATGAATAATGTCTAATGCACGACTACAGATAAAAGCACGGACTACATACGTATTTACCTATGGAAAAGAACCTCTTTTTATGACCAATTTTGAAATCTGACCAGTTTCAAGCATTGCAGGCCAGGAAATACTTTTGTGATTGTGTGCTGAAGAGAGGTTATGTTGGAGGCAGTGTTCTGTATGAAGGCAGGATGGGCTCATTTCAGTTGAATGTTGACAACACACATGCACGGCAGTGAGAGGTGATGTATCTAGGAGTGATCACAGGTCTGAAGACAGAGTCTGGTGGCCTGAAGGTTGTTACTGATCGCTTGCCTGCAGAGGAGATCGACATGGGAAATGTATTCAGAAATGATCACTGGTCAGGAGACGACAGACACTGGATATCAGTTCTGATATGATCACTGAGATTGGAAGGTTTCCCTGATGGGTTTATGAATTGTAACGTAATATTTGTCAATTTAGCCTGCACACACATGCCTACATGCACACATACATGTGCACACACGCACATACCTACATGCACACATACATACATGCACACATACATGTACACACATACTTGCATATGTGCACACATTGCATATTCACACACATGCACATAGACCTGCACGAATGCACACAAGTCTGCATGCACGCACGCACACACGCACACATGCACACACAGACAGGTATGGGACGCATGCATGCACAATCATAGGTTTACTGTTATATATATTGTGACATAAATATAAAATAACATTATATATATATATGTTTATATATATATATATATATATAATGTTAAAAAAGATAACATTATAAAATATTATATATATATAATGTTATGTTATATTTTGTTACAATATATATATATATATAATTATATATATATATATCTATATATAACAGTAAATCAGTGATATTGTGTGTGCATGCGTGCGTGCATATGTGAGTGCATGTGCTATATTGAAATAAACAACCCCAAATTTGTTGTGTCGCTTCTGCTACGTGGTGATCTGAAAACATTAAAATTTGGGGTTGTTTATTTCAATATAGGTTGAGAAAAGAAAACAAATAACGTAGGATGCAGCTGGGTAATTTTAACTGAAATACATTTTCATTTTGTTGAGTATAGTAGAATTACAACTAAGCTAAGGCACTAAAATAGTGCCTCGTTCTTAAAATATCACTGCTATTAAAATATCTTTATGGTTAAATAAAAATGCCCCAATATACAAAGTAGGTTTCATGTATATTAGTATTTCTGTCTCAGCCCAGTTTTTTAAACTGAAAAATGTGTGCAGCTTATGAAGAAACTGAGGAAGTTATGCATGAAATAAACGCGACATTTGTATTAAGTGTTGCATAATCTAGACAGGACTACGTAGATATGTTAGTTGAACCCAGGAACAGTGTCCCAGAACGGAGCTATGTTTGTGGTTTTGTAATTTAGAGTCATCCTGTGTACTTGGATGGGGCAAATGTCACCGAATGCAGTATAATGATTCTTTATTATCAGCTAACGGTAATGAAGATTAGTTTCTGAAAAAGAATTAATTTTGATTTTGGTCCGACAAAACGACACATTTATCATCATTACCGTGGCAGTGACATTTCAGGCCAGTTGGCACCACTTAGCAGCAAACATTGGTTCGCCATATCAGATTGGTAGGTTTTTGATTGAGTGCGAATCTGCATCTGTTTTTGATATCCAAGATTAATGGTGACGTTGCATCAACATCTGATTTGCGTGTTTGTTCAACTGATCTAATTATATATACAATACAATATAAATTTATTCATCCCATTCAGGGCAATTACATCGTCGTTTGAACGGGCACAGTATATAAAATGTAAAATATAACATAGGTAAGAGCGTATTATTGGCTCACGGCATTGTAGTCACAAGAACAATAACTTATTACATGAACACATGGAGTGCATTTCACACTGTAACCACTAAATATATCTAGAACACACGCACGCACGCACGCACGCACGCACGCACGCACGCACGCATGCACGCACACACACACTACATTCATATCACATTGTTGAGAAGACTGATGGCAGCAGGAATAAAGGATCACTTCTTACGGTTTGTTTTGCACGAGAGGCACCTAAAACGACGCCCCAACAGCAGAGTGTCAAACATGGGATATAGAGCATGACTATCATTAGCCAAGATAGAACGTGCCTTCCTAAGTATCTGTTGTTCGCAAAACTGAGTGATGTCTCTCTGAGTCTCTCCAATTATTTTGGAGCTGAAACCTGGTTGGATACAGAACAATTAAGAAACTTATAATGGCTGCGTGGTCGTCCCATGATTAGACATTGGTATAGGAATTCATATTTATTATTTGGGCTAACTTTATATTGCCCAATTTCGAGGTTTTAATTGAATCATTGAGTTGCTTTTTGACACCAAAAATACGACCTGGGATCTTTTCACTAAACCTTGAGAAATATAATTTCGTATTATTGCAATATGCAGAACTCCATCTCTGTTACAGAGGCTTTTTGTATATTAGAAAATATAGAGAATATTAATTTATTATTTTTACAGGGATGAATTAAGGGGGTTTAGTTGTTGGTATGGGGGTAATAACTGGGTGGGGAGAGGGAGTGGAGATTTATCACTAGTGAAACATGCCTTGGGGTCTGACTGTGATGAAGGAACCGTAATGGACATCTCAAGAATAAATCCAATGCCATTATTGTGCAGCCTTGACCATAATCCTCTTTGTGTCTACTGAGGTCAGACCACAGTTAGACTTCCGGGAATGTTTCACACAAATATAGTGCCTAAAAATACGCAATTTAGTTGATTTCGTTTGCCAAGCAGTAATTGTATTCAGCCAGCAAGGTTGGAACATTCGAAATGTTGCACCTTTGGCAGTGAGATGTTGCAGTATGAAGTGGATTTGAAGAGGCGTAGGCGGTGACATTCCAGTAACACTGGTAGGCATATTAATATTTGAAAAAAAAATTGCAATTTGGGTAGGCACGTTTGCAACATGATTAAAAGAACTGGAGTGAGGTGATTTTGACGAAAGTTCAGAACATCAAAGGCATGCTGGTGGCGAGTATGATTTTTTTCAGAATTTTTGGTTCGAAGTTCTCATTGGTTATTAGTGAAATAACCTGGTTGTTTGAAGAACACATGTAATTATATGTATCCTAAGAGTAAAATGTTGGCGGAAGGAGCTCTTTGGCTTTTAAGGGAGGTCCCAAAGTGTGATAAGTCCTGCGAGTTGCTTTTCCGACACCAAGGATCTCTGAAATACATATACCATTCTTGAGAGCTAAAGGCAGGTACTATATCAAAGCAAAATGGGCCCTAGATCACACCAGTTATTTTGTAATCATAAAAACATATTTATGCCCATTAGTTTGCATGGTAACATCTGGAAGATATTGCTTTCTGCCCTGATTGGTCAGGCTATTTTGCCTAAACATCATTTCCAGTTCCATGGTTTCTACATCTAGTCTAGCAGAATTCCACCAATTATGCGGAACTCACTCCCTGTTAGAATTAAGTCTGTAGGAACTATAATAACATTTCGCCGTAAACTAAAAATCCACCTGCTTAAACTCGCTTATCCTCCATAGCTCATCAGTGTAGCAATCCAACTGTTTACATACGGAACTGCTAAACGATCAGAAACTGATTAAACCTTTTTGTTTTGGTGTACTTCTTAGCTTGGCTCTTCCGAGGGTTTTAGCACAACAGAAGTGTTTTATATTGCTTAAATTACAATGTTGCATATATATTATAATCAAGTGGTGTGACTTCTGGGTATTTCATGCTTAGCTTTCTCGAGCTTAAAACTCTACTACTCTGTTTCTTCTAAAACATTTTCCTCTTTTCCAAGTTCTTTATATTTTTAATGGTGAAATGGGCGATGAGTTTTTGTTTTTATTTTCTAATACTTCAAAATAATGAGACATAATTGTTTATCTCTGAAGTTTCAGCTTAAATGCATGGTACATCTGTTAAATAAAACTGTTTGTTAATCAAATATGTGTTCTTTTCATATTTTTTTTATGCCAGCATCAGTTTTTCACAATTTGCTTTCTTCACTAATTTAATTTTGGATGCGACAGCTATTGCCGCAAGTGATAATGCATAATTTAACATGGAAAACACACTTTGTCATCAGTCTTCCCTGTCAAATTAAGACTGTTCGTTGCTGCGCAGCCATCGATTCTTGCAACAGAAAAACGTGTCAAAGTCCTGAAGCATTTATTACTATCTAAGCCTGCTGATTGGTTGCACTGCCGTCACATGTGATGGATGTTTCATGACCTTCACTCTCTCGTTGCTCGCACGACTGCGGCGTTAACTTATTTTCAGCATGCTAATCCAGCTGCCTCATTGGCAGATCTACCCAACAGTTGTTGGTGCCGCCAAGTGTCAAAATAATTCCACTCATGATTAGTTTAGCAGAACAGGTGTGATGTGTTGGCGCTGAAACAGAAGTAGAGGGAGCAGCAGCTTATGGCCGTGGAAGAGACTGAGGAAATACAGACGCATATCGCAGGTCACAAAGACCCTGCAATGGCTTCCTATCAGAGAAAAATAATCACATTCAAGGTTCTCCTCCAAGAACTCTGTAGAATGATGTCTGATGGCTTATGCTTTGACTTATGACATTTTACTCAAAACAGCCCTATCTAGGTCTAATATAGGCGTTTTCCTTCTCTAGAATTAGTGAGTCCACAACTGATTTTCTCCATTTTCATGCGTGGGATCTTTTACTTCCCTAGCATAGACACCCCTCGCAAGTTGAATGGAACAACAACTCTGATGGACACAAGCAAAGTGGGGAGAACGTAATTGTCTAAGCTTCGAGACGGCAGAATCGAACCAACATCCTTTTGATTGACAGTCCAGTATTCTAGCCATTAGACCACTGGTCTCCGCTTGTTCATCATCTACAAGAACTCTTTAGAATCGCTCTCTGATGCAGGAATCTTGTTCATTATCTACCAGAACTCTTTAGAATCACCTTCTGATGCAGGAACCTTGTTCACCATCTACGAGAACTCTTTAGAATCACCTTCTGATGCAGGAACCTTGTTCACCATCTACGAGAACTCTTTATAATCACCTTCTGATGCAGGAACCTTGTTCACCATCTACGAGAACTCTTTAGAATCACCTTCTGATGCAGGAACCTTGTTCACCATCTACAAGAACTCTTTAGAATCACCTTCTGATGCAGGAACCTTGTTCACCATCTACGAGAACTCTTTAGAATCACCTTCTGATGCAGGAACCTTGTTCACCATCTACGAGAACTCTTTAGAATCACCTTCTGATGCAGGAACCTTGTTCACCATCTACGAGAACTCTTTAGAATCACCTTCTGATGCAGGAACCTTGTTCACCATCTACGAGAACTCTTTATAATCACCTTCTGATGCAGGAACCTTGTTCACCATCTACGAGAACTCTTTAGAATCACCTTCTGATGCAGGAACCTTGTTCACCATCTACAAGAACTCTTTAGAATCACCTTCTGATGCAGGAACCTTGTTCACCATCTACAAGAACTCTTTAGAATCACCTTCTGATGCAGGAACCTTGTTCACCATCTACGAGAACTCTTTAGAATCACCTTCTGTTGCAGGAACCTTGTTTACCAACTACAATATTTCTTTAGAATCACCTTCTGATGCAGGAACCTTGTTCACCATCTACAAGAACTCTTTAGAATCACCTTCTGATGCAGGAACCTTGTTCACCATCTACAAGAACTCTTTAGAATCACCTTCTGATGCAGGAACCTTGTTCACCATCTACAAGAACTCTTTAGAATCACCTTCTGATGCAGGAACCTTGTTCACCATCTACAAGAACTCTTTAGAATCACCTTCTGATGCAGGAACCTTGTTCACCATCTACGAGAACTCTTTAGAATCACCTTCTGTTGCAGGAATCTTGTTTACCAACTACAATATTTCTTTAGAATCACCTTCTGATGCAGGAACCTTGTTCACCATCTACAAGAACTCTTTAGAATCACCTTCTGATGCAGGAATCTTGTTCACCATCTACGAGAACTCTTTAGAATCACCTTCTGATGCAGGAACCTTGTTCACCATCTACAAGAACTCTTTTGAATCACCTTCCCTGTCTTTGGTGGCCCGTAGCACAACATGTCCATATTTCCACTCAGCTGCACGCAGTCATCCTCAAGACCTTGTTACTGCACTTGGACATGGCTGCATGTCAAATTAGCAGAGATTGGTTCCGCTAATACCTACATTATGCCTGCATTTCCTCTTATTAACTGTTCTCCAGTCTTCTAAGCTCTGGTGCTGGCTCACAGCATATCTAGCATAGAGTGTAATTTGTGTTGTTAAGAAATTGTCGCTTTTGGTGAAACGTGTTTTTCAATATTAAGAGACTACCGCAATATCAGTGGACTTTTGGTGATGTGAAATACACAGTATAAATTTAACTATTTTGAGGCAGACCGGTTAAGTCTTGGTTTTCTGACTGGCAGGAGGCTTAATAATGTTAGATCCATGCTGGGTTCATTTGTGTAGTTTGTGTCAGCATCTGAGGATGAAAGAAAGGTGAAAGAACAAACAAAGAAATGAAAAACCGAAGATTGCAGATTTGCAAAGCACACAGGAAAGGACTACCAGATAAAAGATGTCAAGAAGAGGATTCATCAGAAGTAACTCTGTGTGATAATCATGTGATAGTAGGATGTTGGGATGAGGAAACGTTCCATCAATATTACAACTAGACAGTCTGACAGACACACTGCATCATTCTAATAATAAAAGTCGCTTAATTTAAAATCGATCAAAGCCTCAAAAGCACTTAACATTACACACGTCTTGTGACAAGCAGCGGCGGGAGAACTTTGGTGCAGGAGTGGTTTGAATTTGATACAGTGAATTGTCAGAAAAAGCGTGGAATATTGATTAGAATAAGTATTACTATTACAATTACATCATACATACAACTGACACAACTCATACAATTTATAATAGTCATATTTTAAGAAACAGTTTCTTTTAACATTTAGTCAGAGGCGGTATTTTAGCATAAGTTAGTCCCGAACTCCGGCAGGGAAGTCAGTGAGCGAAAATAGAGTTTGTTTACAGTTCAAGAATTAAGTTAGCATAGTGAATTGTCAATAAGAGAATATTGATTAGAATAAGTATTACTATTGCACATAAGTTATACATAAAATTGTTATAGACATATATATTAAGAAACCGTTTTTGTTAACATGTAGTCAGAGGCAGTATTTTTGAGGTAGCTATTCCCAGACTCAAAAAAGAGGGCTCACCTCAGCCTGGGAGGAGGCTGAGAGGTGGTAAGGTGACAGCACGGAAGGAGATGGGAGCGAAGGAGATGGGATAGAAGGCAACGGAAGGGAAGGAGATGGGAGAGAAGGCAACGGAAGGGAAGGAGATGGGAGAGAAGGAGATGGGAGCGAAGGAGATGGGAGCGAGGGAGATGGGAGGTAGGGAGACGAGAGGGAAGGTGATGGGAGCGAGTTAGACGGGAGGGAAAGCGAAGGAGTGAAGCAATGGGAGCACGAGATAGCCAGGAGATGGGAGGGAAAGGTGACATGTTGATTGGCGAGAGGGAGATGGACAACAGCCTGCCAGGTGACACGACTGCGGGACAGACTGTGACAGAAGGGAACTGATGCAAGAGCTACTCTGATGTAGTGATAGAGGGATTGAGGAGGAGAGTGAGGGTGTTTGTGGAAGATTTGATAGTTAGGAAAACTGACAGAGGGACTAATAACGTAGAGAGGCAGAACACTAAAGCAGACACGGGTTGAGCAGATAATTCTGTCAGGGATTTTACCAGTAATAGGAAGCAGGGGTCACGGTTATCGAAGTTGCTGGAGGATGGTAATTAACACACTAGTTAAGCAGCTACATACGGAAGAGGAAGTTGGATTTATGGGGATGTTTCATTGGGAGAGCTGATATGTACATGAGGGATGGGCTTCGTCTAAGTGGAAAGGGGGCAGCAGTGTTTGCGGATGAACTCTCAGGAGCAGTCCACAGCGGCATGGTTGTTTTTTTTTTATAAGAAATCAGTCAGTTGATAGACGAGGGATCGCCAGTAGATATTATCTACTTAAATTTTTCAGAAAGCTTTCGACAAAATGCCACATCAAAGATTTCTACTTAAATTGAAAGTCCGTGGTATCAGGGATGGCATAATTGACTGGATAGGAAAATGACTGACTGACAGAAGACAGCGTGTTGTAGTAGATGGAGAGGTTTCAAACTGGAAATCAGTTTTGAGTGGGGTACCACAAGGATCAATATTAAGATCTTTATTATTCTTAATATATATCAGTGACTTGGACGATAATATAATAAGCAACGTCCTGAAATTTGCGGACGACAAAAGTGTTTAGAACGGTTAACAACGATGGTGATAAACAACATTTACAAAACAATCTAGACAGATTAGTTAAATGGTCTGAAAAATGGGAGATGTTATTCAATTTTGAGAAATGTAAATGCCTACACACAGGACACAGGAACTTGGATTTAAACTATAATAGGTACTTATGAGGACTTAGGAGTAACAGTAAGTGTTGATGTGAAAGTTTCAGAACAGTGGTATTGCAGCTTCAAAGGGTAATCACATTATCGGTTTTGTTAGGAGAAACAACATACAAAGCAAAAAACCTGATTATACCTCTGTATAAAGCAATAGTTAGGCCTCATTTAGAATACTGTATACAAGCTTGGAGACCATATCGTAAGAAGGTTATAGATACGATTGAACGAATACAGAGGACAGCAGCTAAGATGATTCCAGAACTGAGAGACCCTAGTTAGGAAGATCGCCTAAAAGAATGTCGTTTAAATACCCTAGAGAAACGGAGGTTAAGAGGAGATCAAATTGAGGTTTTTAAGATATTGAATAAATATGAAAATATTGATAGAAAATGTTTTTCTCACTCAAGAAAGATAGTAGAACTAGAGGACAAGAGGTAACATTAGTAAAGGATCAGTGTAGATTGGATATCAGAAAGTACTCGTTCTCACAATCAATGAATGGAACAAATTATTTACAGATTATGTAACTGCTAGCAGCATGAATATGTTTAAAACAAGGTTACACATATCTCAGGAGGGCGGTTACACATATCTCAGGAGGGCGGTTACACATATCTCAGGAGGGCGGTTACACATAGATGAATAAATGTTGAACTCTCAATAAGCCTTGGCTGGCAATCTTGTTAAATCTGTAAGTGATCATGGCACATTTAGGATGTCAGAAAGGGGCGCCAATCTCAGTCACCCATTAGTTTACCACGCTACCATGTAGCGGCGCAACAGATTATAAAATCAAACAATTTATCTCATAATAATCGGGTCTTTATTTCAACAACAACAACAACACACAAAAATAGCCATAAAATATAAACCACAGTCTTGATGTTGACAAGGACAAGAAGAAGTGTGTCACTTATAACACTTGCCCAATTACCATAAATATAACAAGAAGCAAATAATTACAGTGTGCCACATGCATGATTACAACTTAACTATTTATATTTCAATATGAATGAGGAACTATTAGTGTTTAGACTAGATAGTCACTGTAGTTCAAGAATAACAACATGCAAAGACCAGCATAAACAAAACAATTATTTTTTTTATAGCTACAATAAATCAATATTTATACAGCCAAGCTGCTATATTTATACAGCCAAGCTGTTATATTTATACTACATAGCTAACCAAAATGTTAGCAGTGTATTTTTTTTTAAACGAACGTTTCCACAACATATTAAAAAGCTGTCAAATGAATTCCATAGTATTACACCTTTAATTGAAATACACATTCTCTTTAAATTGGTACGAGCATAATTTTGTTTAAAAGTGGGACTTTGTCTGGTTACATCGACTGACTTGTACAATGTAAACAACTTTTGTATATTTGCTGGTAGCCAGTTGTTATTTGCCTTGTACATAATAAGTGCAGTTCGTATTTCCACAATATCTGGTACTTTCAGGATATGTAACTCGGGGAATACACAAGAAGTGTGGTCTAACCTCTCAGCTCTATAAATTAAACACACAACCTTTTTTGTAGTAATACTAAACAATTTAGATTAGTAGCATATGTATTGCCCCATATTTCGATGCAGTACATGATGTATGGCAGAAAGAAAGAATGGCATAAAATAAGCATTCCACATTTGTCAATGACAAAGCTGGCTCTATACATTATGGCACAATTCTTAGAGAGTTTAGATTTTATAACTTTGTCCACGTTAATTTATTATCAGTCAAAACACGTAAAAAAATTTTTTAATTCAACCTTACAAATTTCTTCCTTACTTATATGTATAGAGATGTGTGTCTTTAAAATATGATTACCCAAAAACATAATTTGTCTTTGATACATTGAGAGAAAGCCTAATGCCCCACCCCTAAATATGCCACTTATGTGATATATAATCAATAAAAATGAATGTAAATGTATAGGATCTGCAGCAGAGATGTACTTTCAAAGAAGATTTGAAACCTAACAAAACAGTTGGCAGCATTTTGTGGTGCCACGGATAACGTAATCTCTGTCAAATGTAGACAAATTCCCTAACATACAGCTACAGTCTGTTTTACATATAAATTAAACACTGCACAGTGATTTAACTTTCATTAGCAGTCCAGCACTTTATCACATTCCAGTAAATCAAACACAAGCTGCACAACAATTCTTTAGAATGCAGCTCTGAAAACGACCACTAAAACGGGCAGGTACCACAATGTTGACACGGCAGGTGGCCCATATTTTATGCAATGTAATTTATGCATATGTGCTGGAGCAGATGGAGAGTGCACATTGTCTCCCGACGATGCCTGGTTCATTGTCGCTTGTCACATCCACTAAGCAGATTGTTTGTTAATGGGGAAATGAAGTTCATTACTGTGTTCACTGTGAATAATGAGAGCAGACACTGATGGCCTGAGGACGGCAGTGAGAGGTGATGTATCTAGGAGTGATCACAGGTCTGAAGACAGAGTCTGGTGGCCTGAAGGTTGTTACTGATCGCTTGCCTGCAGAGGAGATCGACATGGGAAATTTATTCAGAAATGATTACTGGTCAGGAGACGGCAGACACTGGATATCAGTTCTGATATGATCACTGGGATTGGAAGGTTTCCCTGATGGGTTTATGAATTGTAACGTAATATTTGTCAATTTAGCCTGACTGCGTCACAAGTGACTAATATTCTATCTTAGTCAATGACTCAACAGAGAAACAGTAAACAAGATCAGCTGGATTAGAAGATGCCTTACATAAGACATTTGTTATTTTTAAATTAGATTACAGAAATGCACTGCTCTCCGGCCGTCCGCGGAATTTACATCAAAACATTGCAGCAAGGACTTACCCCACAGAGAAGACGTAACGCCAGTTCTCCAGGATTTACACTGGTTACCCATTCACCGCAGGATAGAGTTTAAAATTCCCCTGCTTGTCTACCTTTGTTTACGTGACATGGTTCCACAGTATTTAGCTGACTTGGTGAATAGCCACTCCGCCACGCATTCACTGCCGTCAGCCGAACAACAGTTACTTGTGGTACCAAGAAGAAAACTCAGTGTGGTCCACTCCTTTAATGTTGTTGCGCCTGTGCCTTAGGAAGCGCTACCAGTGTCACTTGGAGTATCTAGTTCAACAGCGTCTTTCAGGAAAGACCTGACAACATTCCTGTTCAGACAAGAATATTGTTTGAACAATTGACATTTGAAAATAATTTCTTACCTTTTATCGTTTAGCATAATTGCATTTAGCTATATTGAGCTAGGTTTTTATTCCTAATTTAATTACTTGTAATTATTGTACTTTTAAATTTATTGTACTTTATAATTTTTTTTTCTTTTACACAGTTTCATATGTATTTGTTTTTATGCATAATATGTCTAAATATATTTAATTATTTATTTAATGCTTGTTATGTTACGTGCATTGAGCGTTCTAAGGAAATTGCACTATATAAAAATAAAGTTATTATTATTAATAATGTTCTTGATTTCTGATTTACGCATTCTCTCAAGCATTTTTCTCCATTCTCTTAAGCATTCTTTCTCCATTTTCAAGCATTTTTCTCCATTCTCTCAAGCATTTTTCTCCATTCTCTCAAGCATTTTTCTCCATTCTCAAGCATTCTTATCTCCATTCTCTCAAGCATTCTTATCTCTATTCTCTTAAGCATTCTTATCTCCCTTCTCTTAAGCATTATCTCAATTCTTTCAAGCATTCTTTCTCCATTCTCTCAAGCATTCTTATCTCCAATTTGTCAAGCATTATTTCTCCATTATCTCAAGCATTATCTCCATTCTCTCAAGCATTCTTTCTCCATTCCCTCAAAAATTCTTCCAAACATTCTTTTTCCATTTTCTCAAGCATTTTTATTTTAATTCTCAAGCATCCTTTCTCCATTCTCTCAAGCATTCTTATTGCCAATCTCTCAAGCATTATTTCTCCATTCTCAAAGCATTATCTCCATTCTCAAGCATTCTTTCTCCATTTTCTCAAGCATTCTTATCTCCAATCTCTCAAGCATTATTTCTCCATTCTCTCAAGCATTATCTCCATTCTCTCAAGCATTCTTATCTCCATTCTCAAGCATTCTTTCTCCATTCCCTCAAACATTTTGCTCCATTCTCTCAAGCATTCTTTCTCCATTCTTGCACGTGATCCACAACTCTACACCATACGTCATAACAGGTGTGCCTTTATTTGTGTCTGCCAATGATTTGATGTGACCACACATGCGTAATAACAGCCACAGGCACACAGCTTCATTCCCATTAATAAAATACTGAAAGGTTCTCTGCATTAAATGAGACGTAGCACCCTAGCTATCATCATCAGTCGAAGACATGTGCCAAGTCAGTGGAGGCGATCTTTCAGAGAAAACCAAGTCTTTCCACAGAATTCACTGCATTCATTATGTGGGAGACATGTTTGCTGAAAACAGGTCTAATTGCCCCTTAATTCCTGATAGAGCAGCTGTAGCGACAGTTGGTATGTGTGGGTGCACACCTGCAGGAGGTTATTACTATTTACAAGATTAAATGGAGGTATGTCCCACTGGGACCTTCACAGATGTCAGCAAACATGTAGTGTGTTTCAAACTAGCCCGTGTGCATAAGAAAGAAAGGTTAAAGATTCATGTTTCCATTACATCAAGTTGTTTGACTTCAATGACCTCCAGTACTCTTTGGTCTGTTCTGATATCATCATAGCGATCAGTCTTTGTGGGTTTCACCATTTTCCTCTCATCTCTATATTTTGTGAAAGGTTCCTGTTTTATATTAAAATGTATTTTCATTGGAATCATGGTGTTCTCAAGCATATCATTAGTTTCCCACCTTGTGGAGTGTTTGTTATGTTCTCCTTCCCACCCATGTGTAATCTCTTTCTCTTTCACATTGCTTTGTACTTTACCCAACGTCTTGGCAAGAAATATTCCAAACTTCCCTAAGAACAAAATAGGTTGGATCAACATTGTGTCGATATCAGACTCTGATATTGGATTATGGTTGGTAAGTTAGATTAGCATCATAATCCGATACAAATCTAATATCAGAATTCTGGCGTTGAATCAACATCTGATGTCTATATCCAACTTTGCCAGCCAATTTTGTCATCTATGTCAATTGTCTGTTAAAAATGTTTGTCAAGTTGGAAAAATACAATTCTTTCACTTTGTTTCTTCTTAAGAAAGAACATTTTAATATCATTCAGTCATGCTTCAGAGTTCACATAACAACTAAAAATAGACTGCTTCCTCAACTGATTTAGCCTATCATAAATCCGGTTCATTGGTGTCCAGATATGTAGTGTGTGAATAGTTTAGGTAACATCTGCCAACAAAAATGCCTATTTTTTGTTTTAAATCATCTAAAGAATTGACTTTAGTCATTAAACCTGGTAAGGATCAAAATAGTGGATATCCAAAATGGTAAACACTGTGTGGGTCAATGCCTATCATGGACGTGATCTCCATACTCTCACTGATCACATGACAAAGTTATGAAATTTCACCAAGGAACAAAATCGTGATTTTTAAGCATTTTTATTTTCACTTCACGAAATGCTTGAACAAGCATTAACTAATTTAATAGTTTGTCTGATGATTTCACGAAAACATACAAAAGTTGCACAAACGAGCTAGCATGTTGCAGTGGATACTAGGTAGGTTTGGTTTTTCGCAAACTTTGAAATGAGACTAGCAAAAAAAAATATTGATTAAGCAACTTTAAGTGTATATGTGATTTCATTATGCAAAATATGTATTTATACCGTGCTGATGCTTAATATTGATACCTAGCTGATGCGTAATGGCAGAAACCTGAGCTTGTTTGCTACAGGAACACACAAAGAGTAACTGTTGTTAAAGGTAATTTAATAAATGCATCGTGATAATAAAATACATGTATCGATGAGAAATAGCTGGTACAAACATGTTCATCGAGAAAAATATCATACATGTAAATCGATGAGATATAGCTTAACTCCTCAGGAGGGCGGGTTATAAGTAGATGAACATTGTTGGACTCTCGATAAGCCAATGGCTTCCTTGTCCACTTGCCGCCTGGGCCTTTGGCTTGGATGGCAAATCTTGTTAAATCACCAATACAAACTAGCTCATCGAGAAAAGCAATTATCAAATGACATGTAAAAGTAGCAAAGGTGGGGCGATCATTTATCCCACCAGGCCTCCAATATGGGAGGCCCCAACCCCCCCAGGATTATTATGCAAAATATGTATATATCAAATAAATAAAAGTAAGCACATCATAGCAAAACAGTTAAATCACAATGACAATAAGTCATCATTAAATAATAAATAGCACTAAGTTGGTTGTCCATTGTTATAATTAATTTAAAATTTTGCCATCAAACTGACCGTGTGGTGTCATTTCATGGACTGGTCATTTCATTTTGTGACGAATGCATTAGGGTGACATTAAAGTGTACCACCATGCAATATTAATGGTTGACATCAGTGGATCACACCTCTGAGAGCTGGTTTGTGTCAAAGTGATGTCCTTCTCAAGAGGCAGTGAGGGACTTTACATAACAGCAGTCTGGTTGCCGTGGGATACCGTATGCACACCGTTAGTGAGTATAGTTCACAGTATCTCAAAACTGATTACCTAAGGATGATTATCTGATTACCTAATGTGCTGATTGTCACACAGTGACTAATCCATGATTATATAATGTGCTGATTGTCACACAGTGACTAATCCATGATTATATAATTTGGTGCTGCTTTATGGAAAATCAAGTTTAACACAATTTGTTTATTTACTGTTTCAATCAATGACCATTCTCGGTGGTGTGTGTTTTGATTGACATATCTCGGTTTAATCCACATGGGGATCTTGTTCTCGAGCAGTATAATCTGTGATTTTGTTGCCAAGCAGCGCAAGATTTACTGGATCACATTTCGGTTGATCTCTCGACATTGTGACTAGCCAATCGATTGGACCGCTCGAAAAATTGTCTGGACAGACATTTTATCAGTTCCACCACTGGATTATGGTTTACTATGAGTGTTGTATGATTGACATAACGTGACCTTTGAGAGTTGCAGCTTCGACTGTTCCATTTGTTATAGAACTCTGCAAAGTCACATTTGTCTGGTTCTGATAACAGTATCAAATGTAGTCAGTTAATCTTCAATAAACAGGCATCCTCAATTTTATTTCTTTAAAAATTATAACCAATCTAGTTTTTATTACGACATACTAGTTTTGGTGAAATCAGCAGATATGAGTATCAGATGGATATTAATTAGTCCATTATTTTGGGACCTGTTAATTGTTTGTTATGTTATGAGGAAATAATTTTTGTTGCAACAATCTAAAATATTAACCGATACATTAAGATATACCTTCAACTTTGTTATTTAAATTTTGTCGTCATTTGTTTAGTGGGGGATAAGAGAAGGGCTGGCCAATGGAAGGTTGATTCAAATTTCATTCAAATGAAACGAACTATCACAATGCCATTTACAGAACTTCAAGATAACTGGAATTGCATCGGATGTTTAACAAGATTGCCATCCAAGACAAAGGCCCAGATGGCAAGTGGACAAGGAAGCCACTGGCTTACCGAGAGTCCAACATTTTTAATCTATGTATAATCCGCCCTCCTGAGATATGTGTCAACCTTGTTTTTAAACATATTCACGCTGCTAGCAGTTACACAATCTGTAGATAATTTGTTCCATTCTGTAGATAATTTGTTCCATTCATTGTCGTTGCTATGAGAAACGATGTAAGATTGTGTCTTGTAGAATAACCTAGTGTGGCGCAGGATGGTTATTGTTATTGTCAACATAATTAGACTTCTGGCTACATTGGTTCGATGTATACTGATTGAGATGTGAATATTGGATAGATGTCACAATTTGACATTGATCCAACATCAGAATTTTTATGTTAAATAATCAGATGTCTTTCTTCAAATACGACACCTATCCAAGTTTTTATCCAGCCATAATCCAACATCAGAATCTAACGTTAATATAACGTCTGCCCAACCAGGTCTATTAGTATATAGTATAGTATGTGATAATAGTACGTTGGTCCTCTTTGTACACTTAAAATTGAAACTAGCAAGCATGCTATATGGCTACTTAACCTGGCACTGATTCAGTAAACAGATTTGTGTGTTGATAGCAAGAGCGATGGCGGAAGCACTTGAAAGCTAAATCATGTCAATCAATAGTTAATTCACTGAGCACGCACACGTGATTTATTGCTTAAGATGTTGTGTGTTTTGATTACACAAGTGAAACACTGGACATATGAGACATACAATGTGAGTGAAATACTGTTGAATTAAGACATGTTTTCAGTGAAACAATGTTGAATTGAGGCATGTAGCATTTGAGTGAAACACTGGTTGAGATATGCAGCGTTTGAGTGAAACATTGGTGAATTGAAACGTATACCATTTCAGTGAAACACAATTAAATTGAGATATAAACCATTCGAGTGACACACTGATGTATTGAGACATGTATCGTTTGAGTGAAACAGTGAATTGAGACATATACCATTTGAGTGAAACAGTTGATTTGAGATGTGTACCATTTGAGTGAAACATTGGTAAATTGAGACGTACCATTTGAGTGAAACTCTGGTGAATAAAGAAATATACCATTTGAGTGAAACACTGATAAATTGAGATATTTGAGTGATACACTGGTGAATTGAGACATACCATTTGAGTAAAACACTGGTGAATTGAGACGTATCATTTGAGTGAAACATTGTTGAATTGATACATGTACCATTCAAGTGAAACACTCATCAATTGAGACATATACCAATTGAGCGAAACATTGTTGAATTGAGATGTGTACAATTTGAGGGAAACACTGGTAACATGAGACATGCACCACTTTAACAGCAATCTAGGGTTGGCATATCTCAGCTGAAGGGTATCTATAGATGCCATCATCTATGCCATTACCCTTGCCTATAATTGATTGTGAGCAACAATTGGTTATATAATTTGCCATCGTCGTCATGTGTAGGTTCATGTTCATTATTATTTGCAACCATCGATAACGAATTAAACCCATGTGAACTGCGGTCAGATGGACGGCGACGGTTGATTGTGGCTGATGTCGTAGTGATACTTGACGGCAACTGTCATTTGTGGCGCACCGCCGACATAACATGTCTGTGCGACTGCCCCCGGTTGAATGTCACAGTATCAGAGAATTCCAGCATGCAACTCACCTTGAAATTCTGCAAAATTTATGTGTATAACATGCGGGATTATAACATGGAGTTGTCTAACCATTAACTGTCGCAGCACCACGTCGATGGATGTGCAAGACACAACACGGGCTTGAAAGTGGATTACCACCTGCGGCAGTAAATGGCACGACCAACGCTTGCAATGCCTTCTAAGTACTCTGTACATGCTACAAGTTGATAATGGTCCATGACACCATTGGGAATAATGGTCCATGACACCATTGGGAATAATGGTCCATGACACCATTGGGAATAATGGTCCATGACACCATTGGGAATAATGGTCCATGACACCATTGGGAATAAGCATCTCGTTGATGCAATACTGGTTATGCAGCATAATTTTTACATATTCGTATGGACTAAATTTGCTTGATTGTATCAGTCGAAACTGGTTAAATTTTAGGAATTTCTCTCTGCACACCAGATGCAGAACTTAGCCACCGTGCATTAGGCGATGTTAATGAATATTTAATTGTTGCATGATTGATTCACGAGCAGAGCCATCTTGTGACAAATGAGCAAGTCGATGTGGATGTACTCGTGATGGTTTGAGACGATGAGAGACAGCAGCGTCGCATCAGCGTGAGGTTTAGTGCCGTGTCATCACCTGCGTCCTTGATGGTGAGCTGCGAGCTTCCACCTGGTGATTATTAGAGTAGCTGTTGATTCCACGGCATTTCACAGTGGCTCGCAGTGTCGTGTAGGCAGGCAGCTTATGTGTGCAGCGATTGAGCCTGGTAATTCAGTCAGCACTAGTCTGTTGTTTTGTACTGTCAGAGTAATACGGAGAAAGGGAGTACACCGACATGGTCACACCAGCAGGCCGAGGATGTAACGTCATCTGTCGTCTTACTTGGAGTTCGTCTCTTCAGTAACTCTGGGCCATTCGGAGTAATTTTCAATGGGAGCAGAATTGACCAAAGAGAGACAAAGTAAGTATTATATTCCTTTTTAAAGACATGAACTCGTGGAAGAAAAACCATTCATTATCATTGGTGAATAAAGTGAAATAATAACAGATAAAACGATGCTACAACTATTTGGTTTTTTACTCATGATCCGTAGTGGTGATCCGTGAGGGTGATCCGTGAAGGTGATCCGTGAAGGTGATCCGTGAGGGTAATCCATGAAGGTGATCCGTGAGGGTAATCCATGAAGGTGATCCGTGAGGATGATTCGTGAGGGCGATATATGTTAGAAATAAGTCTGTAAAAATTCTTAAATTGTCATGTTCATAAAAGCATGTGTGTGCGTGCGTGCGTGCGTGCGTGCGTGCGTGCGTGCGTGCGTGCGTGCGTGCGTGTGTGCGTGCATGTGTGCAAGTGAAAATTATCATATCTTAGATAATTTCTAACAACAAATTTGGCAAAATTGCCACCCAACTTCCAGTATAACTTCCTTTAAAAAAAACTTTTGAGGGGTTGTGGCTATGAACTTGCTGCGCTGCTAGAACATAATTATTATGTGTTCCATCATTGATTATGAATTACATTTGCATGGCTTACCGTCAGTTGTATGTGTCAAAACTTTTTCTCCACATGTTGCTCACGGGGAGCAAACTGAATTATTTAGATGCTGCTATGCGATATTAGTGAAATGGTTAGAATTATTGGATATGTGTGATGAAACGATACGTAGCATTAAGGATTTCTTTCAATACTGAAGCTGTTGCGACAGTCACGACACTGCTTGATTGCAAATGCTTCATAATGTAGTTGTTAACTTACCCCATAAATCATCGTTATAAACACAGTACAAGTACATACTACAGCTTCATTAATTCAAATGTTGATAACTCAAATACCCATCATGCTAGCAGCGTGAATATGTTTAAAAACAAGGTAGACACATATCTCAGGAGGGCGGGTTATAAGTAGATGAACATTGTTGGACTCTCGGTAAGCCAATGGCTTCCTTGTCCACTTGCCATCTGGACCTTTGGCTTGGATGGCAACTCTTGTTAAATCTTGTTAAATCATAACCCTTGGCCCTGTCCCGCCAGGATGCGTTGCCATGTGCAGACACTGCTTAACTAAAACACACGGAAAACTCTGTTTTTTTCAGTCCCTACAACTTCCAGTTAGTGGCTGTTAACAATTGTCAATATTTGCATATTCGTACAAAGCTTTCTAAATGGGGGAAGGGGTATTAATTTTAAAATGTAGGTCACGTGAAATATTACCACCGTTGTGTCATGCAGCACTACACAGTGAACTGTTAGGAATGACTATTGTTTTAACAACACAATATTTTAATCGTGTAACCAGTCACGTCACAGCACTGTAATACAGACTGACATCTTAATAATGGCTATAATTAAAGTAAATTTACAATTTAATATACCGTATTCGACCTAATAAATGTACAGTATGCATGAATAAAACTTGTAGCGGTACGGAGGCTGACACCATTAGCATGCTTAATACAAAGTGGCAAACAATTTAACTACTAATGTGGCGACCGGGGGATATGTTAGGCATTGGGTTGTACTGGGACCGTATCAATATATTGATATCTTCTAAATCAATATTCAAGTTCTAACAGGTGATTGGACATTATTTATTATAAACAGTTAAACTATCTCCAAATTATGTTATGATCAAGATGGTTTATTTTGTATAACAACAGAAAGATAATACTGACTACCGTATTCAACTTAACAAACAGTATACTTGAAAAAAATTGGCCCATGGAAAAACGTCAAGGAATTTGTTCTTATAAGTGTACACACACAAATTATAAGTGTACACACACAAATATTTCTCTAAACAATAAGGTAACTGTTTAACACTAGTCGTGTCATTTGGTGACTAGTGTAAAACAACTGAAAAGTGGTGCCAACTATTTAACACCAGATGGTGATACTCACTAGTCAAATTACAATAATTATGGATCCTGCTGATTAGAAAAGGGGGTGTATGCTAATTAGGGCATGTACGCTTAATATGTCGAATGCGGTATGCCCCATTACAGGGGTGAGATTTAGCAAGTCATGGAAGGTAGCCAGTCGGGCTACCAACCTTGCAAAGTGAAGTAGCCCGACAGCTTCTTAGGTAGCCCACTTGCTAATCAATACTTTGATGATAGAAAGTAAATACTTTGAAGATATAATGTATGAACGACATCAACAACAAATAAAAACATTAAAAACTAACAGTTTTGAAAAAATTATTTTCAAGGCAGGATCAATACAATGTAATACATAATACTGACTAAAATACAATATACAATTGTACACATGTGACAGATTGTTTTATTTTCATAACATGGTACATCAGCAGTCTACGCGAAAAGTGTCTGAGATGTTTATTAACACTCCGTTTATTTTTGCTGCGTCTAAAATATTGCAGCTCCATAAATATTTCGAGTTGCCATGCGGGCCACTGTAGTTGAAAAATTAAGTCGCTCGAAGCCATTTTTGGGCACCATTGGCGACCGCTGAATCTCACCCCTGCCATTAGCACTAAATGTGCAGGTCTTTATATAGTATGTATCGTTTAAGACCATTCTAAGTGTATTACACATCACCTCCTGGCAGACCTGTTCATTCCTTTACACTTCACCCACTGGCAGACCTGTTCCTTTACACTTCACCCACAGGCAGACATGTTCCTTTACACTTCACCCACAGGCAGACATGTTCCTTTACACTTCACCCACGGGCAGACATGTTCCTTTACACTTCACCCACAGGCAGACATGTTCCTTTACACTTCACCCACTGGCAGGCCTGTTCCTTTATACTTCACCCACAGGCAGACATGTTCCTTTACACTTCACCCCTGGCAGACTTGTTCCTTTACACTTCACCCAAAGGCAGACATGTTCCTTTACACTTCACCCAAAGGCAGACATGTTCCTTTACACTCCACCTCTGGCAGACCTGTTCCTTTATACTTCACCCCCTGGCAGACATGTTCCTTTACACTTCACCCCTGACAGACCTGTTCCTTTACAATTCACCTCCTGGCAGACCTGTTCCTTTACACTTCACCCATGGCAGACCTGTTCATTTACACTTCACCCACTGACAGACATGTTCCTTTACACTTCACCCCCTGGCAGACATGTTCCTTTACACTCCACCCACAGGCAGATATGTTCCTTTACACTTCACCCACAGGCAGACCTGTTCATTTACACTTCACCCACTGGCAGACCTGTTCCTTTACACTTCACCCACATTCAGACATGTTCCTTTACAGTTCACCCACAGGCAGACATGTTCCTTTACACTTCACCCCTGGTAGACCTGCTCATTTACATTTCACCCACTGGTAGGCATGTTCCTTTACACTTCACCCCCTGGCATACATGCTCCTTTACATTCCACCCCTGGCAGACCTGTTCCTTTACACTTCACCCACAGTCAGACATGTTCCTTTACACTTCACCCACAGGCAGACATGTTCCTTTACACTTCACCCACAGGCAGACATGTTCTTTTACACTTCACCCACTGGCAGGCATGTTCCTTTACACTTCACCCACAGGCAGACCTGTTCCTTTACACGTCACCCCTTAGCAGACCTGTTCCCTCACACTTCACCCCCTGGCAGACCTGTTCCTTCACACTTCACCCCCTGGCAGACCTGTTCCTTCATACTTCATCCCCTGGCAGACTTGTTCCTTCACACTTCACCCCCATGTCAGACCTGTTCCTTCACACTTCACCCCCTGGCAGACCTGTTCCTTCACACTTCACCCCCTGGCAGACCTGTTCCCTCACACTTCACTCCCTGGCAGACCTGTTCCTTCACACTTCACCCCCTGGCAGACCTGTTCCTTCACACTTCACCTCCTGGCAGACCTGTTCCTTCATACTTCACCCCCTGGCAGACCTGTTCCTTCACACTTCACTCCCTGGCAGACCTGTTCCCTCACACTTCACCCCCTGGCAGACCTGTTCCCTCACACTTCACCCCCTGGCAGACCTGTTCCCTCACACTTCACCCCCTTGCAGACATGTTCCCTCACACGTCACCCTCTGGCAGACCTGTTCCCTCACACTTCACCCCCTGTCATATCTGTTCCCTCACACTTCACCCCATGGCAGAGCTGTTCCCTCACACTTCACCCCCTGTCATATCTGTTCCCTCACACTTCACCCCCTGGCAGACCTGTTCCCTCACACTTCACCCCCTGGCAGACATGTTCCCTCACACTTCACCCCCTTGCAGACATGTTCCCTCACACTTCACCCCCTGGCAGACCTGTTCCCTCACACTTCACCCCCTGGCAGACCTGTTCCCTCACACTTCACCCCCTGTCATATATGTTCCCTCACACTTCACCCCCTGTCATATCTGTTCCCTCACACTTCACCCCCTTGCAGACATGTTCCCTCACACTTCACCCCCTGGCAGACCTGTTCCCTCACACTTCACCCCCTGGCAGACCTGTTCCCTCACACTTCACCCCCTGGCAGACCTGTTCCCTCACACTTCAACCCCTGTCATATCTGTTCCCTCACACTTCACCCCCTGTCATATCTGTTCATTCCAACACCAACTCAACATTTCTGGAAAAGGTTCACTAGTTGCTCTTATATTGCCACAGAACATAAGAACACAAATTGAACTAATTGGACTCTTGACTAGGCCTGGGAATGCAAAACTAGAGATGCCTTCATTTCAACCAATGAGCTCTGATATATGGGTGTGTCAGGTTTAATGCGCCGACATGGTCCTTCGGACATATCTTGAAAGTTATCAAAGAATCGTGTTGGTATGCATGACTTGGCTTATCTCATCTCGTTAATCAAGCCCAATACACATCCCCATTAAAAAACATGAAAGGGACCAGTTCAGAAGATGTGCACTTTCTTTAGCTAGAAATATAGGGGTGAGGGTGGAGATATTCTGCAAGTGAACAAAATATCTATGAGGATGTGAGGATGATCTGTGAGGGTGGTCAATCATGGTGATCTGCAAGGGTGATCCATGAGGGTGATCCAGGGGTGTGATCTGTGGGCTGTTCAGATGATCTGTACAAATGATCTGTGTTTGATTTAGATCATTTGATTTAAATCAGTGATATAACTCATGATTTAAATCCCTCAAAGAAAACAAGGAACTCATTGATTTTTGTGTGGAAAATTTAAAATGTATAAATAACAAACAAAACATTAAAATCACTGGTTTTACCTGTTGTAAATTTGAGTCTTAAAAATTAATAAATATAATTCTCTGTTAAAAATGTAACATTCAAATGGATGATTCTTGTGAATAATGCATTACTTTCACATATAATTTTTACTTTATTCTCATGTTTGATTTTGTGTGGGTAACATGTTTTTTGGTGGTTGGCCCCAATGAAACTGAACGGTTTTGACCAATTGTTGCTTTCATTCCCGGATAACCTTGAGTAAGCAACATCCGCCTCGTGTTCTCTGGCACACTGTTGATCACACCCATTTCACGCTTGTATTCCAAGCTGGCTGCATGGATTGCCACACAGACAAAATATCGGTTTTATTTGACAATATAAGTGCAAATGACAAATGCCTTGTGGCATGGATTTTTTATTGGCAGTTCTAGTCTTTAGATGTTAGTCTTCACAACAGCCAGCAAAACTTGTGGGGATGGTGTAGTGTGTGCATGCCTGCGCATGCGGGCATTCGTGCATGCATGCATGTGGCTGTGTTGTTGCTTGTGTGCTCGCGTGCATGCATGCATGGTAAGCAATTTAGTAGATTTTAACAAGATTGTCATCCAAAACTCCGATTTCCAATTCGCAAGTGGACAAGGAAGCCATTGGCTTATCGAGAGTCCAACAATTTTGTCTGTCATCTATGTGTAGCCCGCCCTTATCAGATATCTCTCAATTATATTTTTAAACATATTCACACTACTAGCATTCGCACAATAAGTTGACAGTTTGTTCTATTCATTTAGCACCCTCTGTGAGAAAGAGTACTTTCTCATGTCCAACCTACACTGCTCCTTAACTAATGCTGCTTTGTGTCCTCTGGTTCTACTGCCTTCTTTAAGTTTGAAGAACATATTCCTGTCAACATCCTCATAACCGTTCACTATTTTAAACACTTCTATTTGGTCTCCTCTTAGTCTCCTGGTCTCTAGTGTTGTCAAACAAGCGGCTTTCATAACTAAGGTCTCTCAATTCTGGAATCATTTTAGTTGCTCTTTGTTGTATTCTTTCTAGCTTGTCTGTGTCCTTTTTACGATACGGCCTCCATGCTTGAATACAATATTCCAAATGCGATGTAACTATCACTTTGTACAGGGGTACAATGAGCTGTTTCTCCTTATACGTGATAGTTCTCCTAATCAGCTGTTTTGCTTACCTTTTGAAGCAGCAATGCCACATTGCTCTGAAACTTTCATGTCGGCACTAAATATGAGTCCTAAGTCCTTTTCTTGTGTGGTTCTACCTAGTACAGCATCCCTCATTTTATATTCATCAACAATCATTTAACCATTTTTTCTAGATCATCTTGTAAACTATGTTAATCTGTACCATTTTTTACCTTTCTGAATACTTGTGTCATCTGAAAATGTTAGTACTTTTCTAGATATGTCATCTTCCAAATCATTTATATATATTGAGAATAATATAGGTCCTAATACTGATCCCTGTGGTACCCCACTCAAAACAGATTTCCAATTTGAAATCTCACCATCTACTATTACTCTCTGTCTTCTGCCACTTTTTTTATCCAGTTGATTACATCATTACCTATGCCATGGGCTTTCTCTTTTCAGTTGTAGCTAGGTTAAGTGCCTCTTTGTAGTTTGTGTAGTCGTCTACATTTCCAGTGTGTTTATATACCTCCACAGCATCTGTTTGTGAGCAATTTTTTTAATAGCCTCTTTTGACAGGTGTTTCTTCCTGGGCCTTTTGGTAAGTCATTGATTTTTTTGGCAGGTCGCCGATTATTAATCTAATGTTAAAATGTCCATTATAAACATTTTAATTGCCCCTATTGTATCACTCAAGTGTTTGGCAATAATCTAATTACACCTGTCATGCATTTATGATTAAGCTTTCATAATCAATTATTCAGTGGCCGAGTGCACCTGTTATCAGTATGTAATAACGACTGCTAACCTTTGTATATTCTCTACTGAAAACCTGTTTCATCATCGTTACGAACGTTCAGCACACATTTGAGCTAACGAGACATGCAATAGTTCAGAGAGAAACAAACATGAGTTGTTGATTAAAGGTGAAATATAAAGTTTTTTGAATTCCAATTTTATAGAATTTATGACAGTAAATACTTCAACAATAAAGACTAATACATGATATGTAACATTGTTAATTTAGATATACCTTGAGATCTAAAAATATCTACAAATAGAATTGAGGCATTTTAATCATACAAAACCTCCTAACTAGCTAATCATGTATCAGATAATCAGTAACATTCATTGTACACTCGTTTAGACATTAAGATTATCTTCCTTGAAATGGCACTTCGGCCCGTCACCCCCCCCCCCCCCGCCAGTTGGCAGACCAACCATTCTAAAACCACTCAGCTCAGTGAAGCATTCAGCCATGCTGCAGTCAATGCACATAAAACCTGTTCGTGCGCACAATTCCACGACTATCTCTAGCCAGGAACTTGTATATGCATTTGAGTGATCCACAGGGAGATGACGTGAAAACAAATTTCCAGGTTTCAAGATAAGAGCAGGGGGGTTGGAACACTCCCACTATGCTATTGGGCCTTCCACCAGTCTGGAGTAGTGAGGCAGTCATTGGAAGTAGTAGTTGGCCCTCAACATGCCACATTCGGTTTACCTGCAAGTAAGCATTCATTTCAGTTCACCAAAATCACTGTAGTTGTAACATAAACCACTCTAATTTTCACTCTCCCTTGTATCTCCCTCCCCTATCTCCCCCCTACCTCCCTCATTCCATCCCTCTTTCACCATACCTCCTTCCCCTCTCTCCCCTACCTCCCTCCCTCTTTCACCATAATACCTCCCTCCCCTCTCTCCCCACATCCCTTCTCTCCCTACCTCCCTTCTTCCCTCCCTCTCACCATACCTCCCTCCCCTCTCTCCCCACGTCCCTTCTCTCCCTACCTCCCTTCTTCCCTCCCTCTCACCATACCTCCCTCCCCTCTCTCCCCATGTCCCTTCTTCTCTCCCTACCTCCCTTCTTCCCTCCCTCTCACCATACCTCCCTCCCCTCTCTCCCCACGTCCCTTCTCTCCCTACCTCCCGTCTTCCCTCCCTCTTTCACCATAATACCTCCCTCCCCTCTCTCCCCACATCCCTTCTTCTCTCCCTACCTCCCTTCTTCCCTCCCTCTCACCATACCTCCCTCCCCTCTCCCCACATCCCTTCTTCTCTCCCTACCTCCCTCTCACCATACCTCCCTCCCCTCTCTCCCCACATCCCTTCTTCTCTCCCTACCTCCCTTCTTCCCTCCCTCTCACCATACCTCCCTCCCCTCTCTCCCCATGTCCCTTCTTCTCTCCCTACCTCCCTTCTTCCCTCCCTCTCACCATACCTCTCTCCCCTCTCTCCCCACGTCCCTTCTCTCCCTACCTCCCGTCTTCCCTCCCTCTTTCACCATAATACCTCCCTCCCCTCTCTCCCCATGTCCCTTCTTCTCTCCCTACCTCCCTTCTTCCCTCCCTCTCACCATACCTCCCTCCCCTCTCTCCCCACATCCCTTCTCTCTCTACCTCCCTCTCACCATACCTCCCTCCCCTCTCTCCCCACATCCCTTCTTCTCTCCCTACCTCCCTTCTTCCCTCCCTCTCACCATACCTCCCACCCCTCTCTCCCCACATCCCTTCTTCTCTCCCTACCTCTCTTCCCTCCCTCTCACCATACCTCCCTCCCCTCTCTCCCCACATCCCTTCTTCTCTCCCTGCTTCCGTTCTTCCCTCCCTCTCACCATACTTCCCTCCCCTCTCTCCCCACGTCCCTTCTCTCCCTACCTCCCTTCTTCCCTCCCTGTCACCATACCTCCCTCCCCTCTCTCCCCACGTCCCTTCTTCTCTCCCTACCTCCCTTCCCTCCCTCTCACCATACCTCCCTCCCCTCTCTCCCCACGTCCCTTCTCTCCCTACCTCCCTTCTTCCCTCCCCTCTCTCCCCATGTCCCTTCTTCTCTCCCTACCTCCCTTCTTCCCTCCCCTCTCTCCCCATGTCCCTTCTTCTCTCCCTACCTCCCTTCTTCCCTCCCTCTCACCATACCTCCCTCCCCTCTCTCCCCACGTCCCTTCTCTCCCTACGTCCCTTCTTCCCTCCCTCTCACCATACCTCTCTCCCCATGTCCCTTCTTCTCTCCCTACCTCCCTTCTTCCCTCCCTCTCACCATACCTCCCTCCCCTCTCTCCCCACGTCCCTTCTTCTCTCCCTACCTCCCTTCCCTCCCTCTCACCATACCTCCCTCCCCTCTCTCCCCACGTCCCTTCTTCTCTCCCTATCTCCCTTCTTCCCTCCCTCTCACCATACCTCCCTCCCCTCTCTCCCCACGTCCCTTCTTCTCCCTGCCTCCCTTCCCTCCCTCTCACCATACCTCCCTCCCCTCTCTCCCCACATCCCTTCTTCTCTCCCTGCCTCCCTTCTTCCCTCCCTCTCACCATACCTCCCTCCCCTCTCTCCCAACATCCCTTCTCTCCCTACCTCCCTTCTTCCCTCACTCTTACCATACCTCTCTCCCCACATCCCTTCTTCCAACTTTTTAAATCCTAGGCTAAGGAAACATTCAAATCCAATTCGTTTTAACAGTTTTATTTGTACTTGAAATCTTGTGTGCACAATCATATTTAATCAGATATGATTACAAATTAACTAGTGCTCATCCAGTGCATCTAATATAAGTGTGTGTGTGTGTGCGTGCGTGCGTGCGTGCGTGCGTGCGTGCGTGCGTGCGTGCGTGCGTGCGTGCGTGCGTGCGTGCGTGCGTGTGTCAGGTTTGCTATAAAAAAAACTTTAAAAATGGCATTCAGCCATTTGATATGTATTTTCTGCTGTGACACGTATTCTTGATTTTTGCAAACCAGAATTTTTTGACAGCCCTGGACAGTTGGGTCGTTGATCTGAGTTTTGAACAGTTTTCCCCTGTTTATATAAGTTGTGGTATCATTAACATTTCATCAAATTTACTGTAAACTTTGTGTTTTCAACATCCTAATCACCAGCATTCTCATTCTTCTGCATTCTTCTCCTCGTGGAGAAATAAACCTTGTCCACTGAGAAAGAAAATGAGATAAGGCCTGAATGGTCTGACTTTGGTTTTACTGTCTGTTAGCAGTAACTTAGTATTTGTTTTTGAAGCAAATGCTTGATTATATTATTCTTGTTCACAATGTTTCAATAACAGAGTAGACAGTGTCTATGCTATAATGTTGACAGCTTCCCAGCTGTTACCAGATTCAGGGTGACATACTAATAGCAGACAAATATGATTTTAATAGTAAATTTAAAGGGTAAAGATTAACAGTATCAAGTCAATAATTCCAATAAAATCAATTCCAATTCCCAAAAAGATCAATTCCAACTGACTTTCGGAAATCGATTCCAGTTCCGGGATTGGAATTGAAGGTCAATTCCAATTCCGGATTGGAATTGACCCCCTCTCTGTTGTTGGCGCCATGGAAGCCACTACTCCCAAGAAGATAACTGTTAACTAGTGTCCCTGTCTGCAACATGGCAAGCAAGTTAATGAAACATAATTACATAGCACAAATGTCTCTAAAACTTGAAAGCACATTTTGAGAAGTTAAGTTAAATATTGTATTGTGGGATTTCGTTCACTTTTCACATTTGTCTCGTTGGATTTTGTCATGTGGGATTATGTCTAGAAAAACTCCAGACTCCAGATATACTTTGTATTGCATCACTTGGATGGGTGATGGAAGCCACAAAAGCAAGAGAAGTCAATACTCTTACATAATACAGCTGTGGGACCTGGCCAGGCACACTCACAGTTCAGCTTATTCACTGATTGACACTGGCTGGACATTGACACTGTTCAGATAACTGCCTGGGCCTGGCTAGAAGCTTTCTTTGACATTGGTTGGGTTAACTTGGGTCACTGGCTGAGTGGCAATGTCTAATGAGCACTATGATCATCGAAGCTAATTCTTACTCCTGACAGCAAGCCAGTGGCTGTCAACACCAGATTGCATAAAATAATATACCCAATTAAAAAATTAATTGAAAGTTAATTGTGATTTTTTTCAATTAAATTAACCTCTTCAAGTAAAGTTAATTAGTTAAATTAATTTGTGATTTTCTAGAAAGTTAATTAATTAAATTAAATTAACTTAATTGAGTTAATTGAATTAACAAATTAACAATTGAAATTAACCCATGCCTGCCCCTACCTCCCTCCTTCCCTCCCTCTCTCTCCCTACCTCCTGCATTTCCTCCCTCTCTCCCCCACCTTCCTCCCTCACTACATTTCTCCCACCCTTCCCTTCTCACTCCCTAATTTACACTCATGTTTTATCCAGATAGGCTAAATTCAAATGGTCTTGTGCCAAGAAACCAAACCTATCATAATCAACATTTGTTTCACACGCAAAATCACCATCATACAAAGAACACTAAATAAAATATTATCATTATAACCTACACAAAGAGTCTCCCTTTTACAAACACAATAAATGTTCCAGGCCTCATATTGTGCATACTGCTACAATGTCTGTGCATTGTGCTATCATATATATGGTATTTTCTTCATTTCCCTGGGGTCCTCATTTCTCTTCCTAATCAGCCCCTGGAATCTGTGTAACCATGCAGCCATCAAGAGAAGATGTTTTCGATGGCATTTGGCCCATTTGTGCCATCTTTTTACAATGTAACCATGGTAACTACGTAAACAAAGCGTATGTTTTTCTTTGTATATGCGGATAGATTGATGTGTATAGTCATGCTTTTGTCATATGTACAATGAAATGAACAGAAGCATGACCATCTTTGTGTGCACGCACACATCTATTCATGATTTGTGCACATCCGAATTTGACATGCACATCCTGAAATGTGCTATGTGTTAGGTGTGACCTTTCATGTTTTAATGTCAAGGTCAACTTGGAGGGATTTTAAGGCAGCTTCCTTCAGAAACCAGGATTAAATAGTGGGACATTCTTTCTTTGCCTCTAATCATGCAATGCAAAGCATTATAGCCAGCCACCTCACATTTCTGTGCAGGATAAAGAAACACCGTTCTAAGCAAGGAAGACATTCTACAACAGTGGCAGAGGTCAGATCACAGCGCATTATTGCATTGGTGGCCATGTTAACGTCTTGTCTGATTATAAGAAAACTGGACCATCAGTAATTCCAAAAATAAATCACAGCCACTGCCTCCGTGTCATTGATATTCTGAACAAGTTTCATCAAAATATCATGTCACAAACACACATACCCTCAAAATCAGTTTTTGCCAAATATTAATGCACCTACAGGTGTTTCAGGAATGTCACCACTAAAACGCTTACACATCTTTGAATCTGCTTCATACTGCAACATCTCACTGTCAAAGGTACAACATTTTTAATGGTCCAACCTTGCTGGCTGAATACAGTTACTTAGTAAATAAAACCACTGAAATAGGCTAAATTGCATTTATACCCTGCTGATGCTTAATGTTGATACCTTGCAGATGCGTAATGGCAGAAACCTGAGCTTGTTTGCTACAGGAACACACAAAGAGTAACTGTTGTTAAAGGTCATTTAATAAATGCATCGTGATAATAAAATACATGTATCGATGAGAAATAGCTGGTACAAACATGTTCATCGAGAAAAATATCATATATGTGTAAATCGGTGAGATATAGCTTAATCACCAATACAAACTAGCTCATCGAGAAAAGCAATTATTAAATGACATGTAAAAGTAGCAAAGGTGGGGCGATCATTTATCCCACCAGGCCTCCAATACGGGAGGCCCCAACCACAATAAAACCACTGAAATAGGCTAAATTGCATATTTTAAGCACTACAGTCGTGTAAAACATTTCCAGAAGCCTTAATTGTGGTCTGACTTCTATATTCTACCACATTTAGACTGACTACTGCAATACGCAGGGGCATCTCGGAGAAAAAGGTAAAAAAACGTGCTACTGAATAATCACAAACTAAAGTGCTCCACTAGTGAAGTGGCTGCTGGTTGACAGTCATCACCAGAGCATGTCAAATACTGGTATTCAATCTGTACAGGAACAGGCCGAGGATTACATGTCCGCGATGTACCAGCCAGTCATGAGCATTTCCACTCGAAACACTGGATTAATTGCCAGATGAGATCTATAAACACCACATGCACAGATACAGACATTCAAAAATTGGCTTATCAAAACAAATAAATATTTATTTGTATGTGGCCCACTCTTATTAGATATCTGTCAATTTAAAATTGAAACATATTCAGGCTGGTAGCGGTTTGCCCAGCAGCTGATAGGTTCCATTAATTTATGGTCTTCTGTGAGAATGAATAGTTTATTGTGCTGTTATATTACTATAATGCTACGATGTGCTCTCTAGTACATCTATATTTGTTGAGGTTAAAGAAAAATATTTCATCTTCATAGCTTCCCAGAGAAGTTGAGATGACATTGGAATGAACAGGTCTGCCGGGGTGAAGTGTAGTGCTTTGAACAGTCCCAAGGACTGGATACAGCGCTATATAAGAACGTAACTTTACTACCTTTTTTATAACCATGAAATATTTGAAAAACGTTTAATTTGTTTGTTCTTTGTATGTGCTTCCAGCTGTTTTGCATGCTTCTAAAATGACCCTCACACTTCGTATGCGAACTATACTATATTGACACTGCTAATTAACGTGCATCAAAGGCACAGTATCAATTATCAGGAATGGACTGACAATGCAACATGACGAACTACTCTGAGAAATGCAGTGGGTTTGAAACATTGATTTTTTTTTGTTGAGCGCCGTACATAGCCATGTCCGTGGCAGTTGTGTGTGCACTTTCTCTTAGCCAGGTGATATTTCACAGTCCATTTCTGAAATACAATACAGCTGTAATTGACTTATTGAATTCACCTCGAACCGTTCACTTTCCGCTGCAGTACGCCCACTTAGTGTAGGGAGAAGCAATTGTATTAGATTACCGCTTGCACGCCATGAATCACAGCATTCAGGTGTTGCCATAGTAACGGCAGCAATGTACGATGTGTTTTTTAATGCAAATGTCAAACAGTGCAGAGGACATATATTTCATGGCAATTATTTTAGCACAGTGCGGTCTTTCTGGGGTAGCCAAAATGTTATCTTTACAGTACACAGAAAGGACAGTCAGCCAGTTGAAGTGTTTGCATCTTGTCCTAATCTTGTCCTAATCTTGTCCTAATGCCATTTTGACCATTTTTAGTAGTGAGATGAAACCTTTATGTCTAGAAGGTTCTGAACAAAACCCTCTTTTTCAGAATGTTCTGGGTTCAATATTACTGCTATGACACAGGATTTTCTTCTTCATAATGAACAATTCCCTCAAATCTGAGGATTAGATGCTCGTATATGAACACACTATGGAAGAAAAAGAAATGATAGGTAGTAGGTAGATCGGCAGCCGATAGCTGAACAGGTTAGCTAGAAAAAAAGGAAAGAAAGGAATTCTGGGTGTTCTTTAGTTCTAATTTTTAGGTTCAGTGTTTTTGTCAGTTCAGTTCTGAACTTTCCATTTGTTGAACTCTCTCGCACATTTTTGTATGGTATATTTAATATTTATTTATGGAAGACAGGAAGGATTTCCACTAAATTAGATTTTAAATGTTTTCATTCAATTAGATTTTTCATCAGTTTCACGCGGACACAATTGATACCTGTGGAAAGTGTTATGTGAAAAAGCTGAACCATCTACAACAAATGTGAACAATTTTGTGGACACAACGTGTAACCAGAAATGTTTGATGCGATTACTGAAATGTTAATTTTCATCAACATTTATTTTATTGCGGGTCACGTTTTAGATTCAAGTGTGCTATTTTATTCATTAATTAAATTGTGCTATTATATTATGTGCCATTTTTTGTATGAGCCATTTTGGGTTGTGCCTTCGAATGTGCCTTTATGGCGTAGCACAGGTCCAGGGAGCTTTGATATATAACTGCCAAGATGGTTCTTTGCACCCTGGGAAAAGTCAGTAATGTTGATCCGGAAAAGAATTTGGCCTGGAACATTGCTCTTTGGCATTGGTACTGGATCTGACATTTTTCCATCGAAAACCACCCGCTGAGTTGAGTTGTTGAGGAGACTATTGACCCACTTTAAGACATTTCCTCAGATGCCGTAGAACTAAAATTTACACAAAGGCTGTCCACATGCCACCTTGTCAAATCCCTTGGATGATCCGTGATGATGACGTCAGCGTGGTGACCAGACTGACTGTGAAATGTTTAGCTATCTACCGGAGATATTAATTGTGTTTCAAGATCTGCCTGAAAGAAACCATTGAAAGAAATGAAATGTTCCATCATATTACAGCATATTGATCTAAGAGTCGTTGTACAATAGTTCCTGGCCTCATTACTCTAGATTTCTTAAATGTTTTGATTGTCTTGCAGTCCGGAGGTAGTTCAGGGTTCTTTGGTATGTTACTGCCAGGACGGTGGCTATAACACATTTAATTTTCTTAGAACAATGGCATTGACTTGATCATGTGGACAGGCCATGTGAAAGCAACCTTTCTTTCATCTTACTGAAGCCACTGGCGTTAGTCTAAAATCCTGGCATTGATTGATTAAACCTAGGAGGGGGGAAACAGTATTTAGTTCTAAGGTGAATGTGACTTGGAACTGTTCGTTTAGGAGATTAGCCTTTTGAAGACTGTCGGAGACGAGACTGTCGTTATTAGTGCTGTGAAGACCGTGAGTCAGGAACTGAAACAGTGTGTCCCAATAAGCACCACAGGTCTCAGGTCTATACTCTTCCAGCTGACACATGGTGGCATCTGTTGGAACTAAAACGTCAGGGAACAGATTCAAGGCAGACACATTTTGCGATTTATGACATTGTTTCAAAAATACTCTTGTAGTAGTTATTTTGTAGATTTGTATCTAATGTCTAGTCAAGATTATTAAAAGGATGTCTTCATGTTATCTAATGTCTAGTCAAGATTATTAAAAGGATGTCTTCGTGTTATTGGACCAATATTCAAGATGAGTTCAGTAGTTAATTTGTTTCATCCCTATAACTACTAGTCGTCTACTGTTGGAGTGATAATTACTGTACTGTGTGCATCGAAGCAGAGCGAATTTCCTTACGTTGTCAGTAATAAAGTCACACATTCTTAACATTCTAAACTGAACTGTATGTTTTTCAGAATTATGTAGGTTCACAACCCCTTTTACTGGCAGCTTATGAATTAGATATCCATTTTGATCAGAGAAATTGGCGTTAAAAATATCTCATATACTATATGCTTAGAAAATGAAAAGTGTGCCTACGAATCATACAGTGTACAGGAACAGATATGTATCTAATGTTAGTCTAACTTCATTCTTATTCATCATAATATATCATTGTTGACTGCATGTGGTAGATTACAAGGTTTGTATCCAGTAAAATGTGACACCACAATGAATTTGGATCTATAATGGTATATGATTCGCCAGTGGTGCCATCTCGTGAACAGTAGTAGATCCACATTGAAATAGTGCTGTTTTGGGTGTTCACTAGGTGGCAGAACTGAAGCATGCATACTTTGTAGGGTAGGCGGTAATCACCACGTGTCAGCACTGAACAGCCAGCTGTGCTGACTGAAAGTTGCATAAGATTCAACATGATTGACACACAAATAACTTGTGTCTGTTCGTATGTTAACACACAAGCCAGGGTTTTCACTGTACTACACATTAAGTGTGATATATTTATAGAAATGTTTCAAGAAATACATTGACCCATCTAAACTAACCACTCAATTTAACCATCATGCATGGATATTTAGGGGGAGATTATGGAATTTAGGCTAATATGAAACAACATGTATGACTGTATCACAAAGAGATTAAATAGTTTGATACTGTAAATTATATTAGTTTTAAATTACTGTGTTATGTTATTATGCATTTCTTGTAAACATTTGTAACACGCGTTTTACAGATTGATATATTTTTTCCTCAAGCTTTGTTTCATATATTCTAAGTTAATACGTCCATTATATGCTGTGTCGTACATTTCCTCATGTTAACACAGTACACAAAAATCATGCAGTGCAATATTTCATAATTTTTTTTCTCAATGCAATGTTTTTTTTGTTTACCTCAAATACTCTGATCTGTTTTACCCTGTAAGTACGTCTTTGACATTGTCTTATGAAACAGAAGTCGGCCTATTATTCCAAGTGCATGTAATAGAAATCCTTTCTACTTTGATTTTGTTAAAGTGAAACAAATCATGTTTTTGTCCACAAACTCAATCAGGGTAGCTGTTAAGTAAGAAAAGGAGAAACAAATGTCAAAATATGTTGCATAAGTTGAGTTTAGATGCAAACAGCTTGACTATATCCTATTGGCAACTATAGGACTATGTTTACAGATAGATTTTCATTTGGTGAATGAATATTGTCACATTATAGGCCGTTGTAATGTAGGGTTATCTAATAGTATGCTGCGGCCCTACTGGTGTGATGTTTTTGATTGTAGTAGCAAATGATTGTTTTAATCAATCTTTTACATGCATAGGCCCAAAACCTGACTTGTTTCATTTTAACAAAAATAACTATCAAAGTTAACTTTATTGTGTATCAATCTCACCCATTGTACAGTAACAGATAAAAAAACTATACATATGATCAGATGTTTTTGATTGTAGTAGCAAATGGTTGTTTTAATCAATCTTTTACATGCGTAGGCCCAAAACCTGACTTGTTTCATTTTAACAAAAATAACTATCAAAGTTAACTTTATTGTGTATCAATCTCACCCATTGTACAGTAACAGATAAAAAAACTATACATATGATCAGATGTTTTTGATTGTAGTAGCAAATGATTGTTTTAATCAATCTTTTACATGCATAGGCCCAAAACCTGACTTGTTTCATTTTAACAAAAATAACTATCAAAGTTAACTTTATTGTGTATCAATCTCACCCATTGTACAGTAACAGATAAAAAACTATACATATGATCAGATGTTTTTGATTGTAGTAGCAAATGGTTGTTTTAATCAATCTTTTACATGCGTAGGCCCAAAACCTGACTTTTGTTTCATTTTAACAAAAATAACTATCAAAGTTAACTTTATTGTGTATCAATCTCACCCATTGTACAGTAACAGATAAAAAACTATACATATGATCAGATGTTTTTGATTGTAGTTGCAAATGGTTGTTTTAATCAATCTTTTACATGCATAGGCCCAAAACCTGACTTGTTTCATTTTAACAAAAATAACTATCAAAGTTAACTTTATCGTGTATCAATCTCACCCATTGTACAGTAACAGATAAAAAACTATACATATGATCAGATGTTTTTGATTGTAGTAGCAAATGATTGTTTTAATCAATCTTTTACATGCGTAGGCCCAAAACCTGACTTTTGTTTCATTTTAACAAAAATAACTATCAAAATTAACCTTATTGTGTATCAATCTCACCTTATACAGTAACAGATAAAAAAACTATACATACGATAAAAAGATACACATTTTGAATGCGGTGAGAGCATGTAATGAACGTTCTACTCGCATTGCCATATGATGAATGAGGTATTGACCTGGGGAAATATGTTTGATCAAGTAGCGATGAGCGTGCGATGTAGTTCTGACCAGAACGGTGCAGTCGTTGCCACCTACAAATACATCTTATGTCGAGCAATAATCAATAGAGTTGCTATAATTCAGTCAAACTCCCTCGATGGACGGGCAGATGGAGGCATGATTAAGTTTAAGCCTAGTATAATTTGTAGAACTGGCACCAGTCGGAGCATCTGTATTCTCAAGATGTTGGACGGCCACGATGTCAAAAATAAAATAAATTTAATGAAGTGTGGTGCTGATTAAAATTTTATTTATGGTGTGTCCAGTCCCCTTAGCTGTGGCTGCCAGAAAGGAAAATAATAATAAAATAAAATATAAATCAAATAAAATTTTATTTATGGTGTGTCCAGTCCCCTTAGCTATGGCTGCCAGAAAGGAAAATAATAATAAAATAAAATATAAATCAAATAAAATTTTATTTATGGTGTGTCCAGTCCCCTTAGCTATGGCTGCCAGAAAGGAAAATAATAATAAAATAAAATATAAATCAAATAAAATTTTATTTATGGTGTGTCCAGTCCCCTTAGCTATGGCTGCCAGAAAGGAAAATAAAAAAAAAATGTATTTATTGTAAATCCAGTCCCCTTAGCTATGGCTGCCAGAAAGGAAAATAATAATAAAATAAAATAAAATTTTATTTATTGTAAATCCAGTCCCCTTAGCTATGGCTGCCAGAAAGGAAAATAATAATAAAATAAATAAAATTTTATTTATTGTAAATCCAGTCCCCTTAGCTATGGCTGCCAGAAAGGAAAATAATGATAAAATAAATTAAATAAAATTTTATTTATGGTGTGTCCAGTCCCCTTAGCTATGGCTGCCAGAAAGGAAAATAATGATAAAATAACTAAAATAAAATTTTATTTATGGTGTGTCCAGTCCCCTTAGCTATGGCTGCCAGAAAGGAAAATAATAATAAAATAAAAATAACTAAAATAAAATTTTATTTATGGTGTGTCCAGTCCCCTTAGCTATGGCTGCCAGAAAGGAAAATAATAATAAAATAAAAATAAATAAAATAAAATTTTATTTATGGTGTGTCCAGTCCCCTTAGCTATGGCTGCCAGAAAGGAAAATAATAATAAAATAAAAATAAATAAAATAAAATTTTATTTATGGTGTGTCCAGTCCCCTTAGCTATGGCTGCCAGGAAGGAAAATACTATGCTACTTTATCCACGAAGCGCGTATGCGAGAAAAGTACAAAGTTCGACCGTTTTTAGCATAAAATGTTATATAGTATAACATCCTGACTGTCCAAATATGTTTTAATGAAACATAATTTGTTAACATAACTTGTTAACATAATTTGACCGTTACATGTTTTTTATGTTTTGTCCCGAATATTACGTTTACATTGCATGCCGATAACGAGGTCAATATTAATGAACAGGTCATTACCAAAGTACATTTTAAAAGACATTAGAATAAATATAGTTTATACTATATATATATATAACATGTTTGGTTTTTAAATAATTAGACTTGATATAGTGGTAATAAAAAAAGGGGATCGTTTTTCTAATGGGGTACAGAGTGGCAGAAATGTGGTCGTATTTCACCAGTGTCATTCATGAGATGTCCTTTATACAGTGTTGTTGCCTAGTGGTAAAAATGTGATCAGCATAGAAAGGTGGTCATTTTGGAGGGAGTTTGATGTAATTCTCTTCGGTCAAATTCGGAGCGTGCTAATTAATAGTTGCCAACCTACATGTATCTATTGGCAAAAATCCATCCTAGCATGATTTACAAATATAATTACTTCTAGTCTGATGGAAACACTGACAAAAATTAAATGTCTCTGTATTTTTATTTTTGATGTTTTGTAGTCATGCAAACCTTACTGTTTACAATGCACCCGATAGATGGAAATTTAGCGTTTTTGTATTGAAGATGTTCTTACCAAAGATGTCTGAGAAAATAAACATTATTAGTGCTGCAAATATACAATGTATGCATAATATTACAGCTTTAATGTAAAATAAAGCAGTAGTACAAGATAAAAAAAACTTGAAAAATATAACCGGTTTTTATTAAAAATGTAGCTACAAGTTTTATGCTATATATAAGAGTGATTAATGCAAACTAGAACAATTTTGCAGGTTAAATGGTGTATGTATATATATATATATATATACGTATATGTATATGTATGTATATATAGATATATATTTGGTTGTATTCCGACTTGAAAAGGGTATAATTTTGACAAACGTGTTTATGGGGGTCAGTTAGAAAAATTCTCAAAGATGGTATACTGGCCTCCCCCCCCGGCAGGCTAGGTCAACAGGGCAAGGGCAGCCCATATTGTTGTGTGTGATTTTAAACACTGAACACAATTAAGAGACGATGTTTAGTCTTCCCCAGCGAATCGACCGTCTGGCCTGTGTAGGCCACCCCGGGAGATGCCAGGTTCCTGGTCATGGCAGGAAATCAGGGCACTGCCAAATAATGATCTTGTCTGATGCCGGATTTGTTCCTCGACACCACGTTAGCACCGTCTCTGATGGATAGTTTTCCCAGGAATCTGTTGTCGTTGTTCAAACATGCATGCACGCACACACACACCACACGTATATCATCTCATGTGTGAACTAATTACATGAATGAATGTTTCTTAATAATTATTCTGATTCATAATATTTCACGATTTTAAACCCATGCATTTAAAAGAGCAATATTAAAATTTAAAACAAAAATTCTAACAATTTTGGAGACAATTGACAATCACTCCTGCAGCTGTGCCAGCCATCAACACCTGGAGTGATTTGTATTCCCTCCTAACACAAACCCAGGTCCAGTGCCAGCCATCTACACCTGGAGTGATTTGTATTCCCTCCTAACACACACCCAGGTCCAGTGCCAGCCATCAACACCTGGAGTGATTTGTATTCCTTCCTAACACACACATACACACACAGGTTCAGTGCCAGCCATCTACACCTGGAGTGATTTGTATTCCCTCCTAACACACACCCAGGTCCAGTGCCAGCCATCAACACCTGGAGTGATTTGTATTCCCTCCTAACACACACACAGGTTCAGTGCCAGCCATCTACACCTGGAGTGATTTGTATTCCCTCCTAACACACACCCAGGTCCAGTGCCAGCCATCTACACCTGGAGTGATTTGTATTCCCTCCTAACATACACCCAAGTCCAGTGCCAGCCATCTACACCTGGAGTGATTTGTGTTCCCTCCTAACACACACCCAGGTCCAGTGCCAGCCATCTACACCTGGAGTGATATGTGTTCCCTCCTAACACACACCCAGGTCCAGTGCCAGCCATCTACACCTGGAGTGATATGTGTTCCCTCCTAACACACACACAGGTCCAGTGCCAGCCATCTACACCTGGAGTGATTTGTATTCCCTCCTAACACACACACAGGTCCAGTGCCAGCCATCTACACCTGGAGTGATTTGTATTCCCTCCTAACACACACCCAGGTCCAGTGCTAGCCATCTACACCTGGAGTGATTTGTATTCCCTCCTAACACACACACAGGTCCAGTGCCAGCCATCTATACCTGGAGTGATTTGTATTCCCTCCTAACACAAACCCAGGTCCAGTGCCAGCCATCTACACCTGGAGTGATTTGTATTCCCTCCTAACACACACACAGGTCCAGTGCCAGCCATCTACACCTGGAGTGATTTGTATTCCCTCCTAACACACACCCAGGTCCAGTGCCAGCCATCTACACCTGGAGTGATTTGTATTCCCTCCTAACACACACCCAGGTCCAGTGCCAGCCATCTACACCTGGAGTGATTTGTATTCCCTCCTAACACACACACAGGTCCAGTGCCAGCCATCAATGCCAGGAGTGATATGTATTTCCTCCTAACACACACCCAGGTCCAGTGCAGTATTCATGCTCTCTAAAGAGATTGACACATCCACTGTTAGCAGCTAACAGCCACATCCGCAAGTAGAGTTTATTAGGGGCATAACCTGTCATCTTATGCTTCTCGAAGTCTTCCTTTTATTCCTCCTCTTCCCGGTCTCCGCAGAACTTTTGGGTGGTCTGCTTAGTGCGGTCGAGCCAACAGCTGTTTTGTGTGTGTGTGTGTGTGCACGCATACACGCTGGGATGTCAACAGAGCGGGCGTGTGCGTGCCACTGGATTTCCTTCCCAACCGTGTCCTTCCCGCATGCCTGCAGGCTGGGATTCTGTTTCCCCAGTTTTTATTAGATCACTGCATCCCCCCAATTGAACCTCTGGGCAAGGGTTGGGTATTGCCAAACTTTTGTATTGCAATACAGAGGACCGTATTGCGATATGTATCGCAATATATTGTGGTTATTTTGGCTAAGATATAAAATGACTTGTGCTATATTATATTTTATAGTTGCCTGACTTTTATTTATATTAAATAATAACTAAACAACCGTTTTAATCTATAGAAGCTACTTTTTTATTTTAGACACAGTCGAAGTTGTACACATGGAAAATACAAACACTGTTTATATATATATATATATATATATATATATATATATATATATATATATATATGCGCATAACATCATTCTGGGTCAACTCTCAGAGGTTAGGCAACAGTTTTCACCACATCAATATGTTTTAAATGAGATATGTATATTATGACCACTGTTGATTTATTTGTGCCGTGGAAACTAATGCAAAATATTTGTAACCACAGGTGAACAGATTTTGTTTTGGACAATCACAACGATATTATACATAATTATATTAACATTATTATTATTACTTATTAGGTTGTATTCATAATATTGTTGTTTCAATAACTTTTTTCATCTAGTCCATTACCGCTGAGTACATAGCTTCTATGTATGGCGTGCAGTCACTGGGGGTCATGTAACAGGTGAGATACGGTAATAGCTACTTCTGGTGGCCTGTGTATAGTTGGTCAGTTAGCCTGTAGGGTGTGGCCAGCATCTACGTCGAACCGTGTTACTTCTGGTGGCCTGTGTATAGTTGGTCAGTTAGCCTGTAGGGTGTGGCCAGCATCTACGTCGAACCGTGTTACTCCTGCACACTGCAGTATTAAGCTGTTGCCGTCGGACTTATTTTGTGTTCAGTTCCAGTGAACATTTCCATGTCATCCGGTCTGCGAGCTGACAGCGTTACCGTCATTGCAATCACAGGTCATGTGGCTGCACTGGATTAATTGTGCATGTACACCAGAGGGCATTGTTGAAAAGTGATTGCTAATTATGCATAATACAGTATTCGTATTGTTATTTAATAATTAATCCGGTAACTGTCAGTAAATTGGATAAAGGTATGTTTTTGCCAAAGCCAGCATCGCTTGCAGCTATAATAAGGTGCTTGTATTGATTTTTAATAAAGCAGTCATCCATGCAGCAATACTTATATTGGCGTCGTGCGATAAGACGCTAGTGTTAGCGCCATCTGGTGCTGACTGCTGGATGACATTTCGACAGTCGGAACTTCAAAGTCTGCACAAGTGACAGAGTCTGGGAGCTTTATCAATATTCAGTAGCACTTTGAATCTGAGATGACAGTCTTAGTTACGACTGATGTGCCACCGATGTGTGGAACAGGGAGCATTAATTTGCTGTGACAGGGAGCAGCAAGTGTAATCATTATTCATTCCGTCAAGGGCCTCACCTCAAGCGGTCCAGTTGCCACGGCCAATGCACCGCATACTAACGAGTGTTGGCACTGGCGGTACAGGCTCCCAGAGTGGCTGAAATAGCCATCACACATGTGCAGCAAGACGGTGGTGCAAGTTTAGAGTGGTGCTGTTAGGCTGGCTTGTCTTGACGAATGCTCAGCTGTCACCAGTTTTTGCAGTATTGCTGTCTGTGCATACTGCGGCTGTAATCACAATTCTCCTACGGAGCTGGTCTAGCCCTGCAGGTTTCGGTTTGATTGACATATGTCATATTGGTAGTGTTGCCATTGTTTGATTGACAGACATCAAATCGGAAATCTCTACATTGTGTCATTGACACCTGTGACATTGGATGGCAATTGTCTGATTGACATGTGTCACGTCGGACCGCATCTCATCGATGAAATTCCATGTGGCATTTTCCCGTGATGCTGCATAAATGACCATATTGACACCACTGACGTGTTGACTCTACCGACATTGACGCTGGTGACGTGTCAAGAGTAGAACTTCAGCAGCTGCAGTGTCGAGACTGCTGTCTTATTGACGTTGCGTCAGATTCTGCATCACGATGGCGGTTATGTTCGCGCTATCGCGGCATTTGTCGCGAAAATTCTCAAAAACTTTCAACATGTTCCAGGGTAGTTCAGCATTCAAGAAAGGTATGTTATCATGATATTAATCTTAAGATAAATTCCTTTTTTCCAGGTAGAAAACATTCAGGTGATTTTCAAAAGTTACTTTGCTACCATACTAAAATAAAACTCCAACTGTTTAAAATACAATATTTAACCTGTATAAATTCTGTAAATGGGAAAAATATATTTCTTCCATTGACAAACAATTGACCCATGTTAGTGTGTCCCCATAATGAGGTAGACATTAATCTTGGTCAAAATGTTGGATTGGATCCATTGAAGTTAATGCACACAATAGGTGCAATAGTATGCGGCGTTTGGAGCTCATAAAAGTGTACCTTGTTATAAACATATTGCGTAGTAAAATATATCTTGAGATTTTTTGAAGGTATCTAAAGTGTCAGATGATTTTACAGTAACAGGGAGTTTGTTCCAGATTTGGGGACGCAGCTGCAGAGAAAGTGGTTTTAGTAGTGTAATTATGAACCTGTGAAAATACCATTTTAGATGCATGTCACTTTGTGAACCAGAGAGGGTTTGGTTTTAGTCACATTAAATTCGGAAACTATGAAAACTTGTCACGATGATTTTTCCAACTGACCAAACGTGTATTGGTGAGAGGAACTAAGTTTGGTTTGCAGTTGTGTTAAAACGATACTGAGACATTATGTAATGTTATTATCGATATTGTTTTGATGATGTTGTTTCTAAAAAGAGGCCAGATCATTATAACCAGAAGTACGCTATAATGAGGTGTGTTGTCATGTGCGTGTGCAGTGGAGAGAGGGTAGTCCTGAAAAATTCTTTAAATTCTGGTCACTTCAGAAAGTGACTGTGTCAGTTCTTCGGGTGTAAGATTTTTCTACATTTTGTAAATTGTTAAAGGAACATGCAAACTGTCCTAAGAGACAATGGCACAAAAGAGAATGAGATTTTGTCCTAGAAGAAAATGTCCTAGAAGATAATTAGAGTGTCCTGCGAGATGATATCCTGCCGAATAGTGTCCAGGGAGAAATTGTCTTAAGACACAGTGTCCTGAGAGATATTGTCCTCACAGTGTCCTGAAATGCGATGTCTTGAGAGACATAGTCTTATACCAAGTGTCAAATGGTGTAAGAAAAGTCAACTATACTAGTTGATGTACAATGCACACCACCTGGTGGACAGGGTCGACAACACTGAACTGGACAGCGAAATGAGTTTGGACAAGGATGGACATCCCCTGGGTGTGGCTGGTGGAACTATCAGATTAATTTGGCTCTCTCTCTCTCACCGCGAGACGAAGCCATCTAATATAAGCGACCACCCGGTCAACACATTTGCGAGGTCGCTCTCTTCTAATCTGCTGACTGTCCGTCGCGTGTTGTAATGAACTTAGTTGCCTGGCAACCACATAATTTACGACGATGGGATGTTAGCTACGGATTACGTTTAACAAGATTTAACAAAATTACTACCCTAAACTACAAGTTCCAGATGGCAAGTGGACAAGGAAGCCATTGGCTTATCGAGAGTCCTACAATTTTATCATCTATGTATAGCCCGCCCTTATCAGATATCTGTAAATTTTATTTTTAAACATATTCACACTACTTGCATTAACACAATCTTTTGACAGTTTGTTCCATTCATTTATCACCCTCTGTGAGAAAGAGTACTTTCTCATGTCCAACCTACACTGCTCCTTAACTAAACTGCTTTGTGTCCTCTGATTCTACAGCCTTCTTTAAGTTTGAAGAACATATTCCTATCAGTATCCTCATAACCGTTCACTATTTTAAACACTTCTATTTGGTCTCCTCTTAGTCTCCTGGTCTCTAGTGTCAAACCACATTGTAATAAACGGCTTTCATAACTAAGGTCTCTCAATACTGGATTAATTTAGTTGCTCATCGTTGTATTCTTTCTAGCTTGTCTAAGTCCTTATGATATGGCCTCCATGCTTGAATACAATATTCCTATTGCAGTGTAACTATTGCTTTGTAGAAGAGCACATTAACCGTTTCTCCTTATATGTGATAATTCTCCTAATTAGCCCTAGAATTTAATTACCTTTCGAACCAGCAATCCCACATTGCTCTGAAACTTTCATGTCAGCACTAAATGTTACTCCTAAGTCGTTTTCTTGTGTGGTTCTACCTAGTACACCATCCCCCATTTTATATTCTTCGTCCATGTTTCCATGTCCTATGTATATCATTTACACTTCCCAAAATTTAATAACATTTGTAATATTTCAGACTATTTGATCAATTTATCTAGGTCATCCTGTAAACTTTGCTTATCTGTATAATTTTTTAACCTTTCTGAATACTTCTGTGTCAACTGCAAATTTCAGTACTTTGTTAGATACATTATCTTCCAAATCATTTATATAATATTTTATATATATTAAGAATAGTATATGTCCTAATACTGATCCCTGTGGTATCCCACTCAAATCAGATTTCCAGTTTTAAATCTCACCATCTACTATTACTCTTCTGTGTGTAAGCGACTTTTCTATCCAGTAGATTACATCATTACCATGTGGCACTAATGTTGGGAATGATCTGAGGGAGTGGGAAAACATGCCAGATGGGGACTTGGAGTATGGGAAAATTGTGGGAAGACGGGTGCTCGATAGGGATGTTGCCAATGTGGGAAGACAGGTTGACCTTGGAAGACTTCTGGGAGTTCAGAGTCGGAAGTGTGGGAAATTTAAGAGGAGGGTTTGTGAGTTGGGGACTAGTTAGAGTTGGGTTGGCTCGGGGGGACGTGGAAGTAGGAGGGATTTAGGAGCACAGGGAAACTGGGAGAGTGGTTGAAATTGCGGTAATTATAATAACCTTGGGTGTAGGGAGTATGGGAGCCTGAGAGGCTGGGACATGCAAACTTGGGATGATATGAACTTTAGACTGAGAGTTCGGGAAGGTCACCTTGAGATTAAGTGGGCCATAGTCCAATAGATGTTAGATATATTAAATGTTGCTGTAAAGGGCAGTGGAACACCACAAACCTACAAGCGGCTAGCCACTGCCCTTTGAAACCGCAGTCAGATGTCAGGGCAACGAATGTGTTTAATATCTAGAAAGCGAATTCTCAAGACGGGATTTTAGAAAAAAAGTAGAATTTTTATAGAATATTCTATGCAAATTGTTATAGGATATTGTAAAAAAAATTGTTTTTAATATTCTATAAGATTTTTGCAGACATAGCTATAGAATTTTTAGTATTCTATAGTTTTTTTGTACAATATTATACTACACTGTAGAAATTCTATAAAATTAGACGTCAACTATTTCTATAGAATCTGTTGTATTCTTTAATTTTCTGTGCAAAATTCTACTATGCTCTGTAGAATTCTATACAGTTTTTATATAATTTGTTGGTAACGGTATAGTTATTATGTTGCGGTGAAAGTCAGGGTGAAAAAATTTCTCGATACAGATTAAACTAGAATTATTTGTGATATTTTAACGAGACGTAGAACATCAGTGATGACGTTTGGTCACAAACAGTTATATGCACCAGTGCACCAGGAAAAGTTCCATTGTTATGTTCATATGTTCATGTATTACATGTAGCGTGGGAACGATAAAATCATGTAGCATAAAACAAGAGATTGCTGTGCCAACTTTATGTAGAAGCACAAGAAAACTGCCTTTGGGAGTCTTGATGTAGGTGTATTTTGTAGCCTGGTTAATGCTGACACCTGATCAGAATTAAAAAGCTATAGGCTGATTAATCAATGCAAATTTTTTATATGGTGTACAAAGAATTTTATGCCAAAAATATGGATTTCGACAAAAAACTACATGTCCGTTGACGGGCAGACAATGGGTCAAAGTGACATCTAGAGGGAGGATGTGGTATCATATTTTCTCGAGTTCATTCCCAGCTTATTGCAGAGACAGTCAAGTTGACGGCAGTAGAATGAAATATCTGACGTACACACCTGTCGTCTTGATTATCTCTGATTCGTGTGACTTTTCCGTTGATTATTCGAGCGGACTGTCAAAGTAGGCACTGCGGTGATATAGCAGGGCAGTCTATGCTGTGGAGACGGTAAACAATTAGCAAAGATTGGCCATGCAGGGAGCTGATCCCATCACGAGGGATTTAGATAATGCGAGATCTGATTTACACCATAGAATTCTGGGATGATGAGAGTGCTTGTTAGTGTGTAATGACCGCCGGCGTCTAACCGTGGCTAGTCCAGGTTGATGCTGAAGCTACACAGCTATAGACAGGTGTATGAAGTTCGGGCGCTTCCTTTGTAGAACTAATTGCTTTCCGGGTAATGTGGTCTTGGTAGTTACGAAATGAGGATGCATGCTATTGATGGTCAGTTGCATATAATTGTGTATAACTTGACCCATGCTGTTTTCTGTTTATTTGGCTTGCAGGCATGCCATTTTGTTTTGGTTGAAATGTGTATTTTTGACTTGAAATTCTGCATAAATACTATTAGTTGATTAACGATTGATTGGTTCTTGCTTCCGATCAAGGAATCAATCACATCTCTGATAAGTCAATTTTACATTATATTCATTGTGAATTTCATCCACTGTCGTTCCCTGACCTATCTGTCCACATGACAAGAGTACAAACATAACAGGAAGAGAGAAGACTCCTGATTGGCTATTCTACCCCCTTATCCCATTTGTTGGCCAATGAAAACATAATGGCATCGACAAATTCGGGCATGGAAGAGAGGGACTGAAAGACTACATATATATCTTGATACAGTGAAGCCGTGAATAAAAAAACTGTTTCTTTCATTTATGTATGTATGTATATATATATATATATATATATATATATATATATACATATTAAAAATATTAAAGAATTTGAGAAATGGAAATAATCACATTTATCAAACATATCCTGTGATCGATCATGAAAATGTGATTCTGATCAAGTGTCGCTATCTATCATATATGAGATATACCAGCAAAAAAAATGCGCTAGGTAAGCATCAAAACTTCAAAAGTATTTTTCAACCACCACTACAAGTTTGTCATTCGATTTTTTACTTTTTGTGATAAACACAACAAGATGTATACTGTGTTCGACCTATTAAGTATACATGCCCTAATTAGCATACACCTCCTTTTTTAACCAGCAGGATCCATTATTATTGTAATTTGACTAGTGTGGAACAACTGAAAAGTGTCACCATCTGGTGTTGAACACCAAATGACACCACTAGTGTTAAACCTGATTGTCTAGAGAAATGAGTGTTGGTGTACGCTTATAAGAACAGAGAAAATGAGAAAAAGAGAAATGAGTGTTGGTGTACGCTTATAAGAACAGAGAAAATGAGAAAAAGAGAAATGAGTGTTGGTGTACGCTTATAAGAACAGAGAAAATGAGAAAAAGAGAAATGAGTGTTGGTGTACGCTTATAAGAACAGAGAAAATGAGAAAAAGAGAAATGAGTGTTGGTGTACGCTTATAAGAACAGAGAAAATGAGAAAAAGAGAAATGAGTGTTGGTGTACGCTTATAAGAACAGAGAAAATGAGAAAAAGAGAAATGAGTGTTGGTGTACGCTTATAAGAACAGAGAAAATGAGAAAAAGAGAAATGAGTGTTGGTGTACGCTTATAAGAACAGATTCCTTGACATTTTTCGAAAGGCCCATTTTTTTTCAAGCGTACTGTAAGCTTAGTAGATAGAATATGGTGCTTTAATATAGCAGTTTTATTCATTTATTTATTTTTTTGTAATTAATCCATAGAAATACATATTCCCCAAACATCCACAAAATCAGCATGCCTGGGCATAGTGTACAGTAATTGTCTTACTCATGTATTTTACTAGTATGTGACTTGTATGTAACAAGACATAATTTGCTTGATTGCCATTGGCTATATAATGTATATAAAGCCGAAGTGTACCTTCAACTGTGGTTCTCTCTGAATATTTCAGCCAAATTTTGAGATAAAACTTTGTAAAAATTCAGATTCCAATGAACTGGAATGTCGATCCATTCAACGAAATATACCTGATAATGCTTTCAGCTTTGATGAGTGAAAATGCCAGACTTATCACTAAAAGTGCATGTGTGATTCAGCGCTATATTAGCGCCACAGACATCAACATATTCCATCTGAATTCTGACATCAGATCAACATCAAATTCAGACGTCTGTCCACCATCCATAACCAACCAATGCATCAGAACCGAAGCCATCGACCCAGTTTTACCCTCTCGGATGCTTTGATATTGCCATATTTATTATCTATAATCTGCAATCCTACTGGGAAATAGTCAATCTACAACTGGGAGGTTTCTGTTTTCATCCTGCTTACACAGTCTGGCCTCGTAGATGGGTTTGTGAGATCTGACGAACAGATCAGGTGTGAGCCGAGTTTCGACTAATCTCATCCATATAGTCACTTGTTTTATCGTTGTGCCCTAAATGATGAGACTCGTGTTATGACTAGATGTCTGGCTGGGTACAAACTGAGCACACTGTGGGAGGCTGTTGGGGTGCATTCAGTGCATTCAGTGCAGTTGGGGTGCAGTCGGGGTGAATTCGGTGCAGTTGGAGTAAATTCAGTGCAGTTGGGGTGAATTCAGTGCAGTTGGGATGAACTCATACAGCTGAGGTGGATTCGTTGCATTGAAGTGTACGCTAAAAACTGAGTAGGCATGCTGACAGATTTTTAAACACTACTTCACACCCCCAAAATAATGATTTTTTTAAAGATCCTATGTTGGCATCATATTTGCAAGGTGACATTCTAATATACAGTAAAAGTCCTGGAGTTTCTATAGGTTAAAAAATGAGCTCTGTGTAAACAAGATAAAAGGACATGATAGAGTTTGATCTCTCTCTGGTCTAGACCCTTAAATAAACACAGAATGTTCTCATCATTGCTGAAGTCAACTATCTTGTCGCCAAAATGTCACGCGGTCATGCAACACACGTCTATCTCACTGCATGATCGGTTCAGTAGCTTCATTCGCATGTACGTAATCATTTTAGGGCGTATTTTTAAGGTTAATGTGACAGTAAGTGGAACAGTGATCCAATGTGATGTAATTGTCTGATCGTGGGCTGTCTGTGCGGTCATTTGTAGTCACTTGTGGTCAAATCAACCTGTCTGCCCACTCCACCAGACAGATTCTGTCTGCCTCGTGCTGCCTGTGAGGCACGGTGCCTTGGAGGCATTGTTTGTAGTTGTACTAGATGACTCGGCATTGAGGTTTCACCTGAAGTGAGAACTATTGTACCACAGTGAAGTCAGACTTAACTAACTAGCTTGGACTAACAGGCTTCGACAAGTTCTGTTTGAACAAAGAATAGATGAGATGATTGATGATTATTGCAAGACTACATAATGTTTGTGATGGTTAAACTCCTGTGTATTTATCAACGATTGTGACACGATGACTCTTATAAATGTCTGATCTCATTAAATCCACTGTGGGCTGTGGAATTGCTCGTATAAATTAGTATTAATCTGCTAGCACGTTTTATCAGAAGTAGACAGAAGGGGGTTTTCTCAGAAGGTATGAAATTGGCTTGGGTTATACCGTTTTTTAAAAATGGTGATATGAATGATTTTACTAATTACAGGCCTATATCTTTACTATGACAGTTCTAAAAAATTCTAGAAAAGATCTTTCACAACAGGATGATGTCATTTATAGATGACAAACAAATATTGTGTAAAAGCCAATATGGGTTTAGGAAAAATATGTCCACATCACTGGCAATATTGGAGCTTGTTGAAGAAATTACTACTTCTTTTGATGACCATAAGTCTACTGTAGGTATCTTCATTGATCTGAAAAAGGCTTCATACGGTTGACCACAATATTCTCATAAAAAAACTTGAGCATTATGGAATAAGAGGGATAGCAAATATGTGGATCTGCAGCTATCTTAGGAATAGAAGTCAATATGTTTTTATTAATGACACTAATTCTGATTGCTTGAATGTCACTTGTGGGGTACCACAAGGATCTATACTGGGTCCAGCTTAGTTTATCATATACATTAACGATATGTGTAATGTGTCATCGTTAATGAAATCGATTGTATTTGCGGATGATACTAATTTCTTTTACTCAGGAAAGGATTTGACAGAAGTGTGTAAAACAGCATCAAACGAAATGGAAAAATTATGCAGATGGTTTCAAGTTAATAAGCTGTCTTTAAATATTGCCAAAACCAATTTTATGGTATTCGGTAAAAAAAAATGTGAAAACAATCATTTGGTCAGTTAAATGATATGTACATTAATAGAGTGTATGTTAAAAAATTTCTTGGAGTGAACATATCAACCTCATAAAAATAAAATTTCGAAGAATGTATCTGTAATGTATAGGGTTAAACACTTATTGACTAGTTCTGCATTGTACTCTTTATACTGTACTCTCATATTGCCATACTTAAATTATTGTTGTGAAATTTGGGGCAACACCTATAAGAGTCGAATACGACCTTTGCATATTATTAGAAAAGAGCTGTTCATATAATGTCTAAAGGCAGACTATAGGTCTCATACAAGACCGATGTTTTATCAGCTGAAAACTTTAGCTGTACAGGACATGGTGGATTTCAATAGCATGGTGTTTATGTACAGGGTATATAATAATCTATTACCAGCTAATATTATGTTGTACTTCCAGAAAGTTAATGCTAGTCACTATCACAACATCCGTATGAAAAATTGCAATTTCAATTACTAAAAAAGCTGACTGTATTAGGGTAAAAGGACCAAAGATGTGGAATGAACTGCCTGCTGATATTAAGTTGTGCAATTCGATTTATAAATTCAAAAAAATTTACAAAGCCTTACTCTTGCATAGATATGAAATATGAATTAATTGCATTAGTGTCATGGTTACGTGTTATATAGGTATGTAATTTTATTTTCGTATTAATACCATACCTTTATGGGTAATTAAGCCTTAGCTTAATTAAGTCATTTTTCTTATAAGTATGAAACCACTGCAGATGTTTACTTTTGCAATTTATAAGTTTACAACTTCTTGCATTTCCCTTCAACATTTTCTGATTGTCGTTCTTTAATTATATATTCATTGTACCACATCAGTGGTAGTTAGGCTTATAACTATTTATGCAATAACCAACGCAAGTCCGATGTAGTAGAGAATTGAAACGGGCCAAATAAATGACGTTTTTATTGCAAAGTGGACTGCTTATCACGCAGCCACTTTGGGAAGAACATTAACAGGAATGTGAGCTCCTCAAAGCAAACCCGACAGGAACTGAACACATGTACAGCCCCGTCCGGCAAGTTTCTCAGAGCCCACATTCCTACAAGCATGACGATAACATATATACATCAAAAAGTCGTCATGAACATGTAATGCAAAGAATACATACATTCAACCACCAATACACAAATTTAATTACAAACAGGTGGGGCCATTTCGCTAACCTATATAAACATAAGCCAAGAATACCGATGAAGAAACAGGAAGCCTGTCTGCGCAGAAAATCCCATGAACACCAAATACTAGGGGACAAACCCCCGTGTTCATCTAGTATAAAGCCAAAAGTGGGGAAAGCGGTTTCGACATCTTCCAACTTCCTATTTCATCAACGATGTACAATCGCATTTTACACTAAATGTTGAAAATAAGGAAGAAAGGTGGGGAGGAGGGCGGATTTCGAGAGACAAATTTCAGACATAACTTCGCAATGCAGAGACTGAAGCAGGAGTGAAAGATTCAAGCTACTGGCTCCGGTTTGAACTGGTTTCCGCTAAGCCGTGATTGGCTGGCTAGCGCGGAGTAATACAATTTATTTGGCCAAATAGTTCCGGTGTAGTCTCGGACACCCAGGGCAAGTTTAACGACGACATGCCTTGGTTATTTCATAAAACTTGTTATGCACCTGGTGAGTTGCATAAATTCATGTATGTTTACAATTTATCGAAAATGTACATTGATTATGTTGAATAAATTCAATTCAATTAAAAATACTGGTTAATGGATTCCTGTGGCTCCAGCCTGTGACGATAAATCTCAATCAACATAGTGGTGAAGGAATTATAACAGCAATGAACAACTGCTTCAGGTCAAATGTAGAACAGTTTACTGTAATTCCCCATGTAGTGAGCCCCCAAGTATAATATGCACCCCAACCTTTTTTTAGGCCCACCAATTCCTGATTACCACATATTTGGTCCAATACATTCTCCTAGCCCTTTTACCATGTAAAATACGCACTTGGGCTTTTAAGTAAAAAAATTATGGGAAAATGTATATAATACACGGAAAATTACAGTGACATTATATGGTTTTTATATTATTTTTATTTAACACATGGTATGGTTTTGTATTAAACAGACAAAGCGACAGAAAAAAATGTGGTTTTGTCGATCCATTATAAAAAAATTTGGATATAGTTTATTACAACAAAGCCTTGCAAAACTGCCACTGGAGTTAATCTCTATGAATTTCTTGTTATCTGTACATTTTTCATGATCAATTGCATGTGAAATCGTGGGACTTCCACTAATACAACGTGAAGTGAATGTTAATTACATGGGAAAACATGGCGTGACACACTGAAATAACTTTGTAATGAACTCTTCTATTACCATTGTGCCTGGGCAATGTGTCAAAGAAAAAATTTCTTTTCTCGTTTATCGAATTTATTTCGTACTAACTGCATTCCCCGGAGAAAACGACAGCCAAGCAGAAGCCCTGGTGGCCATGCTAAACTGCAGATGTACAATCGCAGTCTAATTTAGTAGGACGGTCTTGTTCAAAAACAACTTTTATTTCCAGAATACTGGCTGATGCTTATTTGTCGTTGCTAAGACAGATGCACAGTTTGCGCAATTGTTATTTTATTTATTTGGGCAATTGTTATTCTATTCACATAAATATGCCATTACTGCAATAATGTTGACTCGGAACAAGAGATATAGAGACATTTAATTTTGTTTATGAAGATTAATGTTTCATTGGATCTATGAAGGGTATAAAATTGGTACTAATTTAGATCACTCAAGCGAGGTAACATTTAGAGTAAAACATCTTCCTGTTAGTTACAATATGTTTTATTTTATAATAAGCTATGTACACATACATTGCCATAGCTATAACAATATTAATCTCACATGAAAATAGACTTGTGACAATAATTTTTGTTTTAATATTTACAAAAATACTTAAATATTTTAGAATGCCCCTGAAGAAGAAGAGGGAATAGATATACCATATTCAACCTATTAATGTCCTAATTAGCGTACACCCCTTTTTTACTCGGCAGTATCCATGAGTATTGTAACTTGATTAGTGTGGAACAACTGAAAAGTGTCGCCATCTGGTGTTACACAGTTGGCACCACTTTTCAGTTGTTCTATGCTAATCACCAATCATTTACCTTATTGTCTAAAGAAACTAATGTTGGTAAACTATTTTGTTGCTTATAAGAACAGATTCCTTGATATTTTTCAATGGCCCAATTTTTTTTTTATTAGGTCGAATGCAATATTCAGTATTATCTTTCTGTTGTTATACAAAATAAACCATCTTGATCATTAACAAAATTTGGAGTTGGTGTAGCTGTTTATATGTCCAATCACCTATTAGAACTCGATTATTGATTTAGCAGATATCAATATATTGATACGGTCCCAGTACAGCCCAATGCCTAACATATCCCCGGGTCGCCACATTAGTAGTTAAATCGTTTTTCACTTTGTACTAAGCATGCTAATAGTGTCATGATTGGATTAACTCAGCCTCCCTACCGCTACATCGGGCATGATGTGACAACTACCATCACTCTAAAAGTCCCTAGGAATTTGTAGCAGCCAAATTGAAGTCTTCCGTGGATTTGATTGGCATACTTCAGTCATGCAATGGGCTTGGATTGTGCAGCATTGCCAATTACTCCGTTCCTTAGAATCCCCGACCCTCCAAGGTGATATTTAGTGGTGGAATGGAATCCAGATGAAGGAATTGGAAATGTTAATGACGTTGGCTGCCATTGTATCTATCAGTGAAGCAGGTATTAACCAGGGATGTGATCTATATAATGAATATGTATGACATGATTAAACGCCCAGAGGCGTTGTTCAATGTAGCTGTTATCCATCAACAGGTGGCCGCAAATCAACAATAAAATGGAAAAAAAATGTTGTCCCGATCGATAGGAAGGTTTTCACTAAACAGCGCTTCTAACAACTAACCCCTCAGCATTTACCCCTGACTTCGCAACTTTTACAACACCAGTCATCTTATTTATTATAAGTGAACGTAGCTATTGTTCTGAGTTACATCATTTATGTCAAACGTCCACATTAGTTCCTTTGACGTAATACCCCACCCCCCAGGAATAACAAATAATTTTTAGTGTACAAATTATCACCGTGGGCCTCCCGGCACACCTTCAACATTTCAGCCCTATACATGCGAAACTGGCAGAGATATGAGGGAACAGACAGACAGACAGAATGACAGACAGACGGACAGACAGTCACAAACTACTAGTAAGCTTTTTCCGAGCATTATCCACAAACTGACCCATTGTTGCGTTGGCACTGAGGGTGGTTACTGTCAGGGTGCATGTCGTCCTCAATGGTTCTTTTACGTCCCCAATTAACAAGAGAGGACCAACATTAACGTGATCATCCACGCCGCAAGAGACTCACGTGCAGTCCCCAGTGTTGAGAACCAGGAGTTTTTGCCAAATCTACCATTGAAGACAACCAAATTTCCATGACTAACAAAAATATTTATTTTTATATCGCGTCATAGCCATAAGTTTGCAGTGCTGTACATAAAACAAATACATAAATAGTACAAATCAAAAAAATTAAATATAACAATACATAAATTAAGGTAATAGAGCTGCATAAACATCAGTAGCAAGTTATCTTGTTAAAATAAATAAATAGGGTAATTAAGATAAATACAACCATCAATCAGCTAAAGCAAGTTTATTAATCTACAAAATAAATTTGACTGAATAATAAAAAAATAATATATATATATATATATATATATATATATATATATATATATATATATATAGTTTGTTAAGATAATACTGTTTTTCTTTAAAAATAAATTAAGATGTCATTAAAATATTAATAAATTAGCTGCAGTAATAATTTAATGGTAGCAAACAGGTTGAACCTAATTTTCTTGGGCTGTGATTCCAATGTGCTGATAAAGTAACCGAAAACACCTACAGTTTGTGGCTGCATCTGAAGAGACCTGGGAGGGGGCGTTCATTCAGGCTTGGTGAGAAAGTGACCCTCAAAGCTGATTTATGATCAGGTATTTATATGTGAATTGTGTGGTGCCCTGTCGTGTTCTCAGGATGTGATAAATTAAATGTATGGAGAAATAAAAAGGCTTCGTTGGATGATACATTTATTGGAAACCTGGAGGTCACAAGGAGTTCAATAAAACTAAAGGCACATCCACAAAGTATGTCACTGTATTTTTTATGCCTCCCTCCACCCTTCTTAATTTCCATTACATTTTAAATTACATTTGTTTTGAGAAAGACTTCCGTTGATTTGAATTGAACAAGTTTGAAAGGGTTCATAGATTTAGCAATCTAGATTTCATTAAAATAAAAAATAGTATAAATTACTTTTTAAATCTAATAAATGTTTACTTATTAAAAAAATTATGATAAGATATTGACATTATGATGGCTAACATTTGACATCCCGTGAGCAAACAAATTTATTGATATGTTGCACGACGGATTGGACTAGACTGCTGTCCTCTCTCTCTTCCCACCCACCCTGATTCCTCCCTCCCTCTCTCTCTATCCTTTCTATTCCCTTTCATCCTCAGTCCAGCCCCCATCCCGCCCTCCTTCTAAACTTCCTTTCTCTTGTCCCTGCCCTTTCACCCTCAATCATACCCAATCACTCTCCCTTTGTCTCCCTCATTCCTGTTCATCCTCTCCCCATCTCTTACATTCCCTTTGAACCTCAATCCATCTTACCTTCCCTCCCCCTCCCTACCTTCCCTCTCATCATTTCCCCCTTCTTCCCGCCCTCAACCCAACCCCCTAACCCTCCCTCCCCCTCTGTCCATCCCAGTGTCACCCAGTGCTGTTACTTGGCCACCGATGAAAGCCAACCCAAGCTACCCAACTCCTAGATGACGACGCGCTATTCATATCAGTGGCATCTGCTCATCCACTCTATGAATATTTCATTCATCTTTTGTTCTTGCCTCTGTATCTCCTGTTCCATCCACAGTTCAGTTGGCTCATCTCCGTACCGTCCATACATCTCCAACCTCACTGCGACCTACACCCATCACAACGACTTTTATCTACGACACCAGATGACCGAACAGTTTATTAGTTTGTCTTTTGTGTGTGTTTTCTGCAGCTGGTATCTTGCTTCGTAAACCATCGTTCCGTTGTTGTTGTGTCGCGTTATTGCCGTGGAAGCTAATGCACAAAATGCGTGAGTATCGCCGTGTTTGTTTTGTGGTAATCTTTTTTCTGGTGCATTTTTGATGGCCGTGTATTTGGCCACACGGGTGTTGAGTTCAACACGTGTTGACGCTGGTGTGTCGTGTCAGGTGTTGATGTTATGGTATCTCTTGAACAGGTGTTAATGTATCAGTGTAACAGTGTTACGTTTGGTGTTATATAGTTACATGTCAGTGTAACACAGTGTTACGTTTGGTGTTATAGTTACAGAACAGGTGTCACATCATATTGAAACTGACAGGTACAAAGTCTGATCAGTTTTATTATAAAATCATGTTCTACAGTCGACATTATAAATAATTCATCATCTTCACCAAAATGTCTTTTATGAACCCTAGTTTAAAAATTTACTTTTACCATTATCTGTTTAATTTGAATGTTTCGAGGCGAATGTTACATTTATATTGCATACGGAGGAGAACGTCATTTTATGGATGCTTATGGTGGGTCTATCACCCATTCCCATGAACGTCTGACCCCGATAAACTGTCCACAGATAGTGGAGGTTGTCGACAGCTGTTTATGAATATATTGAACAGCTGGGTCAGTGTTCGTAAACAGATAACAGTAAAATTGTATTAATACAATTTATGGTTAATTAAAACACATTTGGGGGTGAAGATGCCACATTTGGGAAATGAAGATGTCACATTTCGGAGGTGATGTTAGGACAGATATAGTTTATACTATATAACATGATTGTATGCTAACATGATCTGTCTTTGTACCTTTAATCACTGTATCTACGTCAGTTTGCAAAGTGCTGTGTCAAACCTGTCAGAGGGACCGACATTAAGTGCGACATGTCATGGTTGACATGCAAGTGTGACAGACATTAAGTGTGACATGTAATGTTTGACATGTAATGTTTGACATGTCAGTGTGACCAATATTAAGTATGATGTGTCATGTTTGACATGTCAGTGTGACCAACATTTAGTATGATGTGTCGTGTTTGACATGTCAGTGTGACCAACATTAAGTATGATGTGTTGTGTTTGACATGTCAGTGTGACCAACATTAAGTATGATATGTCATATTTAACATGTCAATGTGACCAACATTAAGTATGATGTGTCATGTTTGACATGTCAGTGTGACCAACATTAACTATGATGTGTCTTGTTTGACATGTCAGTGTGACCAACATTAAGTATGATGTGTCATGTTTGACATGTCAATGTGACCAACATTAAGTATGATGTGTCATGTTTGACCTGTTAGTTGGACCATCATTAAGTATGATATGTCATGTTTTTTGACATGTCAGTGTGACCAACATTAAGTATGATGTATCACGTTTGACATGTCAGTATGACCAACATTAAGTATGATGTGTCGTGTTTGACATGTCAGTGTGTCCAACATTAAGTATGAATTGTCGTGTTTGACATGTCAGTGTGACCAACATTAAGTATGATGTGTCATGTTTGACCTTCAATGTGACCGACATTAAGCGTGACCAACATTAAGTGTGACCAACATTAAGTGTGACCAACATTAAGTGTGACTTGTCATGTTCCAGACAATGACCTTGATGACATCAACCTGGAGGCGGTGCGCTACAAGCCCCCCGGCCTCGAGCAGCTTTGTTGCTCTACCAAGTTCACGCGCAATGAACTGCGCATCATGTACAGGGGCTTCAAACAGGTCAGTGCAACAGCGACAAAATGCTTACACCAGACATGCCGTTTTCTACTTATTCTCCCCCTGGTCCCTTGGGAGGTGGGAACCACATCACCTTTTCTGTTCCATCCTCTCGACAAGTTTTCTCCATCTATCGCGATCTTCTCCCACGCTCGGCTGTTTACCTGAGATCTTATAAACCACTCTCCTGCCATCTTAATTTCAGTCTTCCTCTTCTCCTTCTACAACCTCTTCTGTTTTCGCTGCTCTCTTTGTCAATCTCTCCGCACTCATTCCCTGTATGTGTCCTGCCCATCCCAGTCTGCTCCCCACTACCTTCATCCTCGGGCGTTTGTTTCATTCCGAACTTTTCTTTCCCCCATCTTCCTTCTCTACTCCTGCTTCCTGTTGATTTTTTTTAACAGAATTTCAAGTATGGATGTCAACCAAAACAAAATGTCAAGATATTACACAGATGTGCAGATAGAAACAGTGTTATTTTATGCCATAAATAATATTACATTTGTTATACATATTGTAATTAAATGTTTTTATTTCATTGTAATTATTTATTTTTCAGACACATACACATACCCATCCATATCATTTTAACAAACACATTTATCTTACTTTCATTCAGTGTTTTGGTTGTCAAAAGCAGATATTGTTATCTTTGAAAACAGGCAGACAATTTGACACCTAGTAATCTTTGGTGTCAGACTGAAATAGTCTTCCTGCTAACAAGTAGTCATCCTACTCTTCACATGAGTAAGATTTATCGGTGTTACAACATTCCACAGTTCCCAAACGTTGCCAGAATGTTGGAGTCCATCATGCATGAAATGTCAGATGTTGCCATATATCATTTGTCATATTACTTGGCTATTGATTTCTCATGTAGCCAGCAGCTGTTTTAAATAAATAATTACAGTTACTCTCCTCTTGTTACTCTCCTCTTTATCCCTGAAGTCTGGGGTGAGGCTGGCACCAATACTGGCTGTCAACATTTGTTTTCCTTCTTCCGTTTCTGATCCCGTTTCACTGCCGTTTCCACTCCCCCATCCCTCGCTCTCATTCTCCACTCCCTACTCCAGCCAAATCTCTTCACAAAGTCCTCCCATCTCAGTCTCGGTCTTCCTTTTCTCCTGCTGTCCACTCTAAGTGCACCCACACTCTTCGTCAACCGTCCAGCCCACTTTAGCCCGCTCCTCACCAGCTTCCTCATGAGACTCTCTCTCACCAACTTCCTCATGAGACTCTCTCTCTCACCAACTTCCTCATGAGACTCTCTCTCTCTCACCAGCTTCCTCATGAGACTCTCTCTCTCACCAGCTTCCTCATGAGACTCTCTCTCACCAACTTCCTCATGAGATTCTCTCTCTAACCAGCTTCCTCGTGAGACTCTCACCAAATTCGTCGTGAGATTTTCTCTCTCACCAGTTTCCTTCCTCAACTCCTCCATTCTTCGCTTGTCTGCTCTTTCCACTCCCACAGTTCTCCTCACGTGGTAATTTTTGGACTTTCTCCTGTTGTTTTAACATCAACGCCCATGATGTGTAGGCAGACATCACTAGAACTGTACAATGTACAGTATCGTGTAAATCTCTACAAAATCTGGCTGTATTTTGGGATGTGTTTAATAACTGTATGCACCTATATATGGCCTGTCCCGGATATATGGCGTATTACACATTTTAGTAATAATAATTTATATCTTAGTATTTGCAAGTGTGTGTGTAAATGCATGCATGCGGACGTACACAAGCATGTGGATGCATGCCCACGCATGCACATAAACACGCACGCATGCACCCATGCGTACACATAACCATGCACGCATGCACCCATGCGTGCACACACAACTCCATGTTGTTTTGAGTCCTGCAATATTGATAAGAAATCTTGTTAGATTCTGATATGCGGAGGTCTCCTAACCTTCACACTGTGACATCGCGCACATGCATTCACATACACGCAAACATCACGTGCGCGCGCACAAACACCTCCATTGTTTTGACTCCTGTGAGATTGGTAAGAAATTTTAATATGATCAAGTGCCCTAACCCCACCCCCCTCGTCTCAATCACCTCCTGTGGCTGTTGTGCATGTCAACATCATAGCTAAATACTTCCCTCTCTCCACAAGTTTACAGCCAATGATGATTTAATTACTACAGTAACGGCGCACACCCAGGATTTTGTTTCGGTAAAGCCACTAGAATTATCTTAATTTCCTGAAGGCTTACTCATAGCAGAGAGGAGGGAGCAAACCCTAGCCCTCCCCAACCCTGTAGTGGGAGTACACCGCGGCTAGCCCTAGGACTGGGTATGGCTTCAAAGTAGGCATTCACGTCAACATATGTTCAAGTCTTGTGTGCAGTCACATTCCTAGAATCCACTTCCAGGGATTATTTGTCTTGGCTGTCACTGGATGGAGGAGGCATGCAACCATACAGATATATCAGCCCCCAGGGGACTCCTAAGGGGCCGTCTCCAATTACCAGTTGCTTTAGAGAAGCAGGTGTAAACATGTGTAATTGTAGTACATCGGTACAGGCTAGATTTCTCGGTATTAATTTTTTTCTTGAAGGGTTTTGAATGTCATAGTAACTGAATGATCAGCACTTACAAAAGTTTTTTGCCACCTGCCCTCCCACCCTCTGCCCCCACACATCACCCTCCCACCTTCTGCCCCCATACATCACCCTCTTCCCCCACACATCACCCTCCCACCCTCTGCCCCCATACATCACCCTCTGCCCCCACACATCACCCTCCCACCTTCTGCCCCCATACATCACCCTCTTCCCCCACACATCACCCTCCCACCCTCTGCCCCCACACATCACCCTCTGCCCCCACACATCACCCTCCCACCTTCTGCCCCCATACATCACCCTCTTCCCCCACACATCACCCTCCCACCCTCTGCCCCCACACATCACCCTCTGCCCCCACACATCACCCTCCCACCCTCTGCCCCCACACATCACCCTTCCACCCTCTCCCCCCACACATCACCCTCCCACCCTCTGCCCCCAACATCACTCCCACCCTCTGCCCCCACACATCACCCTCCCACCCTCTCCCCCCACACATCACCCTCCCACCCTCTCCCCCCACACATTACCCTCTGCCCACACACATCACCCTCTGCCCCCACACATCACCCTCCCACCCTCTGTCCCCACACATCACCCTCCCACCCCACCCCATCTCTATCAAAAAGCTGTATCCACCTTCAAGATTCAGCAATACTTTTTAAAGGACTACATTGACATGATTTATAAATCTCTCAATAATTGCCATGAGGCAATTCTCACTAGTCATGAACTCATATTCACAGGAAAAGCGAGTGCGCTGGAACACAGCATAATTTTCGCCTGTTTTTGCGCAGTTGTAATAGTTTTACTTAGTCCACTAGGTGAAGATAAGTTGCACAGCTGTAGCATGAGAGAGGCAATCTGGCCTGACATTTACGTTTGTTATGTGGCCAGTCATCGAAGCACTGCTGCAGTTTGCCTGTAACTCTGATGACGCAGCCATTAACAGCCCATCTATATACAGTGCAACATGGGATTTGTGAACATGCAAGAAACCGGGAAATGCTTAGCTAATTTCTAAGGTGTCTGTGTCGTGACGGGTCAGTGTAAATGTGTTAGATTTCTGATATGTTGGCATTCTGCATTGAAGCTGTATTCAGATTGCTATAAATAAAAAAATATTATTTTTAGCTTAATTCTTAATGTTTGTTAGCTCATAGTGCGCAGACTGTGTAGCTTTTGTTATCAAATGGCATACTGATTTCAGAGAAGTCCACACATGCATGAGTGTGGGTGCATGCACACGCATGCACGCACACACACTGTCAGCACAACATTGCATATGTTACTTAATTGTGCACATATTTGCAGTCAGAAATGGATAGAAACATTGAGTAAAAAATAGTTATGTGCTAATGTACAGAATCTGATTGCTTTTATACAGGGTTGTTTAATTTAAATCATTTGATTTAAATCATTGATTTAAATCATTGATTTAAATCATGATTTAAATCACACCAAAAAAAAATTTAATCATTGATTTATGATTTTTTTTACTTCCGGTTTATTTAATCGGTGATTTATATGAATTTAACACAAATAATTGTTTACAAGCATCGGGATCAACAAAGTTTTTTAATACAAAACACAAAGTGCGCACACTTGTGTAGCTGTATTGACACCAAATAGCCTGATAGTCAAATATTGTATGACATTGTGTATGTTTAAGCTATTCCCTTTCTGAATGCAGTGAAGCCACACAAACTTGTCTTCCAGAGGAAGTATCTTTTCAAGTCAAAAGCCCTGAGTTAAATTCCACTTAAAGTTGGTGCTAGTTGTTACCAATTCAGTATGTTGACTCAATTGTTTAATACTGTACCAGTTTGTATTCTGGTTGGAGACCCTTAGAGTACACAGAGCCCTGGACAGGTGCTAATCCACCCTCTCAGCAAACAATAATTAGCAGTGCTACAGCCACAGACACACAGCATGCTTTCCTTTCCAAGACAGATTATGCAACTACAGGGGGTGAGGCCTTGTGGACATTGTGTAATGTCTTTATACAAAAACAAATCATGTACTCTCTGTTAAGACAAATACCCAAATCGATTTGAATAGAACATGTTTGAAAGAGTTTACAAATTTAAACATCTATATAAATGTCTATACACCAGATTTAAAAAAAAAATGTTTAATCATTATTTTTTCAACGCTGCTTTTATAATAAAAACATGTTATAGTATAAACTATATCTTTTCTAATGTCCTGACAGCCCAAATATAATGCCATTGTGTATAATAGAATGGGATTGTTATCTATTGATGAATACTGACCCTATTGTTCAATACATTCCTGAATAGTGGTCAACAACTTCCAGTACCTGTGGACAGTTTATCTGTGTCAGGGTTTCACACGGTGATGTGATGGGCTCATTATTAACACCAGTTAAATTATATTCCAATGTAAACACGACACTTGTCGCAAAACATTAAGATTAAAAAAAAATTATGCATTTCATTAAAACACCTGGTTACATCTCGTTAAGACACCTGGTTACATCTCATTAAGACACCTGGTTACATCTCATTAAGACACCTGGTTACATCTCGTTAAGACACCTGGTTACATCTCGTTAAAACACCTGGCTACATCTCGTTAAGACACCTGGTTACATGGTTACTGAGTATGTTGCTGCCAGATTAGAACTCTGAGTATGTTGCTGCCAGATCAGAACTCTGAGTATGTTGCTGCTAGATTAGAACTCTGAATATGTTGCTGCCAGATCAGAACTCTGAGTATGTTGTTGCTAGATCAGAACTCTGAGTATGTTGTTGCTAGATCAGAACTCTGAGTATGTTGCTGCTAGATCAGAACTCTGAGTATGTTGTTGCTAGATCAGAACTCTGAGTATGTTGCTGCCAGATCAGAACTCTGAGTATGTTGCTGCCATATCAGAACTCTGAGTATGTTGCTGCCAGATCAGAACTCTGAGTATGTTGTTGCTAGATCAGAACTCTGAGTATGTTGCTGCCAGATCAGAACTCTGAGTATGTCGTTGCTAGATGAGAACTCTGAGTATGTTGCTGCCAGATCAGAACTCTGAGTATGTTGTTGCTAGATCAGAACTCTGAGTATGTTGCTGCCAGATCAGAACTCTGAGTATGTTGTTGCTAGATCAGAACTCTGAGTATGTTGTTGCTAGATCAGAACTCTGAGTATGTTGCTGCTAGATCAGAACTCTGAGTATGTTGTTGCTAGATTAGAACTCTGAGTATGTTGCTGCCAGATCAGAACTCTGAGTATGTTGCTGCCATATCAGAACTCTGAGTATGTTGCTGCCAGATCAGAACGCTGAGTATGTTGCTGCTAGATCAGAACTCTGAGTATGTTGCTGCTAGATCAGAACTCTGAGTATGTTGTTGCTAGATCAGAACTCTGAGTATGTTGTTGCTAGATCAGAACTCTGAGTATGTTGCTGCTAGATCAGAACTCTGAGTATGTTGTTGCTAGATTAGAACTCTGAGTATGTTGCTGCCAGATCAGAACTCTGAGTATGTTGCTGCCAGATCAGAACTCTGAGTATGTTGCTGCCAGATCAGAACGCTGAGTATGTTGCTGCTAGATCAGAACTCTGAGTATGTTGTTGCTAGATCAGAACTCTGAGTATGTTGCTGCTAGATCAGAACTCTGAGTATGTTGCTGCTAGATCAGAACTCTGAGTATGTTGCTGCCAGATCAGAACTCTGAGTATGTTGCTGTTGATCAGAACTCTGAGTATGTTGCTGCTAGATCAGAACTCTGAGTATGTTGTTGCTAGATCAGAACTCTGAGTATGTTGCTGCTAGATCAGAACTCTGAGTATGTTGTTGCTAGATCAGAACTCTGAGTATGTTGTTGCTAGGTCAGAACTCTGAGTATGTTGTTGCTAGATCAGAACTCTGAGTATGTTGCTGCTAGATCAGAACGCTGAGTATGTTGCTGCTAGATCAGAACTCTGAGTATGTTGCTGCTAGTTTAGTCTTTCTCTTGCATAACCAAACGTCCAAGGTTGCATTATGTGTATAATGGATTCACGAAGTACGACAGAAGACAGATCCAACACCTTTGGTGAGAGAGCTCACTAGAGGTGTCTATGGATCAACAGCATGCCGCACCTACAGGTAACTGTGACTGAGGCATTTCTTGGAAATCGCACCTAATCTCCCTGCGGATGACAGCCGGCTGAAAGCAAGTAGAATTAATGCACATTTGAATTGCTGCCTGCTGTTCGACTGGCTAGACCAATAACACTGAGCTGACAGTGTTTTGACATGTATTGATTATATGTGCGCTTTTGGGAATGCGCAATGTGCGAGCAAGATTCTATGCTCTGACAGAGATGCTTCTAACGGAATTCAAGTAATCCTAACAACTAGCCCTTTCATTCAAGCAACCAGCATATTGACATTCATTGCTCACTTCTGCAAGACAGCCCAGACAGTTTCAATCATCTAGTTTTAATCCACTTTTCATTCCCAGTGCTAAGACAAATGTCAGAACTACAGCTTTCTCAGTTGCCGCACCGACTCTGTGGAACTCACTCCCTGTTAGTGTTAAGTCGCCAGGAAATATAGTAACATTTCACCATCAACTAAAAACCCACCTGTTTAAACTCGTTCATCCTCCATATAGCTCCTCAGCGTACCGGCCCAACTGTTTACAACTGGAATTGCTACCTGATTAAACACTGCCTAACCATTTTGTTTTGGTGCTCAGCAGAGCTTGAGTTTCCTGAGGATTTTAGTACAATAGTACTTTATTGTATTGTCTGTAATAATTTTAAGAGGATTTATCCAACGTGCGTGCGTGCGTGCGTGCGTGCGTGCGTGCGTGCGTGCGTGCGTGCGTGCGTGCGTGCGTGTGTGTGCCTTCATCACCCAGGATAACAAACTTTGAAGAAAATAAAATGCTTCAGTTCTAGCCCTGCCAGTAAATATTATGTTAGTTGTGTGTAATAAACTATGAAGGCTACTGCCAGTCAGGTAAGGGATTTTTGTTGTACTTTAATATATTTCAGGAGTAGAACAACTTGTTTTATTGCTAGACCATCGAAGTAGTAAACATGTTAGTTTACCATTACTCGTCTACAAGGGAATTTTCGACTGCCACAATATTTATATTAACATGTCAGTGTATCATTTAATAGCTCGATGTATTGGGAACTAAAGCTGATCTAGTGTCATTTTTATGCGCGGTGAGGATGTGAAATACTCATTTACGTACAATTCTCTTATACCCAGAGACCCTCTGATTTAGCACAATTCTCCGAGACCTTCCGATTTACCCATTAATCTCCTGCCTTTGCATTTCTGAGAAACTTAACATGTATGTTATTTAGGTACATCCAACATGTTAAGGGGTACATCCAACACGTTAAATGGTCTATCCAACATTAAGGAAAATGTTTTTCCAGCATTAAGTGCTGCTAATGAATGAATTAGTAGATTTATTTTGAAGCATGGCTTTTATCCACTCCGATATCAACGATCTATCAGAAGTGCATCATACATTAGTATAGTTTGAAGAAAAAAAAATCTGCCACTGCAAACAAACACAATATCAACATTGGAACAAACGTTTGTGTAGTAGCAGTCAGACATCAACAAGAGCGGTTAATCCCTGCCCTGCCACGGTTTTCCCGTATATAATTCAGATTTCTTGAAGGAATATAGCTATACCTCATTTTAATACAGAGTTGCTTCAAATGGAAAATCTAGATAAAGTACAAATCTTCTTGCATCCATCAGACAAGAATAAAATCAAATGACAAACTTACAGCGGTCAAAGAATAAATGGTTTTGATGCAAGGCAGATTTCCGACAAAACCTAGTAGATTTTCTTTGATATAGGCATATTTCATAACCTGCTAGATAATGACGATGATGACCCTAGATGATGATGATGATGACCCTAGATGATGATGATGATGACCCTTGATTGGAATAGGAATACTATTGATCAGTTAACTAATGAAAATGTTATACAGATTTATGTGGCTTTTCAAGTCAAAAATACAGATTTTTACCAACCAATTTGGCATGTCTGTAAATGTAATTGATATGTTTCAACATGTTTCATAGCAGCAATCAGCAGGTGATTTTGAGTGAGCCCACTTAAATGTACCACACAGAAAACACATTAAGTCTGCCTGCATTGACAGACTGGAAACATAAATAGAGTGTTGCTGGTTTCCCCTCAGACTTCCCTGTCTCACTCTCCCAAGTGGCACTCCCTAGCCCTTGGCTCAGGACCAATAGCCCAGGAAACATTTGTACTTCCGTCCTCTAGGGAGCTGCCCCAAGGGTTGGTCTCAGATGTTAGTTGCTGTTTCAATAAAACACGGGCGGTCCTGTTGGTATCGCTCTATTATCTCATAGTGGCTCTTTGATGTTGTTGCCAACCTCTTTAGCCCTGAAGTCCTGGGTGAGGCTGGCACCGATGTCTATCGTAGATTTTTCTTTTCCTTCTTCGTCACTGAACCAATTTCACTGCCGTCTCTACCAACCGTCTCCATTCCCCCTAACCCTCGCCCTCATTCTCCACACCCATCCCACTCCCACCAAATATGTCTTCACGCAGTCCTCCCATCTCAGTCTCGGTCTTCCTCTTCTCCTTCTACCCTCCACTCTGAGCACATCCACTCTTTTCGTCAACCGTACCCCTTCCATTCTTTCCACATGTCCAGCCTACTTTAGCCGGCTCCTCACTAGCTTCCTCGTGAGGCTTTCTCTCACACCAACTTCCTCCCTCAGTTCCTCCATTCTTCACTTGTCTGTTCTTTTCACTTCCACAATTCTTATCACCCAGTTATTTTTTGCAAACTTGCACTTTCTCTTGATGGTTTTAAAAGTGCAAAGTCATTCATTTTATCATAAAATATTTTTGTTTGTAAAGTATAAATTCTATTTATCCTAATTCTATGGGCCCCCAAAATGTGGTTTTTTTTTCTCAGAATTTTTTTTTTATATTATTATTACTTTGACCGTTATCTGTTTAATTGAATGTTTCAGGGTGAATGTCAAGTTTACACATTGCATGTAGAAGGAATGCAATTTTGCGTGTGTTAACAATATGGCCATCACATCCCGTGAACGATTGACCCCAATAAACTTTATTCTTATTAAAACTTACATTTCTTTCACAAAGATCAAAGATAATTTTACAGACATAGGGGTTTGTCAATGGGAATTATGGCTGTTGGAGGTTTTGTCCAGGTACTTTTAAACAGGACATAAACGGGGGAGGAGGATTGTGTCCGACAGGGGACGAAAAACGTTAAAAAATTTTTATTGTTTTGTAACTACATTTTTTAAGCAATAAGCGATAAGCAAGATCCAAATCATGCACCTTTGATGTTCCTTTCTGCGGAGGGATGTAAGAAATACATTTAATGCACTATAAAAGTTGATTGAGAATAGCTCCTTTGATAATCGCAAACATACTAAAAAACCTCATTTACTTTTAGAAAAGTTATGAGAAACGAGCATTTCTTTCTTTGGCCTAATCCACAGCCATCCAAATTCATCCACCTCTGGGTCTGTGTGTATGGTCCTTTCCCAGATGGTCCTCCTGAATGGTCTGTCTGTGCTCCAGCTGTGTCTATTAGCACCACATACATAGCATCGATGAGCTGACCTGTAGAAATTGGTTTGACATCTTGCACTGTGCAGGTGATCAGGGTCTGGTAAGTAAAGCTCATGTTTTATTGACCTTTCAGGAGTGTCCAACTCATGTTTTATTGACCTTTCAGGAGTGTCCAACTCATGTTTTATTTACCTTTCAGGAGTGTCCAACTCATGTTTTATTGATCTTTCAGGAGTGTCCAACTCATGCTTTATTGACCTTTCAGGAGTGTCCAACTCATGTTTTATTGACCTTTCAGGAGTGTCCAACGGGTATCGTAAATGAGGAAACATTCAAGGAGATCTATGCGCAGTTCTTCCCCCACGGAGGTAAGGGTGCTCTGGGCGCAGATCACAGTTATGTATGTTATATAAAGGTTGCTTCTCTATTCAGTTTTTTTGCTAGTCTCATTTAAAATTCATCTTACAAAAAAAATGGAAACCTACCTAGTATCCACGGCAACATGCTAGCTCGTTTATGCAACTTTCATCAGACAAATTACTTGATGTTTGGTCAAACATTAATTGAAGTGAAAATGGAAACGCTGAAAATGCTTTGGTGAAATTTTTTAACTCTCATGTGATCAGCGAGAGGATGGAGGTCATGCCCATGATTGGCATTGACCTGCACAGTGTTTAAAAAAAATTATTTCCACTATTTTGAACCTTACCAGATCTAATGACTACAGTCAATTCTTTTCATGATTCCCAAAAATAGGCACTTTTATTCAATCGACTGCAGATGTTACATATACTGTTCACACACTACATATTTGGACATCCCTGACTGGGCATTCAGAAACGTTTATTTGACCATAAAATCACATGTAGAAAGAAATATCACATAGAAACATTTTGCAGTCAGGCAGATTCCTATTACAACAGAATGTATGCCGCTAATTCTTTAAATTGCACCCTTCATGCCATTTAAGCAAAAAACAACAAAACGGGGAGAACAATAATTTTTTTAAACCAGCAGATTTTTTTTTTAGACTGGAGGAACCAAAAAACGGAAAATTTCATCCCGCAGGCATTTCCTGCCAGAAATGGGAGACTTAATAGGTCTGACTTTATTTCTATGCCATGAACCCCGGAAATAAAATAATGACCTGTCTCCTACTGCCACAGCTGAAGGCAACATTAATCCCATTAGTAAGTCGTATAATGCTGCGAGATGCCATGTTTATGGCTGAATAAATCTCCTTTGTGTATAGAACCCTACTTATATTTGCTCCGTTCATACAGTGTTAAAGAGGTCAAGCCTCATTTCACGACAGTTAGTTGACGTTGCTACATTACTGTTATTGTGTTGATTAATAATGGACGCCATTTCCTGCATAACTTATGTGTTCACCTGCAGCCGTTGTGTGGGGAATATCTAGAAAATTACTCATTGGTAAAAATTCACTGGAATATCTAGAATATTACTCCTTGCTAAAAAGTCACTGGCATTGTTTTTCAGCTGTTCCCAATGATTTTGGCTGGATTAGCGGAATTTACGGATTATAAAAACTTCAACAGTGAGAAAATGTAGCTTATGAAGCCTCCACATAAATGCATGTAGATTACAGAAGAAAATTTATAATCAAAGAATGCATAAATGAGGCCTAGCTGTATGTTGTAGATTCGAGTGCATATGCACACTATGTATTCAGCACGTTTGACCAAGACCACGACGGAGCGGTCAGCTTTGAGGTAAGGGTCTGTGGTCAGAATTCCATACATTTTCTCTGTTAACATAACAATCTCTCATAATGCAATTAAGTTTTAAATATCAGTTATACTTTCATTTAATTTTAATTTCCCGATGTACGAACAAACAAAAATCTTCTTCCTAATAATAATTCTATACTACATTTTTTGCTCCAGGCAGGCACTAACACTGGCACACAGCTCTCAAATGGATCAGCTAAATATTTCCAAATATCCGTCAGTTATTAATATTTATATTTTTACGCCAGTCTCCTGTCAGAATTAGTCCACAGTTATGCAAACAGTCTGTAGCGTGCTGAGCAGGTAAAAGCCGGCTTTTGTATGCACAAGAAAGACATTCTCCGCTTGATGGAGTCGGCAATGATTGATGGTTCTATTTGTTGGGATGTAGTCTCTGTCAGACTCTCACTGCATGCAGCTGTGGACCTGCCAAGTAGGGGACTGATGTTCACACTGATGTAGTGAGGCCTGTCGTTTGTTCGCATCAGGCATCTAAGTGGGCATAAAGTGCTTCTGCAGACAGGCAGAGAGCAGCAACAGAGGGATGGGCAAACAGTCAGCAGATCACAGGATGGATTCGGAAGCTGGTCACTGGGGGCTGACTGCTTGGTCCACATCATGGTCTCTCTGGCTCCCGATCTCGTTGCCAATCCCTGCCTCTCTTGCTCTGTTTTCTCTCCCTAGGTCCCCTCTCTCTCTCTTCCTCTCTACCTCTTCTCTCTCATTTTTCTCTTCTCTCTCTCTCTCTACTTCATCTCTCTCATTCTCTCTCTCTCTCCCTCTATCCAACTCTCCTATCTCCCTCGCTCCTTCCCACCCTCCCTTGCAACATATCTCTCTCCTTCCTTTCCTCCCTCCATTTCTCTACACTTCTTCCCGTGAAATTATGTCTCCACTGACCCCTCCCTCCCCTGTCCAACCCACCACTTTCCCTTTCCTTGGTTATCATAGCATTTGCTTCTCACTTTCTTTTTGATGTCTGGTTTAATTGGCAAAACATTTAAACTCTTGCAAAATCTCCTAAAAAAAATTTTTTGGGTGGCAAACATCAAAGTTCTCTCCTCAATTCGATTTTTTGCCCATCTCATTTCAAATACATTTTGCCAAAAATTGAACCTACCCAGTGTGCACTGCAATATGATATCTCATTTGTGCTCGTATATGTCGTTTTTGCAAAAAACATCAGACAAACTATTAAATTATTTGATGTTTGGTCAAACATCAATTGAAATGAAAATGCTAAAAACTCTTGTAGCTTTGTCATGTGGTTGACGAGAGGACGGAAGTCATGCCTATGATAGGCCTTGACCTCACAAGTGTTTACCATTTTGGATATCCACTGTTTTGAACCTTACCAGATCTAATGACTACAGTCAATTCTTTTGACAGTTTAAACAATTTTTTTTATTAAAATCGACTGCAGATATTACTTAAACTATTCACACACTACATACTTGGAACATGAACAAACCATACATGTTAAGTTTCAGAAATGTAAATGCAGGAGATTTATGGATAAATCGGAGGGTCTCGATGTCTCAGAAAATGTGTAATTTGGAGTATTTCACATCCTCGTCGCGCATAAAAATTACACTAGATCAGCTTTAGTTCCAAATACATTGTACTATTAAATGGTACACTGACATGTTAATATAAACATTGTGGCACTAGACAAATTCTTTGTGGACTAGTAATTATAACATTTTATTTATATTACCATACAACAAAAATCCCTTACCTGACTGGCAGTAACCTACATATTTTATTACACACAACTAACATAATATTTTGTGGCAGGGCTAGAACTGAAGCATTTTCTTCAAAGTTTGTGATCCTGGGTGATGGAGGCAGTAATTTACGGAGGCATTTGAGAACCTAGGTGACGGAGGCATTTTTTTTATAAGTCTTCATTTACAAGGTGCTCCGATTGTGACAATTATCAAACATATATGAATAAAATAAAACTTGTATAAAGTGGAGATGTATTGATGGGAATTATTTAAATAGATATTTAACGGATTGTGTATCAATGAGCAATAATTGGGGACCGTTTGTTTAACACATATTATAAACAACGCAACAGGCAAGGCACAAGGACACTGTTTAGCCAAGTGCAAAACTTAATTGAAACTATTTTTGTTTCCTTAAAAATCAGAAGACCAGGAGATATGATAGATTTTCGGGAGTCTCCCGGCAATTCCGTGAGGCTTAACATGTACGACAAATCGGATTTGTGATAGGCTAAATCAGTTGAGTTTTAAGCATCACCTTTGTTTTGCAATAAGTCATATGCAGCTTTATCGGGGTGATAACAGATCTTCATGGTTAAACTCAATCTGTGATGTATCTTGGTAGTACTGCCCACCTACCTCACCTGTCCTCTCTGGTCTGAAGGCTCGTAAGGCCCAGTGCACTTTCTCCAGCTCACTCTGTCGTTGGCCACCTGTTTGGCTTCGGTCCAGTACTTCCACTAACAAATTCTATTGATGTAAATAACAGTTTTTACCTTTAGTCAAATATGCAAAACAATTTCGACATCCTAGCTTTTCATCTGACTTGTTCGCAAGATGACTCTTTAAAAAAAAAAACCTAAGAGCTTTGATAAAAATTTTGAAGTTTCAACTGGGACCACCAGTGACGAATTGGATATGACTGTGATCCAATAGGCATATCTTTGAGTAATTGGATATGACTGTCATCCAATAGGCATATCTTTGAGTAATTGGATATGACTCATCCAATAGGCATATCTTTGAGTAATTGGATATGACTGTCATCCAATAGGCATATCTTTGAGTAATTGGATATGACTGATCCAATAGGCATATCTTTGAGTAATTGGATATGACTGTCATCCAATAGGCATATCTTTGAGTAATTGGATATGACTGTCATCCAATAGGCATATCTTTGAGTAATTGGATATGACTGTCATCCAATAGGCATATCTTTGAGTAATTGGATATGACTGTCATCCAATAGGCATATCTTTGAGTAATTGGATATGACTGTGATCCAATAGGCATATCTTTGAGTAATTGGATATGACTGTAATCCAATAGGCATATCTTTGAGTAATTGGATATGACTGTGATCCAACAGGCATATCTTTGAGTAATCTAGATCCTTCAACTAGAAATTGTAACATCGCGACTGTTTCCATCAGTCAAGGAAGAATCACGGTTCACCAAGACACCTGTTAAACCATTCACCTGGCCCTGTTATGTTCCTGTATAGTACTGTATGCAGCCAGGGGCATAATATGACCGAGAGACAATTTGCAGAATAACCGAATTGCAGTGATTGTTTTACCTCCAATCTAAATAAAAATTTCTATGGCAGGGTGAATAGAAATATATAATATATGTGGTGCCCTCTGGTGCACAACATATGTTGTGCACCAGAGGGCACCACACAGTTAATAACTACCCACTAGAGGGCAAGGAGTAATGCATAAATTAAACAGTGATCACATGTAAAGTGGCCACTCTGTATAAAAGAGGTGAATTAGAAGGATCAAGGTCTTCTTCCTGGTGGGTTTTGAGTGTGTGGTTGTGTGGAAGGCCCTTGGTCGGGGTAGATACTTAGGTAGCATGTGCGCAAATAGCACTCACCTTTTGTAGCTTAAAGATACAATTTTACATAGCAGTGACTATTTTAAAAGCCTGTATTTTTATGTATTTTACCAGATGCTGAGTTTTTAATTGTTGTATTAAATCCGTGTGCAAATTGGAGTCGCTCCGTGATCATGCTTTTTGTTCGTTGTAGATAGTAGCCATAGACAGTTATATTTAGGCTAATCCCTCTGTTGGCTGTTATGTTCCCTGTTTCAATAATTAGTAATATGGGAGCAGTACCGCAATAATATAAATCTCAGACATTTGCTGCCTTTTGATTCGGCCAGCTCAACAATGTGTGTATTCTCGATCTCCAGGACTTTGTGACGGGCCTCTCCGTGCTGGCGCGGGGCACGTTTCAAGAGAAGCTCCAGTGGGCGTTTGGTCTGTATGACATCAACGGAGATGGCGTTATCACGAGAGACGAGATGCTGGATATCATAGTTGCCATCTACGACCTGCTGGGAAAGATGGTTGAACCAAGTGTGGACGATGCAACGGCCAAGGAACACGTACATAGGATCTTTGATGTGCGTAACTTATGCGTGTGTGACCGTGCGTGCATGCGTGTGCAAAGGAATTTGAATTACTGTATGCGTGCATGCGTGTGCAAAGGAATTTGAATTACTGTATTCGACTTATTAAGCATACATGCCCTATTAAACGTACATGCCCTATTAAACATACACCCCCTTTTTCAAAGCTCAGTGATGACTGAAGTTCAAACATTGCACATGTGGAAGCTATAAGCCTGTATTAGCAGACTTTGCAATGTTTTGGGATCCTTTTAACCAGATGTGGGTGTATTGTGGGACAGAAAACTGAAGAAACAACTAAAAGGAAAAGTGTTGGAAGCCTGCGTGGTACCAGCCTGTATATGCGGGTTGGGAACACTGGCACTGACAGAGAGACAGGAGGAGAAGATGCAGATAGCAAAAATCAACTGGGTCCGAAGAATATGCAAAGTAACCCAAGAAGATAGAAGGAAGATGAAGGAATTGAGAGAAGAGATTGGCATGAAAAAACACCTAAAGATGAAAGTAGCCTGAAGCAGAATGAGATGGGCAGGACATGTGCAATGAATTGGTGAAGACAGACTGTCAAAAAGAGCATTGAAAGCAGAAGAGGGTGGCAGAAGAAGAAGAGGAAGACCAAAGCTGCGATAGAAAGACTGTGTCAAACAAGATCTTGAAAGAGCAGGTACGAATGGCCAAGAGTGGAAGACCATCACAGAGGACAGAGGGAAATGGAGATCATTAACAACGAAAGTAGAAGAAGCAATCAAGTGACTTGGACCCCACCCGCAAGGGGAAGACGAGGATGTATTGTAAATGGTTGGCAGCTCCAGACCAGACCTTCCTTGAATCTCTTCCCTGTACTTTCCTTTGAGTCTTGAGATGTGACGTTTCCTCCCCAATTTTTTCAGAGCCAATGGTTGACTATAACCACATGACACATACATGTTTTACATTTCATACTGCACTGAAACTGTTGTACTGATCATTTCCCTTCCTTGCCACTACTAATTTGTCTCCAATGTTTCACTCATAAGTAGTTTTAATATACGTGGTATGGTTGACCAAAATGTATGTTTCCAACTGAGAGCGACAGACGCGACACGCCATCTGCAGCGTTTACAACATGGTGTTGTGTGGTGCCCTCTGGTGGAACAATGTAAAGTGATTCTACCAAGTGGTGGAACAATAGAGTGGTGCCACCTGGCAGAATTAATTTCATCATAGTTTTTACAAGCAGTTTGGTGTTAATCAATGATCTAACTAAGACTAGAACTCAAGTCTCAAGTAGTTATACTCCAAATAGCCCAATCTTGAGCTAACACAGGAGTTTGGACCAACGGCTTTTAGTGTCTCTTCCGAAAGACACGGGCAAAGTGGGGTGAACGAAATTGCCCAAGCTTCGAAACGGCGGACGTGGAATCGAACCACCGTCCTCTCGATCGACAGGCGGGTGCTCTAACCATTAGACCACCGCTCCCCATCTAATGCGCTAATTAGAACACAATTTGTGACATTCTTCAGCTCAAAAATGTGTCAACCGTACTGTACGCTCAATAGGATGAATATGGTATATCTATGTACATGTTTGTTTTGTGTGGCTGCTGCCCAGAGACAGTGCTTGGTTGTACTATGTGTATTATGTATATTAACCAGTAACGTTTGTACAGGAATATCCAATTTATATCATGTAGGGTGTACATGTAGAAATGTACATACCCCAACCCATAGATACAATCTCAGTACACACATGCTCAATACCACACGTGCAAGTACACATCGTTACTCATACATATTAAACTAATGTATCTAATTTTGTGTTGCTAAGTATTTTCTTTTTTGAATAATCACTCCATAAAAAACTTTAACTAGTACTACATAGTAGCTTGCTTCAAAATATGGCTTATAATTTCTCAGTTTTATTCAGAGAAGTGTTACTTGCCGAGATGTTATTTTCGTTGTGTGTTATGTTCATTACAGACGATGGATTCTAACAAGGACGGGGTCATAACAATCGAGGAGTTCATAGAAGCATGTCGAAAAGTAAGCATGGTCACTACCTAGATGAATTGTGTGACCATTGTTGGACAGCTGGTAAATGTTGAGTTTGCCTAGTTGGACGTCTACATTGTAACCCAAACCCACCAAGTTAACAGTTAACCATGTGCCGATGAAAACGTTTTCATTTTAGACGAATCATCAAAAGTCCATAACCAAACCGTATTCACGAATTATTATTCCCAAAATGTCCACTTTGTTTAATTTAATTCGTGCAAAATGCATTGCACGTGTACAGGTATTAATAGATGGATGGTGAGCCTGTTATGTGCCAGATTACCAAATGTTACAAATTCACTGCCAGTGAGACCCCACTAGGTGGCAGTACTGTGTTCTTGTTAGTGCTGCCACCTGCTGAGGTTTTGGATGAAATCCACAGTGGTATCATCTTGTAACTTGCTGCAGATGCACGCACGCCCACACGCACGCACTCATGCCCACATGCACATGATGTCGGTCTCTCTCTTGCAGGATCAACACATTTCAAAATCAATGAGCATCTTCGACACGGTTCTGTGACCTGATGGGACAGCAAGGCAAATCTTGTATCCCAGCATGCATCAGGAGGACAGTGTGTGACACAACAGCCAATGAAGCACTCGTCGCCAAGAGTCTGAAGCCCAGATGACTTGGAGAGAAGACTTGGTGGATCGGTGCAGTCAGAAAACCATGATTCTGCGACTACGACTGTAGTACACAGGTGGCTCCATCTGTTAAGTTATTGTGGCTGTGTCTTTAATAAACGGGATGTTGTTTATGTTTAGCTAATAACTAGCTTTCCAACATTACATTTACAACACATGTGTTTTACTACCTCAGTAGTAATATTACAGCGAATAATTACAGTGTGTTTTAATTGAAAAAGCACATGGCTGATTAGTCACGTCATCAATGCCAGTATGAAGTAAGTCACACCGTGTACAACATCACACGAGATACCTACTTCGGAGGCTGGTGTAAATGTATCCAGCAATGAAACATGATTCATCTTTCATGACAACAATTCATCACGTTATGTTCCTGGAAAATATTAGCAACAAAATACATGAAACTGCATGTATCCTGCTGCGGATGATAGAATTACAATGGTGTCTCATTGGCTATCCCAAGGACACGCTCTATGTTGATATACCATATAGCTCATTTGGCTTGCGAGAAATGATGTGAATACTAATCAGCATGAGCGCTGATGAACAGAGACCATACGTATCATGTGGCCTCCATGGGCCTTGCACCTGTATGGATTAATCACATCTAAGCAAAAGATCAAGTCACCTGTCGGCGCCAGATGTTTCGTGCAGGACTGAGAACTGCAGGTCAAGTTTCTGGTTTTGCTCACATAAGCAGAAGACGTCATGTGTCAAGAAACTGCTTCTGTTGGTTGATATACAGAAGACAAAACAATACAGAATACTGTTCGTTTATATGTGTATTATTGTGTATATAGATATATTGTTGTGTACGGTTGCATAGACTGTATGTACAGTGAAACAATTGCAGTGCAGTGCAGTGCTATTAATATTAAGTTTGCTTAATTAACAGATAAGTTCGTTATTAATATAGTTGAGCTCAAAACTTTTCTGCGTGTACTTGTAGTAACACACATCTGGACAGTTACCCGGTTCCGACGTAGACGTTTTTTTATCAAACCTGTTGAAACAGATAGTATCAGGATATGTCGGTGCATGTTATGAATGCCTGGCGAGTTATTGCAAAGATTACATAGTAAAGACAGAAAGTATGTGATGTATTATAGAGAAACAAGAGGAAGAAGATGGAAGAAATTAAGAATAAGATAGTCTTTTTGAGTTTTGTTACCAATGAAAGTTTGAAGGTTCCCTCTTGTATAGTAAACATCTTGGGAGGAAAATGTTTTAATATCCTATTTTATGGTTTTAATCTTCGCTAATACATACCATAATATATATATATATGTAAAATGATGAAGAGAATGTTTGTTCATATTGTGCGTTTTAACATGACATTTGACAGCTCTCTCTGCTGATCTATCTTTGTATTAATAAACACCTTTTAAGTATAATTGTTTCTTCGTTATGAACCTTGCAAGGCAGAGGAGAGATAGTTACCAAAAAGAAGAAAGAAATTTATGAAATTGAGACACGTTCGTGTGCCGTATTTCATTGTCATGACATATGACGGTGTATCAATGTTTTCATTTCAATATCTTAAACGCTTCCATTTAATGTCCTTTTAATTCCTGTCTCCATTGTTGTTATTTTGAGTAAACCGGCGTCGTGACGACGAAAGTGGCGCCACGCAGTGGATGAGGAGTCAACCAACCACAACTGGTGCTGCCATATAGTGGCTACACAGGAGCGGTCTCCATAGCCTGTACAGGCTACGTGATGTGGCACTACCATTCTGAGGGGATGATAAATAAATGGAAAAAAAATAATCATGTGCCGATTGTGGAATTATTAGCAGGGTGAATGTTTTGAAAATTTACATACCTTATCAGGGTGGGTTACATGTGGATAAAAAAATGTTGGACTCTGAAATGTCAATAAGCCAATGGCTTCCTTTTCATCTTATCATCTGAAGTTTTGTTTTGGATGGCGATCTTAGGTCAATCTTTTTTATGAATAACAATTGGTTTGGAATGTCTGGATGTCAAAAAAAATTACTTTTATTTTAGACAAAATGGAGAAGAGGGCGAGTGTTCACTTTTATAGAACACAAGATGTAGCAAGATGGTGTGTTCTTTGTAAAAGCTTGTTTTATGCAGCCCTGAAAGTCTAGGCCAACTTGGACAAACCAGCAGACACACATACATCAAGACAAAACCATGCAGTCACTGTACAAAAAATATATAATATTTATTTTTAATTACACGTTACAAAAATGATAAATGACTCCATGAACTGCAACATATTTGTGACTGAGCTTTAAGAAAATAGAAAAGTTATAAATATGTAGAAGGGCATGTCAAATAAATCTGGCTACTGTTCCTGGATAGACACACTTCAGAAACTTCAGCATTGACCCCAAAAATCTGTCTGTAATACTAGGAGTGTTATTGAATAAATTAACAAACTTTGTAGCCCATAATGCCACCAACTGAATATTATTTCGGCAGTTTCTCCAGAGGCAACACAACACAGTCATCTGCTTATTTAAGTAGATTTTTTACATATTTGTTCACGTCAGCAAATGGGGTGGATTTTTCACCAAAAATCAACATCTTGAGACAAGAACACAAAAGACAGCAAGTGCATTTTACGTCCGGTGTACTCACAAAGATACTAACAAGTAAGTCGTGTCATTTGCCAGAAGTAGTCGGCAGACTGTTACTTCTTTCAGCATGTTATTTATTATATCAAGATAGCAAATATCAACTCTGCTCGAACAAGATAACCACCAAACAACAGACATCGATTAAAGCTGGTTTACATGAGCGATTTTTTTCCAATGTGTCGTCCGACATGATGTCGCGCTAGGCCAATCTGCAGAATGATTTTGTGGGGGGAATTGGGCTCTGATTCCTATAAATTTAGCCAACAGTTGACCCCAATTTAAAGCATTGGCCAATTAGCATCTGACAGCAGGCAAACCCATCATGACTTCATCATAGTGGGAGGGTTCAAAGTCAATATCTAGGTCAAAGACGCTCATGTAAACCAACCTATAGAACGGAAAACTACGTTGTGTACAAAATAAAGCAACACTTGTAGTAAACAAATGCCTCATTGACAATGACAGTCAAATGTCTCACAGACAACAATGACAAGTCAAATGTTTCATTGACAAAAACGACAGTTAAATGTCTCATCGACAGCGACAGTCAAATGTTTCATTGACAACAATGACAGTCAAATGTCTCATTGACAACGACAGTCAAATGTTTTATTGACAACAATGACAGTCAAATGTTTTGTTGACAACAACAGTCAATAACATCATTGACAAAACCGACATTCAAATGTCTCATTGCCAACAACGACGGTCAAATGTCTCATTGACAACAACAGTCAAATGTCTCATTGACAACAATGAATCAAATGTTTCATTGACAACAACAGTCAAATGTCTCATTGACAACAACGACATTAAAATGTCTCATTGACGACGACAGTCAAATGTTTCATTGACAACAATGACAGCCAAATATTTCATTGACAACAACAGTCAAATGTCTCATTAACAACAACAGTCAAATGTGTCATTGCCAACGACAGTCAAATGTCTCACTGACAACGACAGTCAAATGAATCATTGGTAACAATTAGTCAAATGTCTCATTGAAAACAAGTCAAATGTCTCATTGACAATGACAGTCAAATGTCTCATTGACAATCAAATATCTCATTGACAATCAAATATCTCATTGACAACAATGACAGCCAAATGTCTCATTGACAACAACGACAGTCAAATGTCTCATTGACAACGACAGTCATGGAAAACAGGTTAAACAACACTGGGAATGAATATGTGGCTAAATATAACCACTGTTTCAAACTGGAGACTGATCATAAAGACTAACTGTAATTATGATGATCAACACGAAATATGTTGCAATTAAAAAAAAATGGTTTTATACCTGAAACTACAGATCACAGTTCTCACTTAGCCGAATGCAAATATTGTTCATTATAAGAATTCAGCAGACACCAAATAATAGAGCATTCCATTGTAATTATTTTTTATTGTAATATTTTGTGAATGAAAATCAACATTATTTTATTACCATTAAGAAAATAATTTCCAAGACAATAATTTTACTTAAACGTTGGCATAGGACATCAGTGCAAAAATAAAAACTTGCCCTTGGTCATTGGGTACCATTTTGGTAGCTTGATAACTGAACCATTAGATTAGAACAAAACTGGGCAAATCTGATTGGAATAAACACAAACAACTGTTGTTACACAGGTGCAGTAGCAGATAGGCAAAAACATAAATAAATAATTATTCTGTGTGTACACGCTTTGATTTGAACAAAATCTGAAATTATTTTAAACTTTCACAAACAAAGAACAATAACTCTAATGCCAAGAAAACTGTATAATGTTTATGCTTATTATCAGCCCAAAAGGGCATTCCTCAGCTTTCTGTTTATAACAAAATAAATAATCTTTTATATAGTAATATTCACGTTAACCGAGACCAATGGAATATTCCCAGCATTGTTTAACCGAGACAATACACAACACTTGCAACTACTACTCTGCAGCACTGTCCGCAATTTCCACCAAACTCTCGAGACACTGCATCTGCGCGAGATAGACGTTCGTTCGGGGCGTCACTTCACCGCATAGAGACGTGAATCGGGCACGCAGCTTGTTGACATGATGCGCCATGTTCGCCAACGTACGCACATCACTACCGAGCAGCGGCCCTGTGGTGGGCAACACGCCAGCCTGCACACGCCGACTGACCGCAAAGTTGAGCTTGCCTGCAAACACAAAGTAACCAGCGTTGTAGCAGGGAAAGTGATTTCAACATCTATATTAGAAAGTGGTTTGTGACTGTCTGTCTGTCCGTCTATCTGTCTTCTCATATCTCCATCAGTTTCGCATGTATGGGGTTGAAATTACATAGGTGTGCCCGGGGGTCCGGGGGCGTGTCGGGAGGCCACTGGGGATGATTCATACAGTAAAAAATATAAAAATCCACGAGGGTGGGGATATTATATATGCGGACATTTGACGTAGTGTCTATGACAAATCTAATTAAATCCATCTTTGTCAATAACCAATCATCATCATAGGTGGCCACAGAAGCATGGATTATACTTTCTGCTGCCTTCCTAACGCAAAGCTCAAAGTACAACTTCATTTTCGCTTGGCCATTCTGTACATCAACACAGAATGTTTATTAAAACCGAGGTCGCAACAAGCGTCTTTAAAGATGAGTTAATAATAGAGTAGCCTACTAAAGTACAGTATGTCTGGTACAGCTGGTATACAAACATAAACAAACGTTCAGTATAAGATTGTATGTTTACTGATAGTAGCAAGATTAATGTTCTTTCACTTTGTGGTTTGTTATCAAAAACGATACAGTATGATTCGTGCTACTGTAAGTTATATTAAACAGGTTTCCGTATATTTGGCCAAACAATCAGTGATGCTTTTCATTTTGTTGAATTACACTAATGAACCATTCCCAATTTGTGAAATCATGTGTATGTTAATTAACCTCCTGCAATGGCCTTAACCAATGTATGGAAGTGTCATAACCTTGGCAATGGCCTTAACCAATGTATGGAAGTGTCATAACCTTGGCAATGGCCTTAACCAATGTATGGAAGTGTCATAACCTTGGCAATGGCCTTAACCAATGTATGGAAGTGTCATAACCTTGGCAATGGCCTTAACCAATGTATGGAAGTGTCATAACCTTGGCAATGGCCTTAACCAATGTATGGAAGTGTCATAACCTTGGCAATGGCCTTAACCAATGTATGGAAGTGTCATAACCTTGGCAATGGCCTTAACCAATGTATGGAAGTGTCATAACCTTGGCAATGGCCTTAACCAATGTATGGAAGTGTCATAACCTTGGCAATGGCCTTAACCAATGTATGGAAGTGTCATAACCTTGGCAATGGCCTTAACCAATGTATGGAAGTGTCATAACCTTGGCAATGGCACTCCCAATTCCTGACCATGTTTACATATTAAACAAGTTATGATTTGAATTGTGAATGTGATATGTAGACGGTGTACTTGGAGCAGTGCTACCAATAATTAAACCTTGGCCATCCCAAATTCATGACCATTTGTAAAATCTGAACAAGCTATGATGTTTTGATAGTAATGATGGGTTTTGTACAATGCCACAGTGCATAAGTACAGTACTGTACTCAGAGGTATTAGAACTTATCACTCTGTGCTCTGATGATACAAACTCAGTGTACATTACAGTGATAAAAACTCAGGTAAATCGCTGTCATAACGATTGTATTATCTTTCGAGTACTGCATATTTATTCTCCTAAGTACTGCATAATCATCATAGTTATTAATTGTAATACTAGATCTGCTGTTGTAAGACTGCAGGTGGTCCAGTCTTACAATAGTACTACTGTACTCGTGTTTCGGTCAATGGTTAGAGGACCACTCCAAGAAGAACCCAAGGCAGCCTACCTGGCCGTTGTGGTGTAGTGGCTAAACCACTGACCTCTTACACAAGTGGCTATGATTAGACACTACCTATTAGTGCAACCACTGAGTGTATTTCACTCCAGTTCACAAGGCAGCATTCACTAACTACTGCTGCAGGCAACTTATAATACACTACCACCAGTGTCTGGAGGGTAAATATCCATTCACTCATGAGCCATGTCAACAAAGCAGTATTTACCCACCAGACACAAATGAACCAACAATGCTGAGGAGGGACAAAACTAAATGTGGTGGCTGTGGTGTACAACAATGAATGCACAATTTCAGGTTACGTATGTTTTCCAGTAAGGGATGGTCTTAAAACAGTGACGTCTGCCACTAAACGTGACATTTAATGATTCATTCATTTGATACTAAACATGTAATGATCTGTTCACAAATATATAATATTGTGTGATATCCAAAACTTACCCCGATACTCCTTATTATTACTACACACGCATTCAATACGAGTCATGCAATACTGGTGTGCAATACTAAAAGTGGTACTGACTGCTCGTGGTATGGATCGAACTAGTTATTTACGTCATGATGTGGCCATCCGTGCAAAATGGCATGTGCGATGACGAAGTCAAGCCGCCTGACACCTGTTGGTGGGCAACGTGTGCTGAATTTACGTGTATCCATGCTTTCTATGCCATACAAATATACTATAGAAGTTTGAAACATATTATCATGATAAAAGTATTGTTTAAATCATCGCGTATAAAACAACAAACGGAAATTTTATTGTTTAAAACCAAATGACAACCGACTGCAACAACATAGACTATTATAGTCCTCAACTTTGAACTGAATTTAAGGCATGTGAGGTTAAGGTTAAATTGCACCTTTGTGGAGTGAATCGCCCAGCGAATCGTACTCACAAGTAATCAGATCTTGTCTGATTACTTGTGCTACTCCGCAACCGTCTCGTTCGATGCTCGGGTGATTCACATCACAAAGGTGTCATTTAGTATACTAATGGACTCTGTGGCAAACCTAATAAAATAATAACATGCTAAGCAAGAAGAGTTCAGTCAGTTCTTGGATGTTTATGTAGAATGTTGACCACTGAACTGTTTTGTAATGCATGTTCACTGTATGTACTACAGTGAACTCTCATTACAAGGAACATGTTTGGACTCGTTCAAACTGTCCAATATATCTGATGTTCCTTACATGGGTACATAACAATCTCCATGATTTCACTTGTTTTTCTACCTCTTTTCAGCTGGTTTTCTTTTATGGCCCCATTTCAGTGGCTAGCCTTAAAAGCATATATCTACCACATCAAAGACTTCCGTGACTGCCAGTAGTAACAGAGGTGACTTTTGACAACAATTATTTTGTCGCAACCACAAGCCAGTGATCAGTCACTCACAAATACAGGCCTGTAGTCACATGTGAGAGGTTAAGGCAATAAGTGCATTACCAGTATCAAGGACAGGACAGGACATGACCTGTGGTGTTGTAAAAGAGGTGACACGTGTCAATCATAGCTGATGAAGAAGGACTAGAAACTAGGTGACTGGTGCAACCATGCATGTCCTCTACTCACAGAGAAATACAGACATACGTAAATTATAGAACAACCCCGAGGACGCACCACTGCGTCCATTGATACTATGGCATATCACTTCATAATTGATGTCAGACACAAAGAACATCTCATCAGGTGACGCTGGAACGCTCAGGGATCGATCTGAGTAGCGGCCATTTGTCCACTAGGGTGAACATGCCGGCCAAAAAAGACCTTCACAATGTAGTTTAGTCAGATGGGCTAAAAAGAGACAAACAATAACTGAGACTGTTGCTGTTGACGCAATTATGAAAATTGATAACGTGCCCGAGAATGCTGAGATCAGGACATTGGCGACGTCGATAACCAAAGCGTTGCCGTTGATAAGACACAGCCTGTTTTTGTTAAGTAATTTCAAATCAGAATTTTACTTCCAGCTTGCACTTTCAAAGTGGCGAAATTCAAAAGATCGTGTCATCTTCCAATCAGTCAAGCAGTAGTGGCATGACCATGAAACGTGGGACAGACTCAGTACCTTGTTTTGTTACATTACAGATTTTAAAATAAACTAGCGATCTCTGTACATGTTGTTGTTGATATTATAGTAATATATTAAATATACACATAGATGTGGGCAGTCATACAAACGCAAAACATCAAGTGTTTAGTTTTTTAGCAGAAGTAAAAACTATCTTATCCTTAGATAGCTTACACCTCATATTTCGTGGAGAACAAATTATCATGCAAGCAAAATCAAATGTACTGAATGTAATAAAAAGACTACAAATATGCTTACTAGCCTAATATGAAATGAACTGTAATGTTCACAATTACCACGTTATGTAAAGCAACCATGTTAGGCAAAATTAATTGCACTTTTATTAAATTAATTTGGGGCACATAAAATTTCAAAAAGGCACATAGTTATGCCTCTCATGTATGTCTTTTTCCAGATGATCCCTGAACACTGATAGTGAACAGGCATTACTGTGTGACATGAAACCACATGAAAGGGCCACTGGCACCCGACATGTCTACATCACGTTATTAAGCACACACAAAAACCACATTTATCATCTGTGTCAGTTAAATGTGGTTGCATTCATACCTACGATGTGAATTGTTATTGGAATTTCTATCTAATGTCCAGCATTAATTAATAATGATGTCAGCTGAGTAAAAGAACTGGTATGCATCTTGTTTGTTCAGTTTGTAATTGATGTAAAAGGCCAGCTTTAGTAAGAGTAGTTTAGCAAGAACATTATTCTAACAATACTACATTCTTTATTTTGTACATGCTAAAATTGTATTTATAACAATAATAATATATTATTTTTAAAGATATATGAAATATTATATATTTATAATATAATATAATATATATATATTATAAATATATAAGTGCTAGATAAAATAAATCCATATCTGGCTGCATAGAAAATCAGAGCACACATATATATATATATATATATATATATATATATATATATATATATGCAAATGTTGTTTTTACTCATACAGAAATGTTCCTGCCATTGCTAGTGCTAGACAAGGGTTACTTTCAACTGGATACATTATATTTTCAATATATTTAATAATGTTAGAAGAAATACTTCTTTTACATATTTCAATATTTGGCATAACATTTTAACTTACTATTCAGTGCCACCTTTAACGGTAATCAATCCAGTAACAGGGATTAACAGTGCACTGTTTGTTGGTAAATTAATAATCTATATTGCTGGCATGTTCAGCGCCACCTTTCACGTTAATCCATCCAGTATCTGTGGGATTAACAGTGCACTGTTTGTTGGTAAATTATTTAATAATCTATATTGTTGGCACTGTATATATAATCCCATCTTCTCTGTTGATAATCTTACATTTATGTGACAACAGGTGAACACCATTGTCACTATGTTTCATGCTTCGTGGAACTAAAGATCATAGTTGACATGCCAATGACCTGGCATATATATATATATATATATATATATATATATATATATATATATATATATATATATATATATGTCAAGGTTGCCCAGTGACAGACTGATCTATCAAGGTTGCCCAGTGACAGACTGATACACGCAATGATTAAACCATTGACAATGTGCAAAAAACCAGTCTTGTTGCATTAATCTGTTGTAATAAGTTGTACCCATACAACAGGCAACAAGAACAGCATAGGAATGATAAACGTATGCATGCCTTGAATTGCTATATTACACTTGCATAGTGTCGTAAGTTAATCATAAAGTTGTCTATAAGTCTTACACAGGAGCACTTGTCATACTAGTTTGTTACAGTAATGAACCTTTCACACACTTAATCAAGTAATCGTATCCCTTTTGAAACTTGCCAACACCCTAAAGTCAGTCTGGATATTACATATCCAATTAAGTATGGTTTACACCCGTACATCTGTACTTGAATACACCATCGCTAGGTGACATTATTTGGAAATGTGATCAACCTGGATATTACCTCATTAATCAAGAATGGAGTACACCTGCACTTCATTAGAGGTGACATAATTTGTACAGCTGGGGTACAAGACTATCTTAACAATAATTTTTTTTACACAAATGATACAAAACACCAAATTGTGAGTTCATGTGGCTGTAAAATGAATAAGTACTGCAAATATGCCAATGAACAGTCCATGTGCTTAGGCCAGTGTTATGCAATGATGGTCACATTCAATGACTCATACTCGGTCATAGATGTCATAAAAAAAATACTGCTGTGGGAATATACGATGATAGACATCACAAGCATTATGTAAGCACGTACAGGGCGATTCCAGCATTACGTGTGTGACATTCAGACATTTTTAATCTCTAAAACAGCAGTGTAGTTGGCAAGCAGTGTCAGTTATACTGACCCATATCTGTGTGCCAATCTGTCACCATTTCAAAGCTCATTAAATTATATGAACTCTGGAGCCTTTTTGTTATCTCATGTTTTTCAGGTATACTCCTGAAGTACAGCTTATAGTTCTGTATTTATGATGAATTATTTTCAATTAATAAATAAATAATTTTACATATGATTTCTTTCTGAATCAGACATTTTAAAAATAGAATTAAGGGTATGTTTGCTCTGGTGCGTCAATTATTATTAAATTAGTGTTGTGTTGCCCCCTTGCTACATTTTAGCAGCAAAATTATAGCATTTAAAAGTGGAATTACATTCCGCCATCATTTATAGGTATTAGGTGTGACACGTGACGTAGCGTTACGTGTGTGACACTTCATATTTCATATAGTTACATTTTTTTGGGGGGATAAATGAAAGTTTATGGAAATTTGCGTTATATGTGTGACATCCAAATTCAACTTTTTTTAAACTATGTAACGTTTACAATCAATATTGTCATGTTTTATTTTTCCTTTCATTGTGATATTGTGACAGTGGCATTTAAGTACACATCATTCATTACTCCAGAAAATTAACATCAAAACGTGGTTCCGTTTCTATCTTGAAAATGGGTATTGCAATAACTGAAATAACGAAATGCATACCTGTATGCCATATGGCCATTATTTCCAAAGAAACATTTACGAAATAATATTTTTTGAAATTGTTTTAAAACATATAGATAGAAGTAGTAAATGGAAAAAAGTTCACCGTATGAAATTTGAGAAAGTCACCTCTTAATCTCACTTTGACTGGAATCGCCCCATACACAGGCAACTAGACCAGAGAGCAGAGACAATGCCTACCTCGACTGTAAGCGATGTAGCTGTCAACAACCAGGTAGAGGAGCATGCTTAGCTCCTCGCAGCTCTCGGGCGAGTATTTCTTGCTGTCGACATTGATGCTGTCTGCGTCGTCGTCTCGCTCCGGCGTCGGCGGCGGCGTGAACAGGTTCTGCGGCGGGACACAGCAGAAATAGCATGTGATGAGGTCGCTCAGACAGATAGCGCCACTGTTACAGCCGCCGCACTGCTCGCTGTCATCGCTGCAGTGGTCCTCGAGAATGCGTTGCACCAGCTTGAGACGCAGAAGGCGTGAGGTGATTGAGGTCACCAGTAGGTGGCGCTGGAAGAGCGTCGGCAGGTGCATGTAGAGGCGCTCCAGCTCAACAGCGATACGCTTAGCGCAGTCCTCCGGACATCGGCTGACGATGATCACGAGATTCAACAAACGCTGCATGATGGGCAGGATTTTTGGCACTCGGTCACTCGCTGTAGCAGTGTCAAATGACATGTCACCGACACTGCTATCATGCTCGGTGTTTATCGTAGTCCCGATGTGGAGGTTTACAAGCACCGAGTTGATCCCAGTTTCACAGTACTGTCCAAAATGTAGTGCATCTGATATCCACTGCAGCAAGATCTTGACGTTGCTGAACTTGCTTTCGGTCGAGAGAACGCGGTAAGTGATTGAGCGTGTCACCTGGCGCTGGGCAGTGATTGGGCGCGAAAACAGCTCATCCTCAAGCATGCTTGTCATGTACTGCAATGCGAGGGCGCTACTGAGGGCCTCGGTGGCCGGGGCGCTGTAAACGCCAAGCGGAAGATGAAGCCGTTCAACGGCAGTCTGCACGTCATTCCATGTGAACGGCAACTCACCGGGCTTCACCGAATGCTGCATGCGCACCTCATTGAGGATATTATAGACATTGTATGACGCGTCCCTGTCCGTGGTCTCAATGAGCACCGTCAACAGGCGGCGCAGCAGCAGCACCGTTGGGTAGCGCTGTGCTGTGGTGAAGTCACGCAGTGTGACAACAGCATTCTGTAGGAAGCTGCACCCTTCGTCCAGACAACACTCGACCATCTCCGTGTGGCGGTCGGAGAACGTGTGGGTCGTGCGCCTGCTTGAAGGCGGTGACATCGCATGAAGTGGCGCCATAACAAGACACAGAGGCTTGCCAGGCAAGTCCCTAAGACAGTCCTCTGTCTCCCCCGATGAATCCTCACTGTCTGAACTAGGGTTTCTTGTACGACACCTCACCCAGCGACTGCGTCTCTCTGACCCCCCATCTCTCAACCCTCGCTTCCCCGCCCTGTCTAGCTGTTCAGACTTGCAGCTGCCACTGTCCGAAATGCTCGAGGAAGGTTCAAGCTTTGGCTGAAGGCGGTTTAACAGTTTTGCAAGCACAGCCGCAGAGCTTGTGTGTTTTTGTAGTTTCGCACGACACTTCTTAGGAGCGTCAACACGTGTTTTCGCCTCACTACAACTATGCAGACGAACTGGTTCTGGAACATTAGAACCGACATGCAACGAATCGTTAAATATATCCGTGAAATGCCTTGAGTTATTTGACGAATGACTGGAACAAGACAAATGCGTCGAGACAACTGGTCGGAATACACAGTTTTTCTTGCAGACCGTCGTTCCAAGAACGGGGCCAGGGCACCCATCCCCAAGTTGACGTTTCCTGTCGCTACCAATCAGTGGTTTCTGATGTAACTTGGGCAATGGTAAACCGTCACTGCTAGCATTGCTGCTCGCTATGCTAATAACAGCAGGCAATGGCGCCGATCCAACAATGAGCGAGTTACTGCTGCAGTAGGTGGCGGTCTTGTCGTCGAGTTTCTCCAGTCGCACGACCAGATCAAGATCAATGCACCTCGTACGAGCGACATCGGCAATAACCGCCGCCTTCGCCGGCGTTATTCCAGTACACACAACGACATCGCTTCCTCCATCGGACGCGAGATCGGGAAGTTCGTCAAGATCAGTGTTCAGGTAGTAGTTGTCCAGCTCAACAAATGGTTTAAGTGCCATTTCAGAATCAACGCCCGCTTTTTGAAGCTCCTCTTTGCCGTGGAACGATAACGCTATATCAATGCACTGGCGCTTTAACGGTGGAGACGAAGACAGGCTGTTGAAAATATTCCTATCGCTCGTTCTGTCCTGCGGCTGTGGAGAGGACAGGGGCCTGCGATGTTCCTGTGGGTGGCGCCAGCATGGCTGTGATTTCTCGTGCAGTAGAAGGTTCGAGAAGGCACCAGTAGTCTGGCAGATATTCGCATGGGTCGCGAAGCCAGCATCGCACAATGAGCACGCAGAATGTTTCTCAGCTAACCGCCCACTGCATGCCTCGCTGCATGACCACATGGATGGAGCCTGCAACAGAGAGACAAGTGTGTCAACACAGTGAAGAACGCAGCCAACTCTGTGCTCGATAGCTGGTCTCGACATGCAGGTGCTGTGCTCGTGGATGCAGAAACTTGTAACAGTGGATGAGCACAGATATAGTTTATGGTACATGCTCACACATAAAGCATAACAAAGTAAATTTGCTTGGGAACTAGGAGGCTTATTTTGGATAGGCCTCTGGGATAAAAAGAATTAAGTCTTTCATCACGCTGGCTCAGTCCTTGGGTCTGTTAAAAGCAAGTTTTCTCTCTCTCTCTATATATGTCCACAATTAATTAGTTGCAGTTTTAAAAGGGTATGTGTAGTCGTTAGAAGATGCACTTTACAAGCTGGTTCATCAAATTGCTACATATCTGGCACCAAAGTTCGTATTCAATGCGTAATCCATAAGTGTATATATACAAACTGTGCATCCATCTATATGCTTACATGCAAATAAAACCTCGTAAACAAGCGGACGAGTCTTTTTTAATTCGTACACAGAAAAAAGCCACTGAAGTAGACTGCAGTACTGGAACAAGACAGCTCAACCGTGGCACCTCACATCACTGACAATGAAGGCTCATTAATGTGATTGTTTAAATACACTTCAGTAGGCTGCAGTGCTAATGTTGATAACTGTTACAGCCTTGTGTACAGATGCTAGCCACCCAGAGCCACAAGCTGGCAAGTGGACAAGCAAGGCGTTAGGTTATCAAAACACCACCTATCATCTGTGTGGGCCATCCATGTCAGCTCAATTAACGTTTTCGCTAGTCAAACCAAATTCCCATTTAAAAATGAGTTTACTAATATTCTTTGTAAACTTTTTACGACTACGTTAGTTCAACTGAACATTGAACATCACCTGATTCACTGAATGAAATTAAGGCCTTTTTATCAGGGGCCGCCGATTCAACAATCTTTGGGCCGATTCAGTTTGTCAAAATGCGCAAGATATCGGCCCCACCCCGCCGATTCATACTAGCGGCCTCGACTGGGTCGGACTATATTAGTGATGTACATTACAGTACTTACAAATCTATGCGAATTTGATATAACAGACAAAATTGGTGTAGTGGTATTTGTGCTGATGACGTAAGTGCCCCACGTGCCGCCAAACAATATACCCAATTGCAGCATGAAGAACAACACTTTGACATTGTGGCACAAGAGTAAACGCAACCACTTTGGCATTGTGGCACAAGAGTAAACGCAACCACTTTGGCATTGTGGCACAAGAGTAAACGCAACCACTTTGGCATTGTGGCACAAGAGTAAACGCAACCACTTTGGCATTGTGGCACAAGAGTAAACGCAACCACTTTGGCATTGTGGCACAAGAGTAAACGCAACCACTTTGGCATTGTGGCACAAGAGTAAACGCAACCACTTTGGCATTGTGGCACAAGAGTAAACGCAACCACTTTGGCATTGTGGCACAAGAGTAAACGCAAACACTTTGGCATTGTGGCACAAGAGTAAACGCAACCACTTTGGCATTGTGGCACAAGAGTAAACACAAACACTTTGGCATTGTGGCACAAGAGTAAACGCAACCACTTTTGCATAAATTGGCACTTGCATTACGAATTAGTATGTTATGCCTGCATAACATATGGAATTAAATATAATGATAGGCCTAGCTACAATATGACTAACTGGTCTCTAATGATTATTTTATAGAGATCAGTGACTGTCCCAGCCACAATTCTAGAACTATACATAATATATTATGGTTGGCGTGTTTACTGTGTGGCTGCAGCGCCCCGGTTGAGCGAGTTGCCCGACTGCCGCTGCGTCAAACATATTTAAAGTTTTTTAAATCCCACATTAAAATTCATCTGTTTAAGAATGCATTCGCTGTTATGTAATATAGAATTACACATTCAATTTTTTTTTATTATAATCTGGGTTCTAGATTATCTATCCACTTGCATGTTTAACTTTGTGTTTTGTTATTACTTTATTCTAGTCTGTTTTATGCATGTTTAACTTTGTGTTTTGTTATTACTTTATTCTAGTCTGTTTTATGCATGTTTAACTTTGTGTTTTGTTATTACTTTATTCTAGTCTGTTTTATGCATGTTTAACTTTGTGTTTTGTTATTACTTTATTCTAGTCTGTTTTATGCATGTTTAACTTTGTGTTTTGTTATTACTTTATTCTAGTCTGTTTTATGCATGTTTAACTTTGTGTTTTGTTATTACTTTATTCTAGTGTTTTATGCATGTTTAACTTTGTGTTTTGTTATTACTTTATTCTAGTCTGTTTTATGCATGTTTAACTTTGTGTTTTGTTATTACTTTATTCTAGTCTGTTTTATGCATGTTTAACTTTGTGTTTTGTTATTACTTTATTCTAGTCTGTTTTATGCATGAAAACTTTGTTGTTTTGCTTTATGACGTTTTTATTAGTTACAAAATAATATGCTTATAATTTATACGTTTGTGGGGCCAGTTCAAACTCAGTAGGGCCAGTTCAAAATAGTATAAGAACAGCTATGAAGTTCTCAAACTACAAAGTTATTCAGTCTGTCATGCACTGAAATGTCTCCTAACCAAACTAACTCAAATTTAGCATAATTACATAATTAAGTAACATCATGGCCACACAAGTTCTTTAAATCTCATAGATTACTATGACATTATTACCGACAAAACTCAGTTGAAAGAAACTGGGTCATTTCTGACAGCTTCTAACAACAAACACCTTCCGGCAGCATACACAAAGTCAGATCCAGTCCCAGCATAAAAGACTTTCCTCACTTGGGCATGCTTCCTCGCATCCTCTAACTGCCTCAGTTCACTCAGCTGAATAAATGAGTACCTGGCTATAGACAGTTCACTCAGCTGTATAAATGACTACTTATGAACAGGTCTGCCAGGGGGTGAAGTGAAAAGCGCTTTGAACAGTCCAAGGACTAGATACCGCGCTATATAAGAACTTACCTTCACATACTCTAACTGAACTAATACAACAACACAGACAGTGAACAGGTTACCTTGACACAGCAGCCATGGCATACACATTCCTACACTCCATGATGACAACCACTGAATGAGTGTTGACAGATAACCACATATGTGGTTTTAGGTTAAACCAATCTTAGCACCGTGATCAGATAACGTGCCAAGAGTCAAATTCCACAAAAACATGCCATGTAAAGGCTTGGTGAGTCACAAGACCACTCCATGGTCCATTTGACACGTTCAAGCAGGTGACCCACACTGCCGCCAACACCACTACGTACTAGCTGTGTTCTACATCGGACAATGATATACTTGTAGCCAAGGTCTGGCGCTGGCCTCCAATGAATGCAGTCTTAATCTTGCAAACAGTTAATGGCCACATGATCATTGTATGGCTGTTCCGCACGAATGGACAACTTTGGCCATATATGTTGATCACTCAACCAGATATCACCAGTAGACCATATCAAGTGAAATGGCCTCTAGATAGTGGTCAGCTGGAAGGACAAACCAGATAAACTTCAGAGGTGGCATGAGACATTTACAAAGGCTGGCTGGCCACATTGTATGTAACCCTGGCTGTTGACAAATGAGGGCACTGGCTGTTGACAAATTATGGTACTGGCTGTTGACAAATCAGGGCAATGGCTGTTGACAAATCAGGGCACTGGCTATTGACAAATTATGATACTGGCTGTAGACAAATTATATCAGGACACTGGCTGTTGACAAATCAGGGCACTGGCTGTTGACAAATTATGGTAATGGTTGTTGACAAATCAGGGCACTAGCTGTTGTCAAATCAGGACACTGGCTGTTGACAAATCAGGGCACTGGCTGTTGACAAATTATGGTAATGGTTGTTGACAAATCAGGGCACTAGCTGTTGTCAAATCAGGACACTGGCTGTTGACTAATCATGGTACTGGCTGTTGACAAATTATGGTACTGGCTGTTGACAAATTATGGCACTGGCTGTAGACAAATCAGGGCACTGGCTGTTGACAAATCAGGGCACTGGCTGTTGACAAATCAGAGCACTAGCTGTTGACAAATCAGGGCACTGGCTGTTGACAAATCAGGGCACTGGCTGTTGACAAATCAGGGCACTGGCTGTTGACAAATCAGAGCATTGGCTATTGACAAAAAGTCTGTTATACCGACTCAGTCAACATGTCTGTTATACCTACTCAGTCAAGAAGTCTGTTATACCACTCAGTCGACACGTCTGTTATACTGACTCAGTCAACATGTCTGTTATATGGTACCGACTTAGTCACTTGGTCGACATACATCTGTTATACCGACGCAATCGACACACGTCTATTATACCGACTCAGTTGACACACGTCTGTTACACCGACTCAGTTGACACACGTCTGTTATACCGACTCAGTTGACACACGTCTGTTATACCGACTCAGTTGACACACATCTGTTATACCGACTCAGTTGACACACGTCTGTTTTACCGACTCAGTTAACACACGTCTGTTATACCGACTCAGTCAACATGTTTGTTATATAGACTTAGTCAAGATAATGTGATACTACAGAGTTATATTAAGTTACAATAATTATTATAGCTACCAGACAAATTAAACCAATTTACATCACATCATTACATCATTTCACCAACACGCACACATTTTTTAGGATTCAAATTTAAATTACATTACGTTATTTACATTAATACAAATTTTATGCCAACATCTGTCATGCCAAGTGGAGGACTGATGCAAGATTCTACGCCGCTCCAGCTGAGTTCCATGCCACATTTTGATTGATGAATTTGATGTACTAAAAAATCATGAGTGAAAGAACTCATATTAATACATTATAATATAAAAAAATGGTAGTTAAAATTTCAGCCCTGAACTTTTCCTGCTACTTTCTTTCCATCGGTAGCAGGAATCATTTGGACAAACGCATTCACCAGTCTGCAAACAAATCTATTATCTGCGTAAAATGCTAGTTGTGACATTCCTAGTCGTTACTGCGTGGTCTCAGGTAGTTCCAGGACGGGCACATTTGAAGGCTTCAAGCCAATCCAATCAACACTTTTTTTTGGCTGGTAGCAATTTCAGAATTATACAGACAGTAAATTTAACTGTTATCGCATATTAAATAAACCACATGAAAGCAACTGTGAAGCTAGCTCACTATAGACGTTACTTGACAGATGCTACGGTTGGTTTGGCTAGTGAGTATGCAGGGAGTATGCCAGACAAATTAGTGACAATCTACATTATGTGGAGCAAGGAGTATGCCAGACAAATTAGTGTCAATCTACATTGTGTGGAGCAAGGAATATCCCAGACAAATTAGTCACAATCTACCTTGTGTGGAGCAAGGAGTATGCGAGACAAATTAGTCACAATCTACATTGTGTGGAGCAAGGAGTATGCCAGACAAATTAGTTACAATCTACATTGTGTGGAGCAAGGAATATCCCAGACAAATTAGTCACAATCTACCTTGTGTGGAGCAAGGAGTATGCCAGACAAATTAGTCACAATCTACATTGTGTGGAGCAAGGAGTATGCCAGACAAATTAATTACAATCTACATTGTGTGGAGCAAGGAGTATGCCAGACAAATTAATTACAATCTACATTGTGTGGAGCAAGGAGTATGCCAGACATTATCATTTATGACAGACATGTTTGTTACTTTGTACCTGTTATGAAAAAGCCTACGTCAATCTGTCACTGTTCTGTTCAGAAAGTGAATACACACAACACAGCCAGCACAATTTACACAGTCACGCAATGCATGTCTGCTCAAATTTCATACATGCGCCAAGTGCTCAGAAAATGGCTTCTCTAACAACAGAACCACGATTTTAGACAACCAATAAACGTACCACGATGTTTTCTCTGAAACAGATGAATTTTTCACACATACACAATTGGTGACTACTGGCATCACCATTTCCACTTGGCAGTCAGCCTTGTGTTGATCAAGTGACAGAACACTCAACACGTCAGAAGTGAGTGCTCAACAGATATAATGGTGGATCATCGTAAACACAAATAGACATGTACACACATGCACAGTGCTTAAATAACATCACTCAGACTCACCCACGTAGACCTTATGAACAGAGGACTGCCGTGACACTCTAATACCTACAGCTACAAAGTCTGGTCCTTTTTATTATAAAACCATGTTATAAATAATTATAGTATAAACCACATATCTATGCCGTAACATCATGACAGCCCCAAATGAATGACATTACAAAAACTAATATCACTTATCTTCCTACTGACCTTGCCGTTCAGACAGTTCAGTACAGCTGGCGACAAATTACAATAACAGTTTATCAGGGTCAGGCATTCAAGGCATCACAAAATGGGCATCACAAAATGGGCTTATCATTAAATTACTAACCCCCTAAAATTATGGCCCTCCCTGCAAGCAATGTAAACACGATATTCATTATATGTGTTTTACTTGTATTGTATGTATATATATTATGGGCTCTTGCCTGAAATTAAACATTTATTACTATTATTACTATATTCAGACAGAAACACTCAAATTAAACAGGTAATGGTCAAACAAAATTACGGTGAGGCTCATTAAATTTTAATACACATTTGTGCAGTGAAAATGTTAAAGTTATACAACACGACTTTATGACAAAATGATTAGATTGTGTAACTTTAAATTAATACGCTACAGATCCACAATTGATGGTGAACTTAACGAAGGTGTGACAGGTACTCAGGTGAAAATTCAGCCAGACGTGTCAATACACAGGCGTTAGTGACTCACACTCAGAGTGTTTATGCATTGTTGCCTGGCTACTGGCGTATGTACACGTGTCAAACACACTGGCACGGGTACCACACCAGCAACTTCACAACAAAGCCACCAGTCCGCGATTCACACTACAAGTGATTCTTAGTCACTAATTAGCTGCTATGTTGAACATGTCTAAGACTTCAAATGTGTGAAGAAAACACAGTTCACACTGACTGTGTACCCAGCTTGTTTTCATACCTAACCAACAATCCTCTAAGTTGTTGGCAACACATAAAAAATTAAATCAGTTTATGCAATAGGTAAATCTGCTGTATGCCCTACACACTTATACGACATTGTATGCCCTACACACTTATACGACACTGTATGCCCTACACACTTATACGACACTGTATGCCCTACACACTTATACAACACTGTATGCCCTACACACTTATACGACACTGTATGCGTGCAACATTAATCAATGTCAATTTCACTGTTAATTATTTTTTTATAAACCAAAATATAAAAAAAAAATTATATTATGACCACCACAACACTTCAGACGAAAGGTGTTTTTAGTGTGATTTTTAAAACGTCAACATTTCAAAGTAATATAACCCTACTCAAACAAATATAAATACAACTGAATAATAATTGTAATTATGACTAAACAAAAGTAAACCTGCATAACCGAATAATTGGGATGCAATATATAACAATTATAATATAATTATCTTAGACTAAAACAGAACTGTTTTTTTATGTGAATTTTTCATGAGTTGCTACCTCAGTAACTGTGAGAAACTAATAATAATGGTTCGTCCTTCGGGTGTGAAGAGGACCACAATATCATCTGTCCGGTCTGGCACCAGACTAAGTCACAGAGTCAATAATCCGACGCCATCCGAATTTGCAATGACGTCCGCTTCTTTGCAACTATTGTCTGTACCAACTCTGCAGATGGTCACGCATGGTGATCATCATTTTTGCTGTGGCTGCAGTCAATCTTCGGAATCGGCTGCCTGATTCAGTGAGAACTTTTAAAAACACATCTTTTTAGATATGCTGATGTGCAAATTTGTATATGCATTTAATATTATTTTTTTATTACATAATTTTTATTTTTTATTATATATTATTTATGGCAGGATTTTTTTTTATGGACTATATTTTACAATTATTATTGTTGGTATTTGTTTAATATAACTGTAAGTTATGATTGCATGTATATAAATTGCCTGAGAGCAATCTTGATTGATTGAGCGCTATATAAATACTTTTATTATTATTTTGTAGTCTGCTAGTACACTTTTTGAAACAACAGTGTCATGAGATGGGGACACTCAGAAACCCCCAACTGGGAGTTTCCAAAGGTTGCTACTAGGTTGTAGCAACCCAAAAGTTGCTACTAAGCTGCCAGTTACAAGCAGCTTCTTGTTTCTATACAAAATAAAAATGTTTTTTTAGTACATCAACTCGAGTTAGATAGACAAGACGGCTTAAGTTATTTTTTTATTAAATTTGTTCCAATTCCAACAACTCAACAATGCAGTCATTAGAAGCATGTAGGTGGAAAAGCTTCTGTGACTGAACATTGAAAAAGGACCCTTTGTAGTGCATGTGTGCGTGCGTGCGTGCGTGCGTGCGTGCGTGCGTGCGTGCGTGCGTGCGTGCGTGCGTGCGTGCGTGCGTGCGTGCGTGATCACAGAGGCTGTTTCAGTAGATCTATGAACCCATATTTATATATAGTTCTTCTGACCCACGATTTGACACAACCCCCAGGATATGACACAACCCCCAGGATTTCACTCCACTTTCAAGCTCACTTGAGGGAGACAAAGGTATTTTGAAAACCAGCTTGCCTGACAGAACATTAATCCTTCATTTCAAGTGAAAAGCCTAAATTAAACAAAAACACCCAGTTACAGGGTGGGTGATGCAATAGACTGCAGCAGACTGTGCTGGTATCTTGGCAGTGAGCCTCCAGATGCCATAGATTTATGATGCTAGTCCAGTGCCTGGTAGCTGGCGTCTATGAAAAGTCAGCCAGCAAAAACAACTGATGAATGTTCTTGAAGTAAAATTTAATTTTTTTTATTTTCCACACCTTTTCATGCCACTTAGCAATTTCCAGAATTTTGACCAATGACTAAGTGGGTACACATGGGCACTTGTGCAAAAGAACTAAGCATTTGTATGCAAATTGTGCCTGTAATGCCCCATAATGTGAACAGGGGTAAGTGCCCCAAAACGCACTTGAGAAGTTGTATGAATTTCAGCACCCAAAATGAGAATGTGGGACAAGTCCAATTTTAGGATGGTGTTCTGTCTCATTTAATTTATACTGCAGCTGAAAAACATTGTCCCAAAATAAATGTGGCCGAACACCATCCTGACATTGTAATATGTTGTTTATCTAATAAAGGACTATGCACAGCTAAAAAAATAGTGGTCATAGGACTTGTCCTACATTTTCAATTTGGGTGCTGAAATTCGTAATTTATAGAAAATGTTTAATGCTAAATTATTCTGAAAGTATAGCAACTAGAAGCCCACTGAACAAATAGGTTATTGCTAGTATCCCTGACAATAGATGGTAGCAATTTGGGCATTGTACTGAAACACAGCAATGGGTATACAGACTGCTGAAATCCTTATAGGAAAAAACAATTATTTTCCATTTTCATTCACCCACTATACCCATTGTCCTTTGCCCTATCATTCTTGAATTTTGCATAGATAATCTCTCCCACTATGTCTACATATTCAGCAAATTTCAGCAGATATGTAGCTTGTAAACTGCTCAAGTTAGAAGCACCCAACAACATATAAAAATAATGGGTGCATTTTGGGACGCTCATCCACTGTTCACATTAAAGGCCATTATAGACACAATTTGCATGCAAATCCTTGTTTTTTGCAGAAGTGTTCAGGTATAGCTACTTATTTATTGGTTAAGATTTAAGCAAATTCTGAGACATCAACTTTTTGACCATTGGTTGACTTGACACAGAATGACCCAAGTGAGACTTCATGATCAAATTACCTGAAGGGTTGAATGAATAAAACTCGGACACAGTAGAGGATCTACCAAACATTTCCGCATTAGAATATTTTTTACACAATGTGACACCATCATAAGAATAGGTAAAAATTAATTCAGATAATGCAGTGAATAACATTGCAGTGTTGACACACAGTACACCAAGTTTAAACTAGACACTCTCGCAATGTCATTTCAACATTAATTAAAATACTTTAGGTCGTCTTAAAAAAACAGTTCAATGGATCTAAACAGGAAGCAGGAAACTAAGATATGGTCACAAGGTGTACTAACATTAGCAACGGCTATAAACTTATAGGTCAGTATGTCAGATCTCTGTTGTCGTTTAGCTTAGATAGAATACAATTAAAATGTCACTGTATTGTCTGCTAACATGTATTAGGAATCTATGATGTTCACCTAGCAGACTTGTATTTGCTAGGGCAGTGACAGCGTGTTGAGGACAAGCAAGATCAGGATTGATAGCACAAACAAGCAGCGATGACAACTACTCATGTTCCGCCACAGAGAGGAACAAATCACACTGGTCAATATAACACTTACTGTATACAATGGGCCACATAACGATGCCGAACACATCCTAGTTGAAATGTCACACGCGGCGGGCTGACAATGGCCCACAAACGCAGAGTTCTGTTGTCACCTGTAAGTAGGTGACAGTGCAATCATTCCATCAAAAGCTACCCGGCCAACAGTGCTGCGTTATCAGTAAGGTAAACAGCCCCTTCCGCTACCGGTCACACTCTGTTTAGCGAGAACACTCGACATTGGATGCAGCATAGAAACGTGCCAGCCAATGCTGTTCGAACACATCACCATTCGGTCGGACACGCATGCGGCTGGCCACTTGTCACTGGTAGTGATGTCACCGCGCCACATCAAATTACGGCCAACACAACAACAGCCACCGGGCTATTAATTATGAGAATCTCGCTGATGAGAAATAATGCCACCACAGCAACTAACTGTGCCACCAATTAGCCACGCATTTCTCATTTGATGCTGCATTAATTTTATGACTGTCATGCAAATTAAAAGTGTTAACAATATGTAGGTAGACTCTGGCCAAGACATCCCTCAGTAGCTGGTAATTGCACCAGGTGGGAATTATACAACAGAGGTCGTCCTTTTTGTAACCATGGTAATCCAAATTGTGGAGGTAACTGTTTACCATTTCAATATTTGCAGTTGCCTAGGATGACAAATGGAATCTGTGTGGGTCTTGTGCAAAGGATACAACCCTCTTTGTGGAAGATAGCATTGTTCCCAGCAATCTGTGTATTTATTTGGTGGTATTAAATATCAAGTGTGGAAAGTTCAATCATTAGGGGGATAGCTGAATTTCACTAGTCTTGCTGCAGATGTTTCTACTATAGCTTGGTTTTGATTGGTTAGATACCCAGCTTTGTGATTAATAAACGTGGCATGCTTATTTTGTACAACTCTCTTTTTGCCTTACATTATGTACAGCATTGAAACCTGGGGCAGCACATACACAACTAGTGTAAATGGTTTAGGTTGCTTCAAAAAAAGGTTGTACGGTTACTTTGTGGTGTTAAGAGGTTGGTACATACAGTGATTTGCCCCCCAATCATAATGCCGGCCGGTGCCCTCCCTGGGAGCTGGCATGCAGCTCAAAAGGCGCCCGATTCGCCACCATCGGCCATTTTAAAGTGTGAACTAAAGGCACGTTTGAAAACTTGAATGTGCGTTGAAATTTCATTAAAATGACAAGATAAACAAACTATTCATGGCTGCAGCCATTACAGGAAGCCAGCCATGTCTTGTGGTTATTACATGGTATATCATGTGACCGGCATAAAACAAAAAATCACAACAGATGAATACGACAACGGGTGCATACAGTGAACTATGTATTCTGGATAAAAAGGGTTACAGAATATATTCTGTGTGATACCTAGGACTATTAACAGTGATTCTCAAGAAATGATGCAAAATTGGAGGAAACAAATGTGTTACCAATGTTTCTTGGTGGGGTTTATTTTGTTCATAACAAGTTTCACCTAAGTTTATGTATAACCGACACAGGCTATACAGAGAAGAAGAAAATTCCGTGTCGCCAGTAGTATAGTATTCCTACACGACTATGCCATGAAAAAAAGTTACATTATGCAAAATTTTAATTGGAATAAGTTACATAAGTTGCCTTCGTTCAGCAGCCACAAACTGGCTGCACAAGAACGACAGGCCTTTGAGCCTCACAATGTTTCTAAATAAAATGTGCTGTTGTATTAGAAAGTAATGTTTTTATCTGTTCCATTACACATTTTTAATGTGTCATGTGACAGGTTGCCCCCAATACTGCCCCCTTGCCCTCAAAATAATTTCATGCACACAAATTTGCCCTTTTTTCAGACTCAGTACCAAGCCCTTTTGAAAACCTAGGCAAATCACTGCCATACATCTAGGCTATTTTATAATGTTCATATTCTCAAAGGGCCAGATATAGTTGAGTTGAAAACTGCTGTTATTATGTACCCGGCATAAAATAATTCATTGCTTGTTCACTCTGTATGACTCTGTTTACATGACCAGGCAGTGTTCCATTTTTAACCCTGGGAGTGACCACTGGGACGATTTCTGCCCGCACGATCAGTGCGAAAAGTGTTCCGGCTGATTTTGGTATCACTCTGTAGGAACAGTTTTCGTTTCCGTTACCAGTACCTCAAACGGGAACAAATGGTATCATTGGAAAGCTGAATCACTCTTCGTTCTGATTTATATTTATTCATGAGCATATTGAATGATAGCTAATGACGATCTAGCTTACAAAACGTGCCACATATTTGGCTGCTTTTACTATGCTCCACAGAATTAATTTACATTCCCAGTCATAGTATCTAAAAATGTAACACTATATCTTTGGAAAGCTATATGATTGGCCTATTCAAATACATGTGAATGAGTGAAAGGGCTGTATGCAGCGAATGAGCATCGTCGTTATAAACACATGTTGGCTGGGCCATCTGAACTTTTTATTTACTAATCCGCCATTTTGTTTGCTCACTTCGTTCTGTATTAGTTCACTTTAGGCCGGATTATTTCAAGTTTCCGCATCAATATTTCAGCAAATTGAATGACAACATTAGTGAATCATGTTATTATACTAGTTCAAACAGTTAGAACGATGTTGCAGGCTTTTTTGAGGTAAATATCAACAAGTTGCCATCGCGATTTCCGTCGGCTTCAACAGCCCGCACTCCCACAGTAATCGATGCAGGACAGATAGACCTGTCTGTTTCCGCATAGCCGGTGTTGGAAAAAATCATAAAAGTTCTCAACATATTTGATTCATTTTGGTTTTATTTTGTAGGTAATATGTATGGCTAGATTTTTTCAATTGGACATAGGGACATACAGTCACTCAGTTTTCATCTAGTAGCAGGATGAACATTTATATTTTTACTTTCTTTTTTTGATGATATTCAAATAATAATAATATCCCCATGATAAGATTATGCGCTGTACTTTTTATAATTTTATTATAATAGTCTTTTTCGCAACAAAATGATACCTCAACCACATTTGTGCGATATTTATTAGCGATGTTATGATTTTTTTAAAGCAACCTTATGAATAACTCTGATTTGTGTACACCGTGGAAATTTATCATTAAATCACTCCTAGGGTTAAAAAAAAATTTGCACGTACCAATCTAAAAAGTATGTGTATATTGGTTAAAGGTTTAAAGCAATGGAATTCACTTGACAGTTCTTTGATGTGCTGTCAAAGTGTTCATTATTTTAAAAACAAATATACAGATAATATACAGAATAGTTATGTAGTAAATGTTTAAGTTCTTGGTGGCGAAAAGTCAATTTATTGTAACATTACTTTTAACATCATTTTAATAATGTTGGTCTTCATCAGTTTGGTTGTTGGCAGGTTAGGATAAATATCTAGTTAAAAAACTGTCATTATGCTAGTCATGTAGATATGCATAATCAACACATGCATGGTACTGTATATACTATCATTATGTCTTATCATAATGCATTACAACAGAGCAAGTATTATAAGTAATACATTTCCTTCTTGCCCTTTTTTTTAGCATTTTATAATAAGGCATTACTAACTCGATTGTCATTTTCTGCTTTGATGTTTGTGGTACAAACATATATACAGCCGCTACTGCGTGTACACAGCAGGTTATATATAGTCACCGATGTTGGACATTTTATTCCCCTTTCAGTCGTCAGATAAAACATAAAATTGTCTTAGTGTCTAATCGAAAGGACACAAACTTCCAACATCCCTCTAACAGGGGGAACCTTATCGCTGACACCAAGCCCAGTATACACACTACAACCCAATGCCAAGCAAATAGGTTTTTGACATAATTTATTGAGTTGGGTTGTATCGAGTTGCATTGGGTCGTAATGTGTTTGCACTCATATGACCCAATTCTTATAGGTTTTGGTGCGTTGGGTCAAGTCGTAGGTTATCTAACACTGCTCTTGTTGAGTTGTCTTGTGTCTTAATGTGTAACGTGCATGCACACCAGTAGTTAGTCGCAAGCAGTCGGTAAGCCAGACATCACCATGAATGTTTTTCCGCATACATGAAAAATAGCATATCTATGTCAACGTGTGCTGTTGTATGCGAAAATATTCAAAGGTCAGATTGACCAATTTTTTTTCTTTCTGATGCTAGTGTTGGATAAAAGATTACTAAAGTTTATTAAGAGGAAACTTAACTACACATTTGATGTGTGTGTGTGTGTGTGTGTGTGTGTGTGTGTGTGTGTGTGTGTGTGTGTGTGTGTGTGTGTGTGTGTGTGTGTGTGTGTGTGTGTGTGTGTGTGTGTGTGTGTGTGTGTGTGTGTGTGTGTGTGTGTGTGTGTGTGTGTGTGTGTGTGTGTGTGTGTGTGTGTGTGTGTGTGTGTGTGTGTGTGTGTGTGTGTGTGTGTGTGTGTGTGTGTGTGTGTGTATAAAACCTGCCTTAGCAGACACCTGCCCATAACGGACACTTTTGAAAGTCCCGAATTACTTGTTATTAGTTTGCACTGTCTGCTAACTTTCCACAGCAGCCACCTGGCCAATGTGGACAACTGACAGGGAAATTGGACCCAACCATTCATAGTCACCCTGTCGCTTGCAGACAAGTCAAACCGTGGTGGTGCGAGTCAATCTAGCTGAGCCACCGTTGATACCCACTAACTTCACTAAGTATGTATTCTGTGTCATACCATCTGTATACTGTTGTCAACAAGTATAAAAATGTGCTCCTAATAAGGCGAACCTCTTGCCTAGCCCTAGCCTAGCCTAGGCCACTGCCAACTGTGGTAACTTTCACCCCTTGGCTTCTCTTGGACTTCAAAGCCATTTTAGCTTGCCTTTCTATAACCCCAACCCTGCTTTGTTTTGACAAAGACTCTAAGAAGCCAAGCTCCAACCAAAGTGAATGATCAAGGAGAAATTCGTCAATGTTACTATTCGCCTGACAGCAGTGAACTATGTACAACTGTTTCAATTACATCACTGGGCAGTTTTGTTGGTAGAGAGGTCAAAGAAATTGTGATTGGACCGATCACTGGCCCCATACACCACCTGGTTTCCGTGCACTAGAATGCAGTAAAGCTGTGTGATTAATGACATTTTCACCAACTAAGTTTACAGCCCACATATATTGTATTGTTTTATTAACCGTACCATTCATGACAGTATCAACTAATGACTGTAACAAATTATAATGGCGCTACCTAGTGAGTGTCCACTTAATCAAGTTCTCCATAACAAACACCTGTCCATAATAGATGTAATCCATAGTTCTGGCAGTGTCTGCTATGGACAGGTTTCACTCTTTATATATATATATTCCTAGATCCCGTTTAAGTCGATTGTTTATGAGTATTCCACTTTACCCGGTCTGCTGTATGTGACAAATGTGGCATTTCGAAGGCTTTGGAAAAACATGCTAAAAATATAAAAAAATTGGGGGGTAAATAATTACACAAATTATTTCATTTTCGGTTAAACTATGTGTACAATCAATGATTAAATTAAATTTTAATTAAAATGGATTTGTTCCGCAATGACACATCAAAACTTTAAGTAGACCGGCTTTAGTTCGCTTTTAAAAAGTGGCTGTCTGTTGTAGGCAGTGGGATATGCATTAATGTTCGACGTAAACGGAATCTAGGAATATAATATATATATCTGCAATGGTGACATAAAAATTTATAAATTTGTTGCTAACAATTAGTTTGATACACTTAGATGTAGGCCTACATGTATGACTTTAATAATGTCACTTCATAGAATATTTCTCAAATTTCATACATCACAATTTACTATGAAACATATGGTGATACCTGGAACTGACTATCCATTAGGTGGCTATATAATCTAAAATAGCGCCCATGTCAGATCACATATGCCGAGTATTTTCATACAAACAGGAGTACGACCATTCAGAACAGCTCGAAGCTGATACAACATGATGGAACATTGTCAGCATTGACATCAGCCAGTTTTACACTGGACTTATACCTTTTAAAGAAAGGTGACAATTGGACTCCTGGTTCCTTCCAACTACTACAAGTACTCCAGAGCATGAAACAAGGAGTCTCGGACTCATCGACTCCAGCTAAATCAAAGTGTTAAATATGTGGAAAACTTCTAATTAGATAACGGTACAAACCTAAGCAATGACGTTACAAACCTGAGTAGGTATGATGACTGTAAACATCTAATAACAGAACAGCAATGACGGTACAAACCTAAGTAGGTATGATGACTGTAAACATCTAATAACAGAGCAGCAATGATGTTACAAACCTAAGTAGGTATGATGACTGTAAACATCTAATAACAGAGCAGCAATGACGGTACAAACCTAAGTAGGTATGATGACTGTAAACATCTAATAACAGAGCAGCAATGACGTTACAAACCTAAGTAGGTATGATGACTGTAAACATCTAATAACAGAGCAGCAATGACGGTACAAACCTAAGTAGGTATGATGACTGTAAACATCTAATAACAGAACAGCAATGATGTTACAAACCTAAGTAGGTATGATAACTGTAAACATCTAATAACAGAGCAGCAATGACGGTACAAACCTAAGTAGGTATGATGACTGTAAACATCTAATAACAGAGCAGCAATGACGTTACAAACCTAAGTAGGTATGATGACTGTAAACATCTAATAACAGAGCAGCAATGATGTTACAAACCTAAGTAGGTATGATGACTGTAAACATCTAATAACAGAGCAGCAATGACGGTACAAACCTAAGTAGGTATGATGACTGTAAACATCTAATAACAGAACAGCAATGATGTTACAAACCTAAGTAGGTATGATGACTGTAAACATCTAATAACAGAGCAGCAATGACGGTACAAACCTAAGTAGGTATGATGACTGTAAACATCTAATAACAGAACAGCAATGAGGTTACAAACCTAAGTAGGTATGATGACTGTAAACATCTAATAACAGAGCAGCAATGACGTTACAAACCTAAGTAGGTATGATGACTGTAAACATCTAATAACAGAGCAGCAATGACGTTACAAACCTAAGTAGGTATGATGACTGTAAACATCTAATAACAGAGCAGCAATGACGGTACAAACCTAAGTAGGTATGATGACTGTAAACATCTAATAACAGAGCAGCAATGACGTTACAAACCTAAGTAGGTATGATGACTGTAAACATCTAATAACAGAGCAGCAATGACGTTACAAACCTAAGTAGGTATGATGACTGTAAACATCTAATAACAGAGCAGCAATGACGTTACAAACCTAAGTAGGTATGATGACTGTAAACATCTAATAACAGAGCAGCAATGACGGTACAAACCTAAGTAGGTATGATGACTGTAAACATCTAATAACAGAGCAGCAATGACGTTACAAACCTAAGTAGGTATGATGACTGTAAACATCTAATAACAGAGCAGCAATGACGTTACAAACCTAAGTAGGTATGATGACTGTAAACATCTAATAACAGAGCAGCAATGACATTACAAACCTAAGTAGGTATGATGACTGTAAACATCTAATAACAGAACAGCAATGACGTTACAAACCTAAGTAGGTATGATGACTGTAAACATCTAATAACAGAGCAGCAATGATGTTACAAACCTAAGTAGGTATGATGACTGTAAACATCTAATAACAGAGCAGCAATGACGGTACAAACCTAAGTAGGTATGATGACTGTAAACATCTAATAACAGAGCAGCAATGACGTTACAAACCTAAGTAGGTATGATGACTGTAAACATCTAATAACAGAGCAGCAATGACATTACAAACCTAAGTAGGTATGATGACTGTAAACATCTAATAACAGAACAGCAATGACGTTACAAACCTAAGTAGGTATGATGACTGTAAACATCTAATAACAGAGCAGCAATGACGTTACAAACCTAAGTAGGTATGATGACTGTAAACATCTAATAACAGAACAGCAATGATGTTACAAACCTAAGTAGGTATGATGACTGTAAACATCTAATAACAGAGCAGCAATGACGGTACAAACCTGAGTAGGTATGATGACTGTAAACATCTAATAACAGAGCAGCAATGACGGTACAAACCTAAGTAGGTATGATGACTGTAAACATCTAATAACAGAGCAGCAATGACGTTACAAACCTAAGTAGGTATGATGACTGTAAACATCTAATAACAGAGCAGCAATGACGTTACAAACCTAAGTAGGTATGATGACTGTAAACATCTAATAACAGAGCAGCAATGACGGTACAAACCTAAGTAGGTATGATGACTGCAAACATCTAATAACAGAACAGCAATGACGCTACAAACCTAAGTAGGTATGATGACTGTAAACATCTAATAACAGAGCAGCAATGACGTTACAAACCTAAGTAGGTATGATGACTGTAAACATCTAATAACAGAACAGCAATGACGGTACAAACCTAAGTAGGTATGATGACTGTAAACATCTAATAACAGAGCAGCAATGACGTTACAAACCTAAGTAGGTATGATGACTGTAAACATCTAATAACGGAGCAGCAATGACGGTACAAACCTAAGTAGGTATGATGACTGTAAACATCTAATAACAGAGCAGCAATGACGGTACAAACCTAAGTAGGTATGATGACTGTAAACATCTAATAACAGAGCAGCAATGACGTTACAAACCTAAGTAGGTATGATGACTGTAAACATCTAATAACAGAACAGCAATGATGGTACAAACCTAAGTAGGTATGATGACTGTAAACATCTAATAACAGAGCAGCAATGACGGTACAAACCTAAGTAGGTATGATGACTGTAAACATCTAATAACAGAACAGCAATGACGGTACAAACCAAAGTAGGAATGATGACTGTAGTGTAAACATCTAATAACAGAACAGCAATGACGTTCTCAAACTACACAGTTATTCAATCTCTCATGCACTGAAATGTCACCAAACTAAAATAACTTTTTTTACCCACATTCATCTGCCCAATTTCGTAGGTGTTGTAGTTTTTATAAAATCATTTCCAGGTTGCTATTGATAACAGAAATGTCAACAAACGTGTCTCATGCCTGAAATGTGACATTTTTTACTGATGTTTTTCACTAACCCATTTAAAAAAAATTTGATGGCCATTTGTAACGTTTACATTTCCCCACAACAGAGCTCTTGCATCTGCATTTGTAATGATACATATTTCTATCTATTCTGTTTATAAATTCAAACAGATGTACCCTATCTGATAGTGACAGCCTCATATCAACAAAGGCATGTTTTTACAAACCAAAAATACAGGTCAAATTGCAATGCACTGAACCTCCGTAATAGGGGACAGATAACTTTTTTCTATTGATGACAATGTTAACATTTTAATGTTGTTTGCAATCAGTATTTTGAATCTTAATATTTATTCTTTCATCAACCTGCTGGAATGAGCCAAATTCAAAAGACAAGACGCTCCCAACCAATGGCATCCAAACCCCTTCCAAACCAACTACAGTGTCATGTCCCACTCAGGGGATCCTACCGTCACTGATATGTGCATATTAGCTATAGCTAAGCATGCTTTTAAACGTTGTGGCTCTTTGACTGTATTGGTCGTACATTATACCCTAACAATTATGTTTAACCTTCATGCCTAGATACCATTAAATCACCTGGTCACATCAACTACTTCACCTGTATAGCTGCATCGCTGAATCGTTGCTGATTGAACTCTTCCTCTAACTTATCCCACAGGCCTCTGCTGGTTTTGTAACTGGCCATGAGGGAATCAACACACAAGTTGACACTCACACAAAATAAAGATGACACACAAGAAATGTTCATTGTGAATGGTTGGGTGTTGGAACAGCATTGGCTGGCATGTGTCTATGTTATCTATTTATCTGTAATGATGCACTAAGTTGTGTTCTCACTAAACAGACTGTGACCAGTCTAAGCCAGGTTACCACTGTTGCTATGTGACTTCTGACAAGACAGCAGCAGTCACAGGCCTCGCAAAGAACAAGCCAAGATGTCTTATGGAACGGGCTGGCAGGTGTTCAATATAGTATTGGATTCGGACTGTAATATTAATTACTAGCTGAGTTGTCCGGCGTTGCATGGGAGAAATGGCAGCCATTGCACGACTCCTTGCACTCCCCAGTCAAGTTTTGGTAGGGTAGTGCCAATGGTAATGACAACCTTATGCCCCAAAAATCAAAATCATGTACAACTGCCAGTTACACAAAGTGCTTCAGCCCCATACATGTCAAACTGATGCAGACATGAGGGAACATACAGACATACAGAATCACAAACTACTTTATATTTTATGTGTTCTGTTGTTACCATGGAAACGGAGAGTCTGGAAGAAAAGCAAGACTCACTGTACAGCTTGAGCAGAAAAAATGCAAACAAATCTTATTGAGATGTGGCTCCCTTTAAAAACTTGGAGGAATATGCCACAATCAACCTAGATATGTCTAGTTTACATTACCTCTTGTATCTGAATGTAAAGAGTACTCACAGCAATAACTGGTTCCCCTGTACCGATATCTTCTGCACTAATAATAATAATATAATATACACTTCTATTGCATTAAAATCCTGGGGAGACCCAAGCTCGGCAGCGCACCAAAATAAAAGGGGCTAAGCAGTTCATAATCGATAAGCAGTTCCAGTTGTAAACAGTTAGATTTGTACACTGTACCATCCTGCATCTATTTTCTATGCACTGCTTCTCAAGGTAGCAGTAATTTATTCTATCACACAGAAGGTACACAGATACCTAATAAACATAAGTTTGTGTTGACATTTTAATGGCTTTGTATTCAGTCTGACAATACGTACAGCGCAGATCTACATGACAAAGACAGTGCTTTCAAGTTGCACCTGTGGCTAATTTTAGCATGTCCCATTTCTTTTGATAGTATTACTGGATGCAGTGGTAGTAATTTATTAAGACCTTGACAACCTAAACATATACAGGTAACACAAGAAAATAATAGAGATAATTTTCTCACAGCTCTAAATTTGCACCCATTTCTTTTAATAGTGGCCCGGGATATAACTTATTCAGACCAGCAGCTTGACAACCTGAACTATACACGTAACACGAGAACTGGCATTATAAAAACAAAAAGGGCAAGATGCAATTGAATAACAAATTATATTTAATTAAACATTGGCCACAATAAATGGATGAGAGCACTGCACATAAGTTTCCAAGAAATTCTTATCATTACCTGTGTTTGACCAGTGACAGTGGGTCCACAACCAATTACAGTTAATTTCCTGTATGCGAGCTCCATAGATTTCTTTTTTAGCAATTATTATTATTGGCTAACAAAGCAACTGAAAAATCAGCTTTTCAACAGGTTGATCTGCCAGGGGTATTGATGTAGTCAGAAGCTCCTGGTAGTGAGGGTTGATCTGCCAGGGGGTACTGATGTAGTCAGCCCCTGGTGGCGAGGATTGATCTGCCATGGGGTACTGATGTAGTCAGAAGCTCCTGGTGGCGAGGGTTGATCTGCCAGGGGTACTGATGTATATAAATATAAACCACAAAAAAGTGAAATAGTGTGGCATGCCTACCAAGTAGCAGAAAAAGGTATCTATGGCTGGCATAAGAATGCTACCAGCATACCTTCGAATAATAATGATGGCAATGTATACTTAAAGGGAACATTTCACTACCTAAACCACTTGTCACAATTGCTAGTTGTTAACACGGACAATTGTATTCTGCAATATGCATGCAGGACTGACTGAAGAAATAAACCATATCAAAGACTGCAGTTTTTAGGTACAATAAGGCATAGTAAAAAAGAAACCATACCATTGAAAAAAGAGATTTTGCTTCCTGTCTGTTTCTAGTCAATTTAAAGGTGCTTAATCAATTTGATTTTTTGGAGCCTCATTTCAAATTAATTTTGTGAAAAATCAAACCTACCTAGTATCCACTGCAACATGCTAGCTCGTTTGTGCAACTTTTGTATGTAGTTTTTGTGAAATTATTAGACAAACTGTTAAATTAGTTAATGCTTGTTCAAGCATTAACTGAAGTGAAAATCAAAATGCCGAAAAATCACGATTTTCTTCCTTGGTGAAATTTGTTTAACTGTCATGTGATCAGAGAGAGGATGGCAGTCACGCCCATGATCAGCATTGACCCATACACTGTTTACCATCTTGGATATCCACTATTTTGATCCTTACCAGATCTAACAACTGAAGTAAATTCTTTTGATGATTTGAAAAAAAATAGGCATTTCTTTAATGAAATCGACTGCGGATGTTACACAAACTATTCACACACTACATATTTGGACACCAATGAACCGGATTTGCGATAGGCTAAATCAGTTAAGTAATTTTCTGGTGTAACACATATGTGCCATATTCCATTTACATAAATGTTTCTATTCATCTGCCATTCCCACTAAAAAAGTATTGTCTTTGCTAATTTGCAGTAATATACATCACTGGCATGTTCAATATTGCATCGGAAAAACTACAGCTTGTCTTTTAGTCAACCACAGTGAGCATCTAAGACATGGTGACCATCTTCGAAACAAATAGCAAAACATCCATAAATAGTAAATAATTAGGGCCTCCCTCTTCCTTAAAAAAGTCCAGACGAAAAACTAGTTTCTTTTTTTACTAGGCCTTATACAATAATCTAACACTTACAAAAGGCTAACTGCTAATTATGTGGTGAGAACCACGTGGTGCTTACAGTTCGGTGAAACCATCGCTTGACACTTTTTGTGGTATTCTTATGTCTAGGACATAAAACTTGTCCCACACTGTGCGTCAGCTTACCAAGCACACTATCTAGTACTGTGTGCGTGAGCGAGTTTATTTTTTCGAAACTGTATACAAACATACAAAGTAAACAAACGAAACAAGTGTAAACAGGTATTTTGTAATACAGTTTCAGGTTAAACAGCCGAGCTTTATGGCTGTAACCAGTTAGGCAAGCACAAAATAGGAAAAACAATTACGGTTGAATATATATAACTGGTCGCTGTCAACCAATGATAATTATATCATCTTAATGATAAATAATAATTTGCACAAGATGCGATCAGGCTAAATTACAAATAAAGTGAAACAAATAGGTGAAGTTACCAAGTCTAAGATAACAGGTAACACCAATGAATCATATTAATAGAAAATAACAGAAAAAACGGTAGAAGAGATAATAAGAAAATGTCATAACCACTTAAAACACATGCCTTTAATGCAGATGCAAAACTTTTTATATTAGGTTTACTTTTAATATCATATGGAACTTTATTCCAGATCACTGGACCTTTACATAATAACTGTTCGAAGATCTAACAGTAGAACTACTTATCGGACGAATATATCTAAGTTGCCTTGTATCATGATTGTGAATGTCATGTGTAAATGTAAAGGTGTTTGAAAATTAAACTGGTAGGCTGCTATGAACATAACTGTACATAAATTTTGCAATTTCAGTATGATAGATATCCTGCAATTTTATTAAATTTAAGTGTGTAAAGAGGGGATGAGTGTTCATGGAAGCTTGTTTGAAGAATAGCACCAACATTTTTGCATGCTAAACAAATTTGTAGTGTGGACTTTATATGTAGATTCCCACAGAATTATTCCGTACGTCATTAAACTAAAGTGTAATAAATTAGTTTTAGGGAGACAACTGGAAGGAAGTGGTTCACTTTATTTATTGCACATAAAACACTTGTTAGCTTTTTCTGCATGCATTTATGTGTTCCCGCCAATCCAGTCTCTCGTCAATATAGAGGCCTAGAAATTTAATACAATGTGTGGGCTTAATTATCGTATTAGACATCGTTAAAGCTGTTTCTTCCGTTTGGACTGGATGGATCTAGAAAATAACATATATTTTGTCTTAGATACATTTAAAGATAGCTTGTTTGCATGAAACCAATCAGGTAAAACTTCGAGTTCTTTGTTAATGTTTCTGTATAGATCATTAATTAGTTTTCCACTCATGTACACAGTGGTGTCATCCACAAATAATATGGATTTACTCTTGTTTAGACACAAAGGTAGATCATTTGTATATAAAATAAACAAGTGCGGACCAAGGACAGACCCCTATGTGACACCATACGTAATATCACGGGGAAGCGAAGTACTGTTATTACAACTAACATATTGTTTTCTATTTGTGAGATAGCTTTCGAACCATTTGAGTGGAGGACCCCTTATCCCATAAAAATCAAGTTTATGCCAAAGGATTTGGTGGTCTATTGTATCGAATGCTTTGCTTAGATCAAGGAAAACACTGGGGACTGAATCTGTTTTTTCTAAGGCGTTACCAACGTCAATAATAAGGGATGTTGCGGTATTGGTGGTAGAGTGTTTCGTGAGGAAACCATACCGATTCTCATTGAATATATTATTTTTCTGTAGAAAGTCATAAGTCCTACTATGTGCCACCTTTTTTAATATCAGAAATAGTGGGTACCAATGATATAGGTATATAGTTGGAAAATTTTATTTTGGCTTTTGACTTGTAGACAGGTATAATTTTTGCAATTTTTATTTCATCTGGTACAATACCTTCACTTAAGGATTTGTTTATCAAAATAGCTATGGGTAGGGATATTTGCTCGGCAAGTAATTTAAACAGATGGGGACTGAGGTTATCGTGACCAGAACTTTTCTTAGGTTGAAGAGACCATATTATTTGTTTAATTTCGTTTGCATCATTGGGACTCATAAACATACTTCTTGGATTTTTTGCTGGACATTTTTGTAAGTATCTGGTGAACTGGTTTTTGGGAGCAGGGATTGCATTAGCATAATTAGGACCAACATTTGTGAAGACATTACAAAATGTATTCGAAATTTGATCAGGATCAAGAGTTAAGTCAATTGTTATATTTAAAACACGTAGGAATACAGCATTTGTCATTGTGTTTCCCTATCACAGTTCTAAGCAAATGTCACGTCTTCTTAGAGTCATTTTTAAACGTGTTAAGCAGATTTGCATTGTAAGTTTTCTTAGCAGTATGTTTTAATTTATTATAAATATTTCTGTAGTTAACATAATGAATATAAGAAGGATGCACCTTGATTTACCAATACATTTTCGATAAAGTTTATTGCATGTTATGAAAGATTTCATTAGACCTTTGGTCATCCACTCATTCCGGACTACATATTTGGATTTAATGTTTACAGTCTTCTCAGGGGCGAATAAATCAATAACATCGTTAAGTTGCTTCGTAAATTCTTTAAACGCGTTATTTAAGTCTAACTGGTATAAATATGTCCAATCAATGTTCCGAAGAGCTGAGGTTATATGATGAATGGCTGTTTCGGATATAGGTCTGTGTTTGAAAATTAGCGGTTCCCTTTGTTTTTTGTGAGGTTTCTGTTTACCAATCAAACAAAATATAGGCAAATGGTCAGATATGTCACAGTAGATTACCATGGAGTGAACATGTGAATTGGTATGTCTCACATGTTATCTGTAAGGGTTGCAGATGAGTGGGTAATACGTGTTGGTTTTGTAATTGTGGGAATGATGTTAGCAGCAAGATATATATCTAGCAGGTCACCTGACGGTTTGCATGAATCAATCTTAAGATAATAAAAAAAATTTTCTGTACAGTGTACCAATTATAACCTGGTGGTTTTATCGTCAAAGTTTATTTGTTACTGATTCATAACGTTGTGTGGATAAAGCTACATTTGAATTTGGAGTGCGGTATATCTCGCCAACAACTGTAGTTAAGCCATTTCTACTGGATTCAATAAAAAAATGGATTCAAATTCACCTTCTACAAAATTGCTAAGGTCTTCTCTGAGAATATACTGAATATTGTCATGAATATATATTGCAAAACCACCTTTAGATTTAGCAGGTTATAATTGGGCAGCTCAAAAAGATGAGCACTATCATCATTTAAGAATGTTTCACACAATATAATCAATTTCAACATGTTCCTCAGATATCTGTGACAACAAATTTTTAAGTTTATCAAATTTAGATGTCAGACCTTGTATATTTAGATGAAGTACATTATATTGAAAACATGTATTTCTAAATTGATCAGGCATCACATCATGAACGTCATAATAATTACTGTTTATATTGGCTAAATTAAAAGGATTTGTATTTACATTTTTTTAAGATGTGTGTATCAAACAAATTTCTAGTTCCAAATAATTTCTTAAAACATCATTCATCATGTCTTGACTCATGCTGTCGTACAAATCAACTGCCGGATTATACTCTATGGTAAACATGCTAAGCGCTGATAAAGATACTGTCATAAAGTGTAGTATGCATCTTATATATACCAAAGTCAAAAGCCCAGACACCAGTCAGGTATATGAAACCCATAAATGTGAATGATTATACACTCTAGAATAACATCTAGGGAAATAAATGTCACTTGTATTGTCGTTCCTATATGTCGGCACATAGTTAGAGTAATGAAGTTCCAAATACATATGATTTCTATCAAATTATAGTATAATGCATGAGCAATGACCATAACACGAATGTAATATATAACTTGCAAAGATTAGATTCACCGTGAGTGTCCATGGCTAGCGTCGTGAGAGTTCTCGCAGTTCTTCGTTTGTCTGGACGGTCACCTTCCTGTCATTTTGGAGGAGACACACGATTCGACCGTTGATCATCCATGCAGCTCTTACGTCGAGTGCAGATGTTCAGTAATGATCAACTTAGTGCCTTTCAGCTTGCGTTTGGATGTGAATGTTTTTCTTCTTGATTCACAGCTTGTGAATTTGACGATGATTGGGCGTGGTTTTCGAGTTGCGTCACTGATGTTGAGGTCTGGACGGTTACCCCCTAGACGGTTGCTTCTGTCAATGCAGTCGTGTGTTAATTACAGCCCAAGCTTGTTGTTGCATGTGGCCAGAACCCCTCTGTGGGTGTCTTTGTTTGTTTCCGGTATGCTGTGAAGCAGCAGACAACTGATGACAGCAGCACAAGTATTACATAATGTAGTCATTCCTATTAGCTGGCATGCTCTTAATCCCATTCAACCTAAACTGGAGCAGCTTCCAACGAAGGAGAGCTGACATCCGACTTATCATGTTGTATAAGACCTTACACAGCATAGTCACCCTGGACTTCACCCCTTATACCCCTTGTGAGACCCTCTGACACACCCATTCCAACTCCCCCTAATCACTAAGCAATTCATCCAATACAGCTTCTTACCCTGTACAACAGCCAACAGGAACAACCTGCCAGCCACCGCAGCTATTGCACCAAGTTTGGAGATCTTCAGACAGAGAATCTCCAGCTTGCAACATTAATTCATATTGCATCTTTCATGATATCAATTTTTCCTCTCAAGGTAGCAGGATCCCTTTTGAACTACTTTTAACACCATATAATATTGTCATTAACTTGATGTACCATAAAATAGCACATGGTTTAAATTTGGTAAGAAATTATTTTTTTGGCATAAATTATGCTAATTAGCTGACAATATGGCTGCTGCAACAGTCGAAAAGGGCTCAATTTTCAAACATGATAAAACTTTAACTGTACACAGCAGGGATATGAAATTAACAACAGTCAAAGATAACACATAAAGGCATATTCTGAGGGAAATAGATATTACAAAAAAGAAGTTTTAATATTTTTACATTTATAAAAAAAATTCTTATATTCTAGCGCCTAATTAAATATTCATGCTTAATAAAAAATCACATTCCACCATTTAAACACAAATTCGTTCCATCATTCCTTAGCCAATTATATAAAGAAACAATGCTGAAAAAATCAGAGCAATATCTTTAATGGTGTTGGAGATAACATGTTTGAAGGTAGAACACATTCACGAAAAAATTATAGTTGAGTAAAATGCGTTTAAAGTTTTGCACTGCATTCTTACGGCGCTATATGTAAACCTACAGAAACAGTGAGTTGTTTTATACACTCCATATAATGCATGAGCCCCACTCCCATAGGTATTTCCTTCCTCCTGTTCTTTTTTATCTTGGAAACCCTTTCTTTTCGCTCGCAGCACCTTGCGACGCTTTTTTGCAGACTTGGACGATATAAGTGGTCGATATTACACTGTTGTTACTGATAGAAAACTTACATCAAGTCATCAACACAACATCCAAAATCCATTTGTAACGAGAGCCGTGATTCGTCGGTTTCAAAATGAGCTACCGTCCTTCACAAATGTACTGTTTTTGGAATTATTTTAAAATCTTAAATACAAATGCGTGTATCCAAGGGTAAAATACGTGTATCCGAGGGTAAAATACGTGGCTATGGAACATAAACAAATTCCAGCTTCACTAATTAGGGTTTTTTCTTCTAATTAGAGGCAGTGGGTGGGTTTTTGTCATTTTATACTTGTTTAGCAATAATTAAGCTACAACTATAGTGCATTTAAAAAAATATGTACAAATTCAGAAAAATCACATTTTTAATGGGATCCTGCTACCTTAAATTGCAGTTCTACATGCACACTATCATCTTTTCTCTTTCTTCCAATTTTCTTATTACTTTTTTCTTACATCACTTTAGCATGTGTGCACACACACTGAGTCTATAAGCCTTGTATAGAGGGTTGACTCATACCCGGTAGAAGAAGAAGATAGCAGATCACTTGTAGAAGACTATCAGAAGGCTGACAGACAATTATCACACCAATAAACAGCCCTGGTACATCTGTGAAATTTACAATGCTACAAAGTTAACCTATTATTACTAACTAAGTGCTCATCTTGACTGCCTCTATATTAGATTTATTTTTAAAGCCATAAAAAAGATCACTCCACTGTTATTACTATGAAAAAATAATAATGCCAGGAAGTTTATAAAGAAAGGTGCATCATTCACCAGATGGCCTTTGAAGTTCACTCAGCCGTGACTATGCCTGATAAACCTAGTTACATTTCCCAGAACTCCACTCAACTCAGCTCCTATTTCACTTTCCATTCCTGGACTGGACATTCATATTAATGATCATGTCAGTTTAACAGACGACTGGACATCTAGACTAATGGTCATGTCAGCTTATGAGAAACAATGAAACTGCAATTACTCTAGTCTGTAGGGCCGTCTATGAACTTACACTCTTATAATCAGAAACAAATTAATTCCATTCTAGATTTTAATTTTATAATTATGCCCACATTATTTAAATTTTCACAATAAATTAATAATATGTCATAATTATGTAAAACATAGTTTTATAATCCTACAGTTGACGGCACTGGGCTAGATGGATCAACGGTGGAAGAACACAGAAGAAACAGGTCATCTTGGCTGAAGCCCTCACTAAACAACTTACAGAACTCTGTGTACATACCGGGTAACTACCCTTACCAGTGCATAGAAACAAGACTAGCACTTTCATCAACAGCAAACGTTAAAATGTGCAGATTCCTCCTTTATGATGCAAAATTAAACTCAATGGATCTGTCGAAACAACTGTAACTGAGCAGACATTGATGTTCACAGGAAATTGATCAAGTCCACGTGCAACCTAACGTTTTTTTCAACGATTAGCATATCTTGTAATATGGGTCCATGAACAATACATGGGTTCAGCCTATTGTTACGTTTCCCATTGGTGACCATGTTAACGTTTTGCACGATTATAAGAAAATGGAACCATCAAAAATTCTTAAACTTCTTTCCTGCCGTTGTCATCATCTCAATGACATGCTGGTCGAGTTTTGTCAAAATCACATATTTCTAACTCTTTTAAAACGGCTGAACGTGCCATGCCCGTCAATATTTACCAATATCTGCATAAATTACTACGCACACGTGCCTTGTGGCAAAAAAATTGCCAAAAATCCTTCCGCCTATTTAAATCATCTAAAAATCCACGGTTACACTTCTAACATGTGTCTGCTCAAATGCAGTTATGTCAGATATGATTTTTTTTAAATTACACATATCTAAAATTACTGTGCCCTACATTCGTCTGTAACAAACCAGGAAGTCTAACTGAGGCATGATCCTACATGGCCAGGCAGCGAAATTTTTTTCCCCATAATTGGTCCTGGCAAGCAGCGCCTTAGGCGGACATGGTTGGCTGCTGAGAATAGTTGACCTCCGAACTCTCTAATTCATAACAGCAATACACGTGTTCAATTGAACCTATGTCAACAATGACACGTGGCTTGAACTTGACCTGTTGAAAATAACGGTAATTTCACTTGCACTTGTTTTGATAAATCAAACAGTTTTTTTGTAATTGTACAAAATACAACAAACACATGAAATCAGCGTGGATTACTCTTAGAATTGTGCCGCCATAAAAGCAGGGACAAACTTTCAGTCAATCAATAATTATTTATTACAATCATATAAAACAAACAAAACAAGCCACGAGAACAATATGAGAAGGTATAACAAACATTATTGCTAACAATATCACTCGATTAAAAAGATTATGTGCCATGAAAGCTTAGACAACAAATATTGACTATTTTGAGAAAACAAATAATAGAACATGGCAAAAAGGCATTCCATGTTTCATGTTTTAATGCCTGTAAAGCTAATTAGAGAAAAACCTGGTCTATGTCAACCAAATATTTACAAGAACTTTTCCAAATTATTTTACAGTTCGGGTTAATAAAGTGACTGATCAATTCACTTTTCTGCAACAAAAATAACGAATATTTTACTCGTATTGAGCATGAACATTATAAACAAATCAACGAGTCTGGTAGCACCAATCTTAAAGACAACCTATATGCACTACACGTGTGTCTTTATTCACATTTAAAAACAAACCAATAAGGATATAACTAATGTTATTGACCATCTTCATGCAAAATGTAGTTGTGGTCAAATGGCATGTTCACAAAATTATTAAACACTGCAAAATTTGAATTAACTGAACAACTAAGAATAATAATAAACCAAACTCAATGATCAAGAAATTATAAGTCAATACTGAGTTATGGCAGACTAATTTACCTATAAAAGTAAAAAATTAATGCTCCATTGGTGCCATAATGTAACATAATTGAAGAAAATATCAAAAAAGGAAAAAGTAAAATCTGGACCCACAAAGCTTCGAACGCGAAACTCTACAACTGAAGTCAGGCGTTTTACCACTGCACCACACAATCTAACCCGAATAAAAGTGACAGCTTCATGATATACATTCATCAAATTGTTTGCTAAGATTAGTATATAATATAATATATCAATGATTTTCAATACTTCCACATATGAAAAACATTCAGAAAAAGGGCCAACACTCACCTGTAGTGCAGTTATTTCTTAAACATTTAGTTTCAAGCAACGCGCTATTTTTTATTTTTTCACCACAAACGCTGGCAAGAGTTCAGAGGTCAGCAATTCTCCGTAGCCAATCACGACCACGCGAGGCGCTGCTTGCCAGGACCAATTATGGGGAAAAAAATTTCGCGGCCAGGCAAGTTCATGAAAAATGCTTGGAAATGGTAGCGCCACCTTGTGGGTGATCATGAACTACTGAGACAGGGATTTACTGAGCAGTCTGAATGGTAATGCCACCTTGTGGATAGTTCTGAACTACTTCTACTACATCTGTTCATCAAAATGATGAACAGATGTAGGGACAGATTTTCCATTTAAAAAAGGCAAATTCAATTCAGTGATAAAAGGCAACAAACATCTCAAAAAAGGTCAATTTTGATGGATTTTCCATTTTTAAAAGGCAAATTCTGTTCGAAATGTGTATAAAAATTAATTTTAGTATAAAAAATGTTTGAACGAGCCGAGCTGGAGGCCTGAACCAACTGAGCTGGAGGCCTGAAGGCTGAACCAACTGCTACCGCATGCACTGTATGGTGGTGGCACGTCATGCTTGGTTCAGCTTCGAGACGTTTAGATGCTAGAATTCAACCTTTATTGTTTAATGTTGTTGTCTACACAAATTGGAGTCTCTATTACAAAAATATAAAACATCAACTCTGTGGATTCTGCCCGTTTTCAGCAATCGTTGAATTTCCATTCGAAAAAGGTGAATTCCGTTTCAAACCAGTTTTATTCAGGGAAGAAGTAATTAAATATACATTAATATCTGAGGCAGAAGCTGACAAGGGCCTTGGGGGTGTTTCACCTCTTCCCCAGTGGAATGTCACAATCCGCCAGGGGGTGCATCCTTGTGTGTGTGCTACGTGCGTGCGTGCATGCGTGCATGCTTAGGGTTCTGTGTGCTGCTCCAGTCTAATGTCTTTGTTGGCTGGATGGCACAAGTGGAGAGGTATCACCAAAGACCTGACTATTTGATTAGAACATTCATGTAAGGTACTACACAACAGAATCTGGACTCGGTAACAGCACTAGTCAACTAGTTAATCTCCTGTCACTGAAAGCAAACAAAGCTATGTATTTTCAGGTTGTAGCTCACCATTAATAGTCAATGGAAGATAATTAGTTACTGGTTACGCTGTGCCACATTGCTAGTGTTACAAATCTCACTGGAACTGGCTTTGTATTCAGAATCTGTCCGTGCTTTGCAAAATCCATACATGCAAACGTTATAATTAAAATCTGAAACATGAACTATATGTAATTAAATAAATAACATTTTCATTCAGCATTGCCGCCTTTTTAGATGATGTCAGTTTACAGCTGCATGTGAATAAATAAATAAAAATCATCCATAACCAATTAACAATGTTTGTTTTATGTTGTATTAGGCAATATCTGCATACAGTAAATTTATTTATTAAACACTGTAATTATTAAACACTGTAAAAACTATGTCACTGATTTACTGCAACTGCACGGAGACTTCACACTTTTCGCCAGAGTTAGTAAAAATATTTAATGGTCATAAATGCCTATAGGACACAGAGAGCAGGCATGTGTTATCAACTCACACAAACATTGAAACAATAGTGCTCAGATTTATTTTTTATAAACATTTACTAAATCCAAAAAGCACTTCTACGACTGAACATGTTTTTGTTTCAATTTGGGTCAAATCTGATCTCCCAAACTGCACCAATTCAGTTATAAAATGGTTAAAACCAGAAGGCATCAGGCATGTTATAGGTGTGCTATCTTACCAGCAGGCATCATGCACGTTATAGGTGTGCCAGTGCTATCTTACCAGCAGGCATCAGGCATGTTATAGGTGTGCTATCTTACCAGCAGGCATCACGCATGTTATAGGTGTGCTATCTTACCAGCAGGCATCAGGCATGTTATAGGTGTGCTATCTAACCAGCAGGCATCACGCATGTTATAGGTGTGCTATCTTACCAGCAGGCATCACGCATGTTATAGGTGTGCTATCTTACCAGCAGGCATCATGCATGTTATAGGTGTGCTATCTTACCAGCAGGCATCACGCATGTTATACGTGTGATATCTTAACTTCAGGCATGTTATTTTACCAGCAGGCATGCAATTTGGACAAATGTCACCAAGGCAGTGTGTATAAAAAAAATTATGGTCATTAATTCTTTTTTATAACTGTTTTAACAAAAAGTGAAGCAATCCAAAATCTACGGTAATGCCAAAATAAATGTTGGTCTATGCAGCCATGACTTATCACAGGCACACACGCACAATGTTAGCATGACTACAACTTCTATTCTTGGCATGACCCGGTGGTTCCACTCTGTGTACCACAGGAGTCCAAGGAGATATGATCAACTGATCTGGTGTTCTGCTCTGCTGTCACAAAAGGCCCACTGGTAATTGAGGCACACCACAAGAGCATGCCACATACCAATACTGCAGCCATTTTATGAGCCACACTTCTGTAACAAGTCTTCTTCATAGTGACTGGGGAGTCATTTGGTACAAAGTACAAGTTTGTGGATCTGTGAAACAAATTAGCCAGGCATGAAAGGAAAGGAGAAGCTAACTACAACTGGCCGTCGTATACACGCTGTACATATGTTCTGATATATGACATACATATGTACACCAGCGGCTGACTGCAGGTAAAATAGATCTCATGGATGATTGCTCACAAGGTACAAGAGGTACTGTGGCAGACTGTTTATATGTACAATGATCATATTTTCTAATTGGCGAGCTTTGTAAGTTGGCACCTTTAATGGACACGCTGTCAGACAACTAATCTGCTTTTGTTTCTAGTTCACAATACAAAACGATATCATCTAACCCCAAAACAAAGATGTGTTAGGCAATGTGAGCAAATGCTCGTTTTCCACTTCGTTCAAGCAGTTGTCCCTTGAGCAACTGTGCTGTGTAAGCCTGCAAGTGAACAACCCTGAGTAGTGGGCAAACTTCAGGTAAGCAATTGCCTATTTTCCTATTTAAATAGTAATCAAACGACAATTGCTATTATTGTTGAGTTGAAAGAAAGTAAACAGAAAGACTGAGAGAAACAAAGATTATTAGAGCAAGATCACTAGCCAATCAACTTGTGTAATTAGTGAACTGTAACACACACAAACATATGTATATGTATATGTATATATATATATATATATATATATATATATATATATATATATATATATATATATATATATATATATATATATATATATATATATATATATATATATACAATACCACTGTAATAATATAGTAATAATAATATAGTAATAATAATATAGTATGAAAATAATTACAATATTGCTTTCTTGTAATACAATAACAACAAGTGTTCTCATTAAGAGGCAGCCGGCGGCCCAGTGGCACGTCTACTAATAAGACTGGGTTAGCTCTGATGTTGTCAACTGTTTATAAAGCCATTTTGGCTAAAGCCCTCCATTTGTTTGCCAAATACAAATTGCTTTAGCCAAATTTGCTTAATGTGCTTCAAGACAATAACAAACGCTCGTGTATCATGCATGCTTTTCAATGCTAAAATTGGCCCAAATGGATAATTTGTTTAGCCAAATCCAATGTCATGTGGCCTATAGCCCAAATGGCCACTGGTGGCACTAGCCCAGGCCCTTAGCCAGGGACCCATCTGCCCGTCTTGAAGACGGGCAAATGTCTTACCACGACGGGTAATATAAAATAAAAGACAGGTTTTTCTTTTTACAAGATGAGATTTTTTTATAATAAAATTGTTTGAATGGTTTTATTGACTCTTAGACTTAGGCTTAGCGCACGTGGTTGTGATTTGACAAATGTTGTCGGCGGCAGAATAGTGAATACTGCTGATATATAAGACTACATATTTTTAACCTTGACATCGTTGGAAAATAATGATACTGCGTTTGATCTATTTGTTGTAATCGTGTATGTCATTGGTTGGGAAACGCGTTTCTGTGGCCTTTCTCAGTGCATATCCTTTGGCGCTCTCATTTGAAGAAACAATCCCGTGACCTGGATGTCGTGGAGCAAGTTCAAAATGGCACCTGCCAAGCGAGTGAAAGGATGCAATATGTCAACGTCAGATTTCACGACAATCGATGCCTTTTTTGTAAACGTGAATAAAAGCAGCTTCCCTGAGATTGTCCATAAACAGTCTGAGTCAGCATCCTTTGTTACGTTGGTGGAGATCCATAATGTTGATGTGCCTGCTAGTAACCGAGACGCTACTGTATTGTCGCCCACCGCTGGCACTCTGCAGTCGCCAAGCGCGATCGTGGTCGACTTCTAAACTGAGTCTGATTCGTGCTTCGATTCACTTACATAACCGGCGTGTAGGCACTACTATTGGCAGCAGTTTCCTGGTTCCTCAACTCAAGCGGCAGGCAAACCACGAATGATTAGGCTGTGCACAGTGTAGTAAATTCATATATTTTTTTCCAATACTGGCAATAGCCAGGCAATACTGGATCTGGATGGTTGCTGTTTTTTTTCAAAGAATATTTCAATGTATTACTTTCAAAACCAATTATGTTACTAAGTGCTATGTCTTACACTTACACATAATGAGCATAAATTTTGTAAGGCTAGATATAAGCTTTTTATAGTTTGCTCATATCTTAACCCAGTTTTTATCTATTTTATTTTTATTTGTTGTCTTGTTTTACTTTTAGTGTCAAGCATTTGATTTTTGAGTGTGATTGTAATCATATTTGTTCATAGTAGACATATTTGCATGCATGTACTTACAGCCTTAAGATGCTTCATTCTTCAAACATTACTTCCATGTTTATAAATTTTCAAGTTACTTTTTCATGAACCTTCATATGTTGGCTCTTCTTCTATTAGTATTACTGTGCAGGGGATAACGCCAACCTCGCTGCACAGCTAGTAACACTCGACTGGGCCAATAATGGTTAAACCGGACTTGGCCTGCCATTGAAAAAACCTAATTCGGCCAATAATGGCTGTCATTTGACATTTGCTCAGCTTTACCAGTGCAAAAACAAAATAGGCCAATAACAGCTGTCACTATGTCAACCAGCATTGACTTCCCATTGAAAAAATCTTAATTGGGCCAATAATAGCTGTCATAGATGGGAACGGCTTCCACGGAAGCGATTTGCGCATTTAAGGTTTTTTAGAATGTTCAAGACTGGCAAAATTTTATTAGCCTAGTAAGATTATCAAGCCATCTACGTATCCAAGAATGTTCACCGTACAATAAAAAAGCCATAACAAAATATGAAAAAAACTTCTCTCTAGCCTTATACATTTAATCATGAAACAACTGCCCATTTATCAAATTTCACGTCAGCTTTTGCAATAACAGTAGAAGCGGTATGCAATGAGCGCTTGTCTGCCGATTTCCAATGCATTTGAAATATAAAAGATACAGAAACTCGCCATTCTTTGTTTTTGCTGGCCATGAATAACGCAAAAAAATTTTGTTTTATTAAGTATACTTATAATTTTGACATTTTTGTGGGGCCAGTTCAAACCCACCTGTGCCGGTTCAAAATAGAACTGGGACAGTTAAAAAAATCTTGGCCAGTTCATTTTCTTGCTAATTTCAGACACTGCTATGATTGAGATATATATATATATATATATATATATATATATATATATATATATATATATATATATATATATATATATATTGATGTGTGTGTGCGTGCGTGCGTGCGTGCGTGCGTGCGTGTAAACTGGCCCAGACACTGCTTTGAATTAGAATTTTAATAAATATAAACCATACCAAATATTGTTGTTCATTTCTTATAACTAACAGACCAATAAAATAAAGTAATGAATTTAATAAACATTTCAATTTGAATTTTATTTGTAAAACAATTATAACTGTTGAAAGCAACATGTCTGATGATGACATTTCACGCGCACTGCCACTGCCCTGGGCCTGGCACAACCACAGGCAAATATATGCCATCCAATTCACTTTCACAGCAAAATATCACATTAATCAGAATGTCCTAGCACATTATATTGTCTATCAGATTGTCTGCCTCCTTAGTATCACCAGAATTAAGTAAATTGGTGTAATATGCTTCAAAAATTGTTGAACTCTACGATTCTCACACCTTTGTCGATAGCTTGCACATTTTGGCTAACTTAATCGGCAGGAAGCATTTTGAATCGGCAGCCATCTTAATTTCGAACACTGCATAGAACGGTTTGTTGTTACCACATATATAATATGGGTAACGAAGTACTGCCAAAAAACACTATACAACACATTGATCTTGGTATTCCTATTGGAATAACATTTGGACGAACAATCAAACAGAGAGGGGCGCTCACACCAGAGGTCATTTAATTGGGTTTTCTTTTCCTATGACCAAATGTCTATTCTTAGCGCTATATTTTGTACGGCTGCAAGTAACATGAATGAACGCATGTGTATGATTGGCCAACTGGTCAGCGATGATCATAGAGTGCTGCACACTATAAGATGATTTAAAACTGTTTAAGACGAATCATCATAGATACTGAACATGTTCAATATCTACGATGACCCACAACGCGACAAAAACCCTGTCCATGATAGTCGTAGACCCGTCTTAAAGTGCCGCACACTATATGATGATTCATCTGTGATGATTGCGTTGCATTGCCGTCACATCGTGTATGGCTTGCTTTAGATGTCTTGATTAAGCAATTTATACAGTAACAATGAGTAGTTCTATAACATTGGTGTGGTTTAATTAATTATTATTATTTAATTGTTTGTAAGTAGCACACAATCACTTCACCAGTCTCAGTTTTGAACATCTTTTTCTCAGAGTAATAGTGAAAACAATAAAATACGTCGTAAACCTGCACCAGCTTATGTGTTTGATCAACACTTTATTGGAGGTTAGAGACAGTATGTTGGCATATACTTGTATTTCAACAGTGTTCGAAATTAAGGCGTTTTTATCGGCGGCCGCTAATTCAAAATGTTTCCCGTTGATTCAGTTAGCCGAAATGTGCAAGTTATCGGCCCCACCCTCCTATTGGGTCCGAACGTATAATTGATGTACATTACAGTACTTACTAATCTATGCTAATTCTATATAAAATACAGTTGTGACAAACTACTTCTTCCTTGCCAGTGACAGACCGCACATGCAAGGGAAACCCTATGCATTTGTAACATGGATGCCTATTGGATTCACATTTAATGACGTCAGTATTTTGGGGAATACCAGGAAACACCAATGCAAAGATGGTGGATGAAGTTGCGAGCACCGCAGCTCGAAATGTTTGGAAGGATATTACACCAATTTACTTCATACTGGCGATACTAAGGAAGCAGACAATCCGATTGACAATATAATTTGCAAAGACATTCTGATTAATGTGCTGTGGAATTGCACTTTGGAGGTTTCGATTTGGAGTTAATTGAGAACATGCTAGTGGCAGTGTCACAGTGATACAGACAGTACCAAGGGCAGTGCCACAGACAGTACCAATGGCAGTGCCACAGTGGTACAGACAGTACCAATGCAGATATTACTATTTACACACTACATATTAGAACATCAACAAACCAGATTTGCAATACGCTAAATCAGTTGAGGATGCAGTTTTAACTTTTTCTATTTTTTATGCTTTTCAGCACCCAAAATGAGCATGTAGGACAAGTCCTATGACCACCCTTTTTTAACTGTGCATAGTCCTTCATTAGATAAACAACACATACAAATTTCAGAATGGTGTTCTGTCACTTTTATTTAGGATATTTTTGGTCAATTTGGGAGAAAACACCAATGGCCAGAACAGTCATTTACAGCTGCAATATAAATTAAATGCCACATTTTGGGTGCTGAAAATCATAAAATATAGACAAATTTAAAGTTTAATTATTCTGAAAGTATAGCAACTAGAAGCCTATGCATCTATACCCAATTTGCACTGTCTAGAACTGTTATACTGTACTATCTTTTAAAGTGAAACTTTAAGCAACTGAAAGAACCTCAAAAATTTTTTGTTTTTAAATATTAAATTAACCATTGAAATTTGGATTTAATGTAAAACATTCAAGACAGCGTGCTGACTCAAGCATAATTCCAAATTATAGTCAGATTATATAATAAACAGCAAATAACAAATATCACTCTGAGATTTACATTGTAAACTTTATTATGTCTATGGAGAAAAGCACAAGATCATCAGGGTGCCAATGTATGGTAGTCTCCAAATTATAAGTTCAGAATCAACAGGTGAAATTTGTAACAAAGAACATACTGAACTTTACATTGTACACTGTGGCATCTAGTTTTGTAAATGCAAGACACATCTGATTAGAGTGCTGTCAGCCTACTACAGGCCTGGTCTCCTAATGTAACTGGACTTTAACTCAGGGCTTCTGATTTGAAAAGATAGTTTGTGTGGCTTCACTGCATTCAGAAAGGGAATATCTCAAACACACACAATGTCGTAAAATATTTGACTGTCAGGCTATCTGGTGTCAATACAGCTACACAAGTGTGCGCACTTTGTGCTTTTGTATTAAAAAAACATACAAAACTTTGTTGATCTTGATGCTTGTAAACAATTATTTGTGTTAAATTCATATAAATCAACGATTAAAAAAAAATTATAAATCAATGATTTTTTGGAGTGATTTAAATCAATGATTTAAATCAAACAACCCTGCTTAGACTTAGACTTACTTGGACAGTCACTACAACACACTAGAGTAATCAGTACCTGCAATCATCATGGCCACTATACTGAAAAGTCAATTTTACCAATCTGGCAGTGCGCAAAGCTGACCCCCTTCTTTGAGCTATGCAGTAGGAGCCATGCCTGTGTGTATTCTGTCTTAAACATTTGAAGAACATGTTTTTTTCTTGGCTGGTGGTACCGATTCAATCTCCACCATTTTTATCTCTCTTTCCATTCATGTTGTACTCACATCTATCCGTTTGAGCACAGAAATGTAATGTTGTTTCACACTGGTTAAATTACGAGCAGCAATAGTGAATGACAAATCATGTCACAAATGTAAATGTGTATTTATTTCTATAGCACCATACCTATACAATTGTATTCTATGGTGCTGTACAGAAAACGAAATGGTATAGTAAAAATTTCAAAACAGTAAAAACAAATGCAATAATACAAATGATTATAAAAAAGTAAAGATATTTAAATGACTAAAATTAATAAGTTAGTTATATGCTATGCTAAAATAGTGAGTCTTCAATTTACTTTTAAAAACACTGACATCGCTGCTACTGCGCACATCTTCAGGTAGGGAATTCCATAGTTTAGGTGCAGCCACTTTAAAAGCACGATCCCCAGAGTTTTCCACTTTGTCCGTAGTATATTGATTGACAGAACCTCTGACGAGATCTCAGTCCATAATGGATGTTTCTAGTTGTCAACATTTCCTACAGATACTGTGGACCACGACCATTTAGTGCATTAAAAGTCAACAAGCATATCTTGTATTTAATGCGGAACTAAACTGGCAACCAATGAAGTTGTTTGAGTGTAGGAGTTATGTGGTCATATTTATCAACTCTACACAACATTCTGGCCAGTGCTTTGCACCATCTGTAATTTCTTTACGAGGTAATTTGGCAAACCGATCAGCAACGCTTACTGCATAAGCTGCCTGACATTCGGATTTGAAATGTTGTTCCATGGACATATATTTATCGAAATAAGCACCCAAATTTCGAACACCTGTGATAACCAACAGCACAACATGCTGCAGTGTATATGCTGCCACCTGTTGTATACAGTGGAAGCTAAATTCGGGTAAAACAGAAATTATTAGTGATCGTCATGACCAATTAAAATCCCGTAATATTTTTATACGTCGCCATAATACCGTAACTTGAGGTGTATTTCCGTAAACATTCCGGAATGGTAGGCAGGTCGGTATACCCATTGTCCTATCATTCTTGAATTTTACATCTGCACCAGCATGTCTACATATTCAGCAAATTTAAGATATATGTGGCTTGTAAACTTCTCAAGTTAGAAGCCCCAGAAAACAGATAAAAGTAATGGGTGCGTTTTTAACGCTAAGCCAATGTTTACATTATAGGGCATTACAGACACAATTTGCACGTAAATGCTTAGTTCTTTTGCAGAAGTGCTCAGGTATGGCTACTTATTCATTGGTTAAAATTTAAGCAAATTCCGAGATATAAATTTCCTGAAAATTTTTTTATTTGATTTGAGAGAAAAATTCTTTATGCTTTCATTGTGTTGTATTTTAACATAAAACATAATTCCATGTACCCACGCAATATTTTTTCTTTAACAAATATTGTGTGTTTGCATATTTTATCAGTCCAAGTGGCACTGTGTTGGGTCAGTGTCTTCTGCAGTCTGTGGCTTATATCCTCGGGGTGCAATCCACAGCACTATTTATATAAAATAGTATATATTATTTTTGTATGTGGAATGATAGAATGCGCTGGCATAGAAAAAATTAGGCAAGAATGCAGTTTAGCGGCGTAAATAAGTTAGGCCAATCTAATTCATGATTACAGTAGGTGTTACATATTTGGATCATTAATTTTTTTTTTGGGTCCAAAAGAAGTTTTAAAGAAAATCCATAAATCAGCTAATAAAAAATACGAATTAAAAAATACGAATAAAAAAAGCCCAACTGTAAAAGATGTTCTTATGATGGCACTTCCTAATCATATGTTCATAAATTTATTATAACATTGACATATTCTGCCGTCATGGACAAAGTGATGATGTATAACAACGAAAACGAAACTGAATCACACTTTTAATTCAGCCTATTTGAGCCATTGAGGCTACTATTCTAGATTTAGTGGACGTTTTGTCATACTCGTTGAATTTTCTTGTATGAATTCGTTTTCATTCTTCTTCAATGATTCACTATTATGCCATAATAACGAATGGTGTTCCACCCAACGAGAGATTACTACATGAATGTCATAAATTAATGCGAAGAGTAACCTACTACTACTAGTACTACGCCTCCGCCTCCGGCGTCTACCGGCTTACACTTACAGTGAGCCGATAGTTATTGCATCGGTTGTTTGTCGTGTTTCTAAAAACTCACCTTGACACCTTTATATGATGCCGCGAATTTCTGCCAGTCTTTATTTTCACCATAATGCATTAAGCTCAGGCGTAAAGCAAGGCACGATTCCGTTTCAAACACAGCCGCGTCAGCTGTAACGTCACTTTCACGCGCAGCGCCAGAGTTCTGTACATTGTTGGCGGTCTCGGCGACGTCGACCAAAATAATCACGTCACTGTTGCTGGAAGAACTTGACACACTGATAACATATGGCTGTGGCTGAGCCATTATTCCAACTTAACCAATGTGCTTAACATCATATGAGACGCGTACGCTGCAAAGATATAAATGTAAGACACATCTATCACCTATTTTATAAAATTTACGCCATTTTGTAAACCTATTGGCCGTGCCACCTGGCGACTATGTGCGATACGAATGTAAACAACTGAATAAACGAATTATAGATGAGGTCAGAAGAGAAAGTCAAAGTCAAAGAGAAAGCATGTTACTACAAACTATGTATACGTTTATTGCATCGCACAGTAGTCGATAAATGCGTTCAAGACGGTGGTAATAAAGGTCAGAACGACGAGAAAACTAAAACAGCAACAATTACTAGGCATATCACTCAAAAAGGCGACAAGGCGTAAGTCCAGGACCAGGGTTGGGTTTCTGAGTCAGAAAAGTATTTCTGACGAGACAATGTCAGAAACTGTCAGAAACTACTTTCTGACAGGTTTCTTACGTCAGAAACTATTAGATACTGTTAGTATAATCTCTCTTATGATGTTTTAATGATTATTGCTCATTATATATGGCCTGTTGGATAGAAATATTTATACACACCTAACTAAAATAATGGAAATACCTTTGTTTCATGATATAAATGATTATGAATTCTTACTGACTACTAGTAAACTTGAAAGGTATAAGTCATTGCTTGAACTGAATGAACAAGCAACTGAATTCGACTTCAACAGTTTTCCCATTCAGAATATTCACACAATGATTATGATAATTACATTAATCTTCATAAAAACTTTTACAATACAATTAATGTAGACTGTTCTTACTATACAGAATCGCAATTTGGTTTCAAATCAAAAAACATTAAAGCTGCTTCCTCAAATGGTTCAGCCCATTGTGAATCCAGTTCACTTATGTCTAGATGTGTAATGTGTGACTA
>OY759264.1:29837131-29952131 GCA_963662155.1 Lamellibrachia columna | reverse complement strand
GTATTTTATGCCACTCCAACAAGCATGATATTAACGTGTAGCTGCAAAGGTGGCAATCATTCATCATTAATGCAAATGCAGTATTTTACGTCATGGTCCTTTACGGCACACTAATTGTGAAATAGAGGACACAGTGTTTTTAAATCGTTGAAAAATATATAAATAATGTAGCAGATTGAACGATAACACTACATGCATAAATATTAATTATATGTACACCTACACGGATGTGTACTACATGTGTATATAAAATTATAAATATACGGACGGGCAAACCGTCCTATACGTAACGTTTAGTCCTCTACGTCACATTACGTTCTCTACGTCACCAATTGTCATCAATTTCAGGGCAAACATATTTAATTTGTAAATAATGATAGCCCAGGCGATTAAACAATTATCCTTACCTTAGGTTACAAAACTTAATCGTTATAAATGAAACGGTCGCATCGGTCGCATATTTTTTCTTTTATGGAATGTTGAGGGACATAAGACAACATTCCACAAGAATCACCCGTACATAATCCACTCCTGGATTATCAAGCAACAAATGTTGTCGCGGTCAATGTTGTAAAAAAGTAAATTAATTTCACGATTTTTACTACCTGTTTTGCGTGACTGTATATTCACCCATAGAGGGCATAACGCCCAAATTGTTACGGTATAATAAGTTTTATTGGAAACTTTACTAAACCGTGCTTTTGAAACCCAGAAACAATAATAAAATCTATCCAAGACATTCGTTGAGTATCAATGTTTAACCCACATTACGTATATCACATAAAACACCCCTTGCACCGACAATTGACTAAACGCATGTGCCCAAATTAACAAACCTGTTGTGATTTTTGCGTTTTCCAATAAATCGCAAACATTTTCCGTGGCATAAACAAATCCAATTCCTTGTGATATAGCATCATCCCAGTTCATTTTAAGTTTTAGTAGAGCAAATCAGCGAACATGTAGGCGTATAACGTGTCTTACGGATAACCGCAAGTTACCACCAATACCTCGTTTAATGACAACATTAAATTAAAAGTCCCTCCTCAATTCGATTCGATTTTTTTTAGTATAATTTCAAATTCATTTTGCTAAATACCAAACCTACCTAGTATCCAACTGCAACATGTTTGCTCGTTTGTGCAACTTTGTGTGTAGGTTTTTGTGTAAAATCATCAGACAAACTACATGTATTACATTACTTAATGTTTGGTCAAACATTAATCAAAGTGAAAATTGAAATGCTGAAAACGCACGAATTTCACCCTTGGTAAAATTCCGTAAATTTGTTATGTGATCGGCGAGAGGATGGAAGTCATGTCCAAGATTGGCATTGACCCACGAAGTGTTTACCATTTTGGATATCGACTACGGAACTATTCACACACTACATATTTGTTCATTAACGAACCGGATTCGCGATAGGCTAAATCAGTTGAGGATGGAGTTTTAGAGTCCAATACTTTTAGTTTTAGAGTCCAATACTTTTAGTTTTAGAGTCCAATACTTTTAGTTTTAGAATCCAATACTTCTGCTGGAATGAGACGTGGGCCTAGGTCTCAATATTGGGCCTGTTGCCAATCGTAACGTGACTGAGCTGTGCAATCACAAACGTCCGACCGTTTCGTGTTAAGACTGCATCATTTAGTGATTCGTTAGTTTTATCATCCTTTGAGCAGCATTCGCTTCGCTACTACTAATCTTAGGTCTGTCCGCCAGAAATCTGCTGCCCTTTCTGACTTTAGCTATGGTTGAAACATGAGCATTAGTTCACTCAGCTGTATAAATGAGTACCTGGCTATAAATAATCATCGCGCAGTAATTGCAGCGTGGCTGAATGCTTCCCATATACGTCGAGTTTTGTGTTTGAATACATAGGGGTGGAGTGTAAAGCGCTTTGAGCGGTCCTACTTACTGGATTCCATACTGTTTATGTCTTGCTGATATTTCTCCATCTGGTTTTCCTCTGTACCATCACCACCGATAGCCAGGTAGGGGTGGTGGAGTGACATTTCTTGTTCGTGACACATTCAAAGTAGAGGTAAAGTAGAGGTCATTCATACACTTCAATACTTATAGGTTTTGCAGTAGTCTTGCAATAGTTTAATTAGCATTGCCAAAAAGGTACGGGAATGATAAATGTGGTAATATTTATTATTTAAACATAGGAAAAGCCACCATATGTATGTATGTATTTGTGTATGTATGTATGTATGTATGTATGTATGTATGTATGTATGTATGTATGTATGTATGCATGCATGCATGTATGTATGTATGCATGCATGTATGTATGTATGTATGTATGTATACATGCAACGCAACGATGTAGGCCCATTAAGCTTACTGGTCGCGGGAAAAATTGCCATGTATAATTAGAACACGCAGTTCTTGAAAACAACCTTTTGCCCAAGAGATTATTATTCTAAGTTTTGTATTAGCATTTGTACAGGATACGCATAAATTGAAAAAGATGAGAAATCAAGATCAAATTGAGTGGGAACTTATCGACAACTTAACGTAAATTTAAACACTACTGCAACAGGTATGGACCGATTAATCTACCAGATTAACTAGTTAAGTTAATCTTGAATTTGTTCAACTAAGCTAACTTTTATTTTTAAAGTTAACTAGTCAAGTTAATTTATTAAGTTAACTTAACTTTTTAACTCAATGATTAGTGTTTGCTGACGTATGAATGACCATGTAAGTAACACGAACACCTTCGGCATCCAAGAGAAGATTCTTAAATAGACTGGCTTAGATCGCACGACCGAAGTCAATGGGAGGTCCACAGACATAAATAGAACACCCGGTAGTAAAACAAGACCGCTGAGCCCTTATCAGATGACACATTGTAAGATACATGCCTCCCTCTTCTTGTCTTCTACGGGGCCGCACGCAATGGTCCAGGAGGCATTTCTCACAACGAAAGATATTTTGATTGTCCGTCGTTTTTGCGCTCGCCAGGTCGAGATTTGTAACTGTACTCACTCGACCAATGAGTACATAGAGTACTACAGAAGTGTAGTCAACGCATTGTTCTACAGGTTCGAAACGATTTTAATCTTGTACATCAGACGGCTACGTACATATTAGCAATATAATCACTCACGATGACAAATAAAAATAACAGTGAAGACATCTATCACTGTAAACCGTAAAGAAAAGTAGTGAATGTAAACATCTCTTAGACACTTAATGTCAAGAAGATTAAAACAAAACATGGTTAAATCTGACCGGTAATTTTGAAGCCTAGGTCCACCCTTACCGACAATTTAGATGCCTAAAAATGTAGCTTGTGCCGGCCGTTGCAATCCCTCCTCCAGGGTATTTATACTCCCAGTTTTCCAAAATCAGACGCCGTCACTAGAGGCGCTGTGATTGCTTAAATACCCAATACGTTTTACTATTGGTCAACTTGTTAAATCCACCCACCCTCTCAACCACTGGACAATGACGTCTGTCAGTCTTCCTTGCCCAGTTTGCAAGTTAAACTTTTGAATTCTTGGAGCTGCGCCAAGTCCAGTGTTCCCAGGGCTCCTTCTCGGTTCCCCAATTACGTTGACCCTCGGGTCAGAGCAATTTAGGAAATGTCAGGATTAAAGGGAAAGCTGAAGTGTCTAAACAGTACCATCAATCTTAGGCACCATATGGATTTTGTCCATAATTATGAACTTGGGTGGTTTAACTATAAACTTTTTAGAAACCTGTTTTTTTCTGTTGCTAATTTAGGCTTAATATATCGACTAAACCAGTTAAGTAGTTAGTGGAAGTTTCTGATACACACTTATCGCTGCATCAAAACATCAAAGGTAAAACACCCTAATATCACCCACCGCTAATGAGTGCGCGCAGCCAATCAGAGCGCAGTAGAGCACCCCCTGGCGGTCGCATCGTAGTCGTGCGTAACCTAAGCGCCCCTAGCGACCGGAGGAGGTGCGCAGTCGGAGCACGAGCGGTGGTTACTAAAAAATAGACATTGGGAAAACCCCACATATCGCTGACGTGGCGTTTAATTTTTTATTTTAAATTCAATGAAAACCTAGGGAAAATTCCACATATCGCTGACGTGGCGGTTATTGAGTATGGTATCAATGAATGAGCGAGCTAATCAATCAGGGTTCAGTACGTTATCGGTGAATGGTATAAAGAGCTGCGATTCGTCGGTTATAGTTTCCGTTATATGTCAATAGTTTAAAATAGTGCGCTCTTACATTTTACCCATAACTCCTACAGTTTACCCATAATTCCTTCAATTTACCCATAATTCTCCAACTGAATAAGAGTACAAGGACATTTTATTAAATATTGGAAAATAATGACACAATATCGTCCACAAACGTTAGACAGAGGAATCTAAAGTCTCTTGCCATACGCATATGTTCGTTATGTCAATATTTTAAAATAGTGCGCTCTTACACTTTACCCATAACTCCTACAGTTTACCCATAATTGCTACAATTTACCCATAATTCCTGCAATTTACCCGTTCACAGAGCTATAAAAAGAACGGGACTGTAGTTTCATACGGATCGTTTTACTCACAGACCCCTTATATTCTGATTGACCAGGCGAGGCAAACTATTACCAGGATTAAACCAGTCTGGACTTCCGCACTGTGTGCAGTGACACTGCGCTTTACTAAAAGATGAATAATAAAGATGCATTCACTACTTACTGCCTGCAGTGATTCCATCATGCTGTTGTCTTAATTTACACACACACACACACACACACACACACACACACACACACACACACACACACACACACACACACACACACACACACACACACACACACACACACACACACACACACACACACACACACACACACACACACACACACACACACACACACACACACACACACACACACACACACACACACACACACACACACACACACACACACACATATATATATTCACTGTACCCACAGTACAGAGCTAGAATACATGGTCACTGTCCCACAGTACACAGCTAGAATACATATACACTGTACCCACAGTACACAGCTAGAATACATAGTCACTGTATCCAGAGTACACAGAGAAATTACATAGTCACTTTACCCATATATGTCAATATTGTTAAATAGTGCGCTCTTACACTTTACCCATACCTCCTACAGTTTACCCATAATTCCTTTAATTTACCCATAATTCTCCTATTGAATAAGAGTACAAGGACATTTTATTAAATATTTGAAAATAATGACACAATATCGTCCACAAACGTTAGTCAGATGACTCTAAAGTCTCTTGCCATACGCATATTTTCGTTATATGTAAATATTTTTAAATAGTGCGCTCTTACACTTTACCCATAACTGCTACAGTTTATCCATAATTCCTACAATTTACCCATAATTCCTACAATTTACCCATAATTCCTACAATTTACCCAGCACACATATGTAGTGAAGTGTGTTTGTTCGTTCACCTAGCTATAAAAAGAACGGGACTTTAGTTTCATACAACTAGAATATATATATATATATATATATATATATATATATATATATATATATATATATATTCACTGTACCCACAGTACAGAGCTAGAATACATAGTCACTATCCCACAGTACACAGCTAGAATACATATACACTGTACCCACATTACAGAGCTAGAATACATAGTCACTGTCCCACAGTACACAGCTAGAATACATATACACTGTACCCACAGTACACAGCTAGAATACATAGTCACTGTTTCCAGAGTACACAGCGAAATTACATAGTCACTTTACCCAAAGTACACAACTAGAATACGTAGTCACTGTACCCACTGTATGCAGCTAGAATACATATATATATATATATATATATATATATATATATATATATATATATATATATACATACTGTACCCAGAGTACACAACTAGAATACACAGTCACTGTACCCATAGTACACAGCTAGATTACATAGTCACTTTACCCACAGTGCACATATAGAATATAAATTCATACTGTACCCAGAGTACACTGCTAGAATACACAGTTACTCTAACCACAGTACACAGCTACAGTACATAGTCACTTTACCCACAGTGCACATATAGAATACATAGACACTGTACCCACAGTGCACAGCTAGAATACATAGTCACTGTGCCCACAGAACACAGCTGTAATATATATATATATATATATATATATATATATATATATATATATATATATATATATATATATATATATATATATATATTCACTGTATGTACAGTACACAGCTACAGTACATAGCCACTGTATCTACAGTACACTGATAGAATATATATTCACTGCACCAACAATACACAGCTAGAATTCATAGTCACTATACCCACAGTACATAGTACTCAGCTACAATTCGTAGTCACTGTGTCCACAGTACATAGCTAGAATACATAGTCACTGTACCCACAATACACAGCTAGAATATATAGTCACTATACCCAGAGTACACAACTAGAATACATAGTCACTGTACCCACAGTATGCAGCTAGAATACATAGTTACTGTACACAAAGTACACAACTAGAAAACATAGTCATTGTACCCACAATACACAGCAAGAATGCATAATCACTGTACCCACAGTATACAGCTACAATTCGTAGACACTGTACCCACAGTACACAACTAAAATGCATAGTCACTCAATCCACAGTACACAGCTAGAATGTATATTCACTGTACACAGAGTACACAGTTAAATAGAATAATTAGTCACTGTACGAAGAGTACACAGCTAGAGTACATAGAACTGTACCCATAGTACACGGCTAGAATACAGTAGTCAGCTAGATTACATAATCACAATAACCACAGTTCACAGCTAGAATACATAATCAATGTAACCACAGTCCACAGCTAAAGTACATAGTCACTGTACCCACAGTACACTGCTACAGTACATAGTCACTGTACCCACATTACACAGCTAGAATACCTAGTCACTGTATCCAGAGTACAAAGCTATAATACTTAGCCGCTGTACAAAGAGTACACAGCTATAATACATATTCACTGTATCCAAAGTACACAGCTAGAATACATATTCACTGTCCCACAGTACACAGCTAGAATACATATTCACTGTACCCACAGTAAACAACTAGAATACATAGCCACTGTACCCACAGTACACATGTAGAATACATAATAACAGTCACTGTACCCACAGTACACCACTACAATTCATAGTCACTGTACCCACATTACTCAGCTAGCATACATAGTCACTGTACCCACAGTGCACACCTAGCATACAATATTACTGTACCCAAAGTACACAGTTAGAATACATAGTAACTGTACCCACATTACTCAACTATAATACATAGTCACTGTACCCACAGCACACAGCTAGAATACGTAGTCACTATACCCACGGTACACAAATAGAATACATATTCACTGTACCCACAGTACAGAGCTAGAATACATAGTCACTGTCCCACAGTACACAGCTAGAATACATATTCACTGTCCCACAGTACACAGCTAGAATACATATTCACTGTACCCACAGTACACAGCTAGAATACATAGTCAATATATTCAGAGTACACAGCTAAATTACATAGTTACTGTACCCACAGTACACATCTAGAATACATATGTACTGTACCCAGAGTACACAACTAGAATACATAGTCACTGTACCCATATAACACAGCTAGAATTCGTTGTCACTATACCCACAGTACACGGCTAGAATACACAGTCACTTTACCCACAGTGTACAGCTACAATATAAAGTCACTGTACCCACAATACACAGCTAGAATATGTAGTTGCTGTACCCAGAGTACTCAGCTACAGTACAGTAAACAGTACACAGCTAAAAGTCATATTGACTTCATCCACAGTACACACCTAGAATATATAGTAAATGTGCCCAACATTACACAGCTAGAATACATAATCACTGTGCGCACAGTACACAAGTAGAACGCATAGTCACTGTACCCACAATACACAGCTAGAATATATATAGTTGCTGTACCCACAGCGAAACGATGGCCAGACGTAACGTGAGCCGATCACAAGACCTGTGGCCAAAGTACACCCAGAGCACAATACCAGCATCAGGTGCGCGGCCAAGGGTGGTGATAAGAATGAGCACCACAGCCAGAGGAGGGCTATAGAAACCGATCATAGAGTTAATGAGCAGCTAGCAAACATAGTCACTGTATCCAGAGTACACAGCTAAAGTACATAGTCACTGAACCCACAGCTACAGTACCTTTTCACTGAACACACAGTACACAGCTAGAATGCATAGGTACTGTACCTCTGTACACAGCTACAGTACATATACACTTTACCCTCAGTACACCGCTAGAATACATAGTCACTGTATCCAGAGTACACAGCTATAATACATAGTTACTATACCCAGAGTGCACAAGACACAGCTACATTTCATAGTCACTGTATCCATAGTACACAGCTAGATTACATAATCACTGTACCCACAGTACATAGTTAGAATATGTAGTCACTATGCCCACAGTACACAACTAGAATACATAGTTACTGTACCCACAGTACACATCTAGAATACATATGTACTGTACCCAGAGTACACAACTAGAATACATAGTCACTGTACCCATATAACACAGCTAGAATTCGTTGTCACTATACCCACAGTACACGGCTAGAATACACAGTCACTTTACCCACAGTGTACAGCTACAATATAAAGTCACTGTACCCACAATACACAGCTAGAATATGTAGTTGCTGTACCCAGAGTACACAACTAGAATACATAGACACTGTACCCACAAAACACAGCTAGAATGCATAGTCACTGTACCCACTGTACACGGCTAGAAGACATAGCTAGCATACATAGACACTGTACCCACAGTGCACAGCTAGAATACATAGTCACTGTACCCACAGAACACAGCTTTAATATATATATATATATATATATATATATATATATATATATATATATTCACTGTATGCACAGTACACAGCTACAGTACATAGCGACTGTATCTACAGTACACTGATAGAATATATATTCACTGCACCAACAATACACAGCTATAATTCATAGTCACTATACCAACAGTACATAGTACTCAGCTACAATTCGTAGTCAATGTATCCACAGTACAGAGCTAGAATACATAGTCACTATACCCAGAGTACACAACTAGAATACATAGCCACTGTACCCACAGTATGCAGTTAGAATACATATTTACTGTACACAAAGTACACAACTAGAAAACATAGTCATTGTACCCACAATACACAGCAAGAATGCATAGTCACTGTACCCACAGTATACAGCTACAATTCGTAGTCACTGTATCCACAGTACACAACTAAAATACATAGTCACTCCACCCACAGTATACAGCTAGAATGTATATTCACTGTACACACAGTACAAAGCTAGAATACTTAGTCACTGCACCCACAGTAGTCAGCTAGATGACATAATCACAATAGCCACAGTTCCCAGCTAGAATACATAATCAATGTAACCACAGTACACGGCTAGATTGCATTGTCACTGGACCCCGAGTATACAGCTACAGTATAAAGTCACTGTATCCCCAGTACACATCTAGAATACATAGTCACTGTATCCAGAGTACACAGCTAAATTACATAGTCACTGTACCCACAGTACACAGCTAGAGTACATAGTCACTGTACCCACATTACACAGCTATAATACTTAGTCACTGTACACAGAGTACACAGCTATAATACATATTCACTGTACCCACAGTATGCGGTTAGAATACATATTTACTGTACACAAAGTACACAACTAGAAAACATAGTCATTGTACCCACAATACACAGCAATAATGCATAGTCACTGTACCCACAGTATACAGCTACAATTCGTAGTCACTGTATCCACAGTACACAACTAAAATACATAGTCACTCAACCCACAGTACACAGCTAGAATGTATATTCACTGTACACACACACGCACGCACGCACGCACGCACGCACGCACGCACGCACGCACGCACGCACGCACGCACACACACACACACACACAGTACAAAGCTAGAATACTCACAATAGCCACAGTTCACAGCTAGAAGACATAATCAATGTAACCACAGTACAGGGCTAGAATACATTGTCACTGGACCCAGAGTAAACAGCTACAGTATATAGTCACTGTACCCACAGTGCATAACTAGAATACATAGTTACTGTACCCACAGTACACGTATGAAGTCACTGTATCCCCAGTACACATCTAGAATACATAGTCACTGTATCCAGAGTACACAGCTAAATTACATAGTCACTGTACCCACAGTACTCAGCTAGAGTACATAGTCACTGTACCCACATTACACAACTATAATACTTAGTGACTGTACACAGAGTACACAGCTATAATACATATTCACTGTACCCAAAGTACACAGCTAGAATACATAGTCACTGTACACACAGTACACAGCTAGCATACATAAACATTGTACCCACAGTACACAGCTAGAATATATATAGTCACTATACCCAGAGTACACAACTAGAATACATATTCACTGTACCCACAGTAAACAACTACAATACATAATAATAATCACTGTACCCACATTAACCCACTACAATTCATAGTCACTGTACTCACATTACTCAGCTAGCATACATAATCACTGTACCCACAGTGCACACCTAGTATACAATGTTACTGTACCCACAGTACACAGTTAGAATAAATAGTAACTGTCCACAGTTACTATTTATTCTAACTGTGTACTGTGGGTACAGTAACATTGTATACTAGGTGTGCACTGTGGGTACAGTGATTATGTATGCTAGCTGAGTAATGTGAGTACAGTGACTATGAATTGTAGTGGGTTAATGTGGGTACAGTGATTATTATTATGTATTGTAGTTGTTTACTGTGGGTACAGTGAATATGTATTCTAGTTGTGTACTCTGGGTATAGTGACTATATATATTCTAGCTGTGTACTGTGGGTACAATGTTTATGTATGCTAGCTGTGTACTGTGTGTACAGTGACTATGTATTCTAGCTGTGTACTTTGGGTACAGTGAATATGTATTATAGCTGTGTACTCTGTGTACAGTCACTAAGTATTATAGTTGTGTAATGTGGGTACAGTGACTATGTACTCTAGCTGAGTACTGTGGGTACAGTGACTATGTAATTTAGCTGTGTACTCTGGATACAGTGACTATGTATTCTAGATGTGTACTGGGGATACAGTGACTTCATACGTGTACTGTGGGTACAGTAACTATGTATTCTAGTTATGCACTGTGGGTACAGTGACTATATACTGTAGCTGTTTACTCTGGGTCCAGTGACAATGTATTCTAGCCCTGTACTGTGGTTACATTGATTATGTCTTCTAGCTGTGAACTGTGGCTATTGTGAGTATTCTAGCTTTGTACTGTGTGTGTGTGTGTGTGTGCGTGCGTGCGTGCGTGCGTGCGTGCGTGCGTGCGTGCGTGCGTGCGTGCGTGCGTGCGTGCGTGCGTGCGTGCGTGCGTGCGTGCGTGCGTGCGTGCGTGTGTGTGTACAGTGAATATACATTCTAGCTGTGTACTGTGGGTTGAGTGACTATGTATTTTAGTTGTGTACTGTGGATACAGTGACTACGAATTGTAGCTGTATACTGTGGGTACAGTGACTATGCATTATTGCTGTGTATTGTGGGTACAATGACTATGTTTTCTAGTTGTGTACTTTGTGTACAGTAAATATGTATTCTAACCGCATACTGTGGGTACAGTGAATATGTATTATAGCTGTGTACTCTGTGTACAGTGACTAAGTATTATAGCTGTGTAATGTGGGTACAGTGACTATGTACTCTAGCTGTGTACTGTGGGTACAGTGACTATGTAATTTAGCTGTGTACTCTGGATACAGTGACTATGTATTCTAGATGTGTACTGGGGATACAGTGACTTTATACTGTAGCTGTATACTCGGGGTCCAGTGACAATGCAATCTAGCCGTGTACTGTGGTTACATTGATTATGTATTCTAGCTGGGAACTGTGGCTATTGTGATTATGTCATCTAGCTGACTACTGTGGGTGCAGTGACTAAGTATTCTAGCTTTGTACTGTGTGTACAGTGAATATACATTCTAGCTGTATACTGTGGGTGGAGTGACTATGTATTTTAGTTGTGTACTGTGGATACAGTGACTACGAATTGTAGCTGTATACTGTGGGTACAGTGACTATGCATTCTTGCTGTGTATTGTGGGTACAATGACTATGTTTTCTAGTTGTGTACTTTGTGTACAGTAAATATGTATTCTAACTGCATACTGTGGGTACAGTGGCTATGTATTCTAGTTGTGTACTCTGGGTATAGTGACTATGTATTCTAGCTCTGTACTGTGGATACATTGACTACGAATTGTAGCTGAGTACTATGTACTGTTGGTATAGTGACTATGAATTATAGCTGTGTATTGTTGGTGCAGTGAATATATATTCTATCAGTGTACTGTAGATACAGTCGCTATGTACTGTAGCTGTGTACTGTGCATACAGTGAATATATATATATATATATATATATATATATATATATATATATATATATATATATATATATTAAAGCTGTGTTCTGTGGGTACAGTGACTATGTATTCTAGCTGTGCACTGTGGGTACAGTGTCTATGTATGCTAGCTATGTCTTCTAGCCGTGTACAGTGGGTACAGTGACTATGCATTCTAGCTGTGTTTTGTGGGTACAGTGTCTATGTATTCTAGTTGTGTACTCTGGGTACAGCAACTACATATTCTAGCTGTGTATTGTGGGTACAGTGACTTTATATTGTAGCTGTACACTGTGGGTAAAGTGACTGTGTATTCTAGCCGTGTACTGTGGGTATAGTGACAACGAATTCTAGCTGTGTTATATGGGTACAGTGACTATGTATTCTAGTTGTGTACTCTGGGTACAGTACATATGTATTCTAGATGTGTACTGTGGGTACAGTAACTATGTATTCTAGTTGTGTACTGTGGGCATAGTGACTACATATTCTAACTATGTACTGTGGGTACAGTGATTATGTAATCTAGCTGTGTACTATGGATACAGTGACTATGAAATGTAGCTGTGTCTTGTGCACTCTGGGTATAGTAACTATGTATTATAGCTGTGTACTCTGGATACAGTGACTATGTATTCTAGCGGTGTACTGAGGGTAAAGTGTATATGTACTGTAGCTGTGTACAGAGGTACAGTACCTATGCATTCTAGCTGTGTACTGTGTGTTCAGTGAAAAGGTACTGTAGCTGTGGGTTCAGTGACTATGTACTTTAGCTGTGTACTCTGGATACAGTGACTATGTTTGCTAGCTGCTCATTAACTCTATGATCGGTTTCTATAGCCCTCCTCTGGCTGTGGTGCTCATTCTTATCACCACCCTTGGCCGCGCACCTGATGCTGGTATTGTGCTCTGGGTGTACTTTGGCCACAGGTCTTGTGATCGGCTCACGTTACGTCTGGCCATCGTTTCGCTGTGGGTACAGCAACTATATATATTCTAGCTGTGTATTGTGGGTACAGTGACTATGCGTTCTACTTGTGTACTGTGCGCACAGTGATTATGTATTCTAGCTGTGTAATGTTGGGCACATTTACTATATATTCTAGGTGTGTACTGTGGATGAAGTCAATATGACTTTTAGCTGTGTACTGTGTACTGTACTGTAGCTGAGTACTCTGGGTACAGCAACTACATATTCTAGCTGTGTATTGTGGGTACAGTGACTTTATATTGTAGCTGTACACTGTGGGTAAAGTGACTGTGTATTCTAGCCGTGTACTGTGGGTATAGTGACAACGAATTCTAGCTGTGTTATATGGGTACAGTGACTATGTATTCTAGTTGTGTACTCTGGGTACAGTACATATGTATTCTAGATGTGTACTGTGGGTACAGTAACTATGTAATTTAGCTGTGTACTCTGAATATATTGACTATGTATTCTAGCTGTGTACTGTGGGTACAGTGAATATGTATTCTAGCTGTGTACTGTGGGACAGTGAATATGTATTCTAGCTGTGTACTGTGGGACAGTGACTATGTATTCTAGCTCTGTACTGTGGGTACAGTGAATATGTATTCTATTTGTGTACCGTGGGTATAGTGACTACGTATTCTAGCTGTGTGCTGTGGGTACAGTGACTATGTATTATAGTTGAGTAATGTGGGTACAGTTACTATGTATTCTAACTGTGTACTTTGGGTACAGTAATATTGTATGCTAGGTGTGCACTGTGGGTACAGTGACTATGTATGCTAGCTGAGTAATGTGGGTACAGTGACTATGAATTGTAGTGGTGTACTGTGGGTACAGTGACTGTTATTATGTATTCTACATGTGTACTGTGGGTACAGTGGCTATGTATTCTAGTTGTTTACTGTGGGTACAGTGAATATGTATTCTAGCTGTGTACTGTGGGACAGTGAATATGTATTCTAGCTGTGTACTTTGGATACAGTGAATATGTATTATAGCTGTGTACTCTTTGTACAGCGGCTAAGTATTATAGCTTTGTACTCTGGATACAGTGACTAGGTATTCTAGCTGTGTAATGTGGGTACAGTGACTATGTACTGTAGCAGTGTACTGTGGGTACAGTGACTATGTACTTTAGCTGTGGACTGTGGTTACATTGATTATGTATTCTAGCTGTGAACTGTGGTTATTGTGATTATGTAATCTAGCTGACTACTGTATTCTAGCCGTGTACTATGGGTACAGTTCTATGTACTCTAGCTGTGTACTCTTCGTACAGTGACTAATTATTCTATTTAACTGTGTACTCTGTGTACAGTGAATATACATTCTAGCTGTGTACTGTGGATTGAGTGACTATGCATTTTAGTTGTGTACTGTGGGTACAGTGTCTACGAATTGTAGCTGTATACTGTGGGTACAGTGATTATGCATTCTTGCTGTGTATTGTGGGTACAATGACTATGTTTTCTAGTTGTGTACTTTGTGTACAGTAACTATGTATTCTAGCTGCATACTGTGGGTACAGTGACTATGTATTCTAGTTGTGTACTCTGGGTATAGTGACTATATATTCTAGCTGTGTATTGTGGGTACAGTGACTATGTATTCTAGCTATGTACTGTGGACACAGTGACTACGAATTGTAGCTGAGTACTATGTACTGTGGGTATAGTGACTATGAATTCTAGCTGTGTATTGTTGGTGCAGTGAATATATATTCTATCAGTGTACTGTAGATACAGTGGCTATGTACTGTAGCTGTGTACTGTACATACAGTGAATATATATATATATATATATATATATATATATATATATATATATATATATATATATATATATATTACAGCTGTGTTCTGTGGGCACAGTGACTATGTATTCTAGCTGTGCACTGTGGGTACAGTGTCTATGTATTCTATATGTGCACTGTGGGTAAAGTGACTATGTACTGTAGCTGTGTACTGTGGTTAGAGTAACTGTGTATTCTAGCAGTGTACTCTGGGTACAGTATGAATTTATATTCTATATGTGCACTGTGGGTAAAGTGACTATGTAATCTAGCTGTGTACTATGGGTACAGTGACTGTGTATTCTAGTTGTGTACTCTGGGTACAGTATGTATATATATATATATATATATATATATATATATATATGTATTCTAGCTGCATACAGTGGGTACAGTGACTACGTATTCTAGTTGTGTACTTTGGGTAAAGTGACTATGTAATTTCGCTGTGTACTCTGGAAACAGTGACTATGTATTCTAGCTGTGTACTGTGGGTACAGTGTATATGTATTCTAGCTGTGTACTGTGGGACAGTGACTATGTATTCTAGCTCTGTAATGTGGGTACAGTGTATATGTATTCTAGCTGTGTACTGTGGGATAGTGACTATGTATTCTAGCTCTGTACTGTGGGTACAGTGAATATATATATATATATATATATATATATATATATATATATATATATATATATATATTCTAGTTGTATGAAACTAAAGTCCCGTTCTTTTTATAGCTAGGTGAACGAACAAACACACTTCACTACATATGTGTGCTGGGTAAATTGTAGGAATTATGGGTAAATTGTAGGAATTATGGGTAAATTGTAGGAATTATGGATAAACTGTAGCAGTTATGGGTAAAGTGTAAGAGCGCACTATTTAAAAATATTTACATATAACGAAAATATGCGTATGGCAAGAGACTTTAGAGTCATCTGACTAACGTTTGTGGACGATATTGTGTCATTATTTTCAAATATTTAATAAAATGTCCTTGTACTCTTATTCAATAGGAGAATTATGGGTAAATTAAAGGAAATATGGGTAAACTGTAGGAGGTATGGGTAAAGTGTAAGAGCGCACTATTTAACAATATTGACATATATGGGTAAAGTGACTATGTAATTTCTCTGTGTACTCTGGATACAGTGACTATGTATTCTAGCTGTGTACTGTGGGTACAGTGTATATGTATTCTAGCTGTGTACTGTGGGACAGTGACCATGTATTCTAGCTCTGTACTGTGGGTACAGTGAATATATATGTGTGTGTGTGTGTGTGTGTGTGTGTGTGTGTGTGTGTGTGTGTGTGTGTGTGTGTGTGTGTGTGTGTGTGTGTGTGTGTGTGTGTGTGTGTGTGTGTGTGTGTGTGTGTGTGTGTGTGTGTGTGTGTGTGTGTGTGTGTGTGTGTGTGTGTGTGTGTGTGTGTGTGTGTGTGTGTGTGTGTGTGTGTGTGTGTGTGTGTGTGTGTGTGTGTGTGTGTGTGTGTGTGTGTGTGTGTGTGTGTGTGTGTGTGTGTGTGTGTGTGTGTGTGTGTGTGTGTGTGTGTGTGTGTGTGTGTGTGTGTGTGTGTGTGTGTGTGTGTGTGTGTGTGTGTGTGTGTGTGTGTGTGTGTGTGTGTGTGTGTGTGTGTGTGTGTGTGTGTGTGTGTGTGTGTGTGTGTGTGTGTGTGTGTGTGTGTGTGTGTGTGTGTGTGTGTGTGTGTGTGTGTGTGTGTGTGTGTGTGTGTGTGTGTGTGTGTGTGTGTGTGTGTGTGTGTGTGTGTGTGTGTGTGTGTGTGTGTGTGTGTGTGTGTGTGTGTGTGTGTGTGTGTGTGTGTGTGTGTGTGTGTGTGTGTGTGTGTGTGTGTGTGTGTAAATTAAGACAACAGCATGATGGAATCACTGCAGGCAGTAAGTAGTGAATGCATCTTTATTATTCATCTTTTAGTAAAGCGCAGTGTCACTGCACACAGTGCGGAAGTCCAGACTGGTTTAATCCTGGTAATAGTTTGCCTCGCCTGGTCAATCAGAATATAAGGGGTCTGTGAGTAAAACGATCCGTATGAAACTACAGTCCCGTTCTTTTTATAGCTCTGTGAACGGGTAAATTGCAGGAATTATGGGTAAATTGTAGCAATTATGGGTAAACTGTAGGAGTTATGGGTAAAGTGTAAGAGCGCACTATTTTAAAATATTGACATAACGAACATATGCGTATGGCAAGAGACTTTAGATTCCTCTGTCTAACGTTTGTGGACGATATTGTGTCATTATTTTCCAATATTTAATAAAATGTCCTTGTACTCTTATTCAGTTGGAGAATTATGGGTAAATTGAAGGAATTATGGGTAAACTGTAGGAGTTATGGGTAAAATGTAAGAGCGCACTATTTTAAACTATTGACATATAACGGAAACTATAACCGACGAATCGCAGCTCTTTATACCATTCACCGATAACGTACTGAACCCTGATTGATTAGCTCGCTCATTCATTGATACCATACTCAATAACCGCCACGTCAGCGATATGTGGAATTTTCCCTAGGTTTTCATTGAATTTAAAATAAAAAATTAAACGCCACGTCAGCGATATGTGGGGTTTTCCCAATGTCTATTTTTTAGTAACCACCGCTCGTGCTCCGACTGCGCACCTCCTCCGGTCGCTAGGGGCGCTTAGGTTACGCACGACTACGATGCGACCGCCAGGGGGTGCTCTACTGCGCTCTGATTGGCTGCGCGCACTCATTAGCGGTGGGTGATATTAGGGTGTTTTACCTTTGATGTTTTGATGCAGCGATAAGTGTGTATCAGAAACTTCCACTAACTACTCAGTTACCTCCAAATGACTTACTAACATTAGCACATAAAAACTAATTCAATCAAACTGGCCTATACTTTACAACATGATAAAGTGATGCAGGAATTGACCAGTGACATTGATGCTACTGCATGACAAGAACCCATGGGGGCCCAGTGTTTATACTGTACTGCACCCTGTCTTCATCATATATCTATAGATATACAGTACTAATAACAGATTATTACTATATAGCTATATATACCTAATACCTTATTACGTGCACAATCTATCCATGCACCTTGTATATCAAATATCATAACATTAACTATAACAGTAGCACCACTAAACATGATCGAAACTGAACTTTCTGAAGTGCTCTACAAAACGTATTAGCTAATGACTGCAAGTGGTCAAAATCTCATTAAGCCCTGTTGGACATTCTTCTCTAAGGTCCCCAAAATATTCTTTTCCCTTCTTTTTTCCCTTCTTCCAACACATTCCCCAGCTGCTCCACCACAGCCATTTCCACCATCTTTCTCGAATGTGATCTGGCCAACTTGCCCAAAGACACGCCTCGTGTAAAGAAATGTGCTCTCTCATTTAAGCTGTCAATTGTTTTAGTAGGCAACCTTTCACATGGTTTGTCAAACAAATGCATATAATACAATGAATGTTGCAATGTGTACAGAATGAGTTACATGATAGTGGTTCATACAACGATGAAAAAAACGACGACCAAAAAGGAGAGAGCCTCATTAAATGCAGATGACTTAATAAAGAACAAAACTTTTATTAATGAGCTGACATCTATTAGAGTTTAAAAAAAGTTACAAATATGCATACACGCACGCACACATTATTTATAAAACTGAATCCTACCCCTGTAACATTTTATGTTGCAACCAATCAATGTGACTAATGGGAAACACTGAATGTACGTTACCCACACAAAAAAACGAACGTAATATATCGATAGTTCAGAACATTTTCGAAACTTTTATATTCATTCACATATACACTAACACAGCACAAACATTTGCGACATAAATTACCTGAAAATAACGAGATGTTAGATCCTGTCTTCTGTCGATTCGTACAACTGTAAGCCACAAAGGAAATAACCATATTCGTTGTCTCACAACTTTCTCCAGCAAGCCTCCAAAATGTTTGTCTTGAAGAGTTTAACACTAATGCACGTATGAACAACCCAACTGCCCACACTTATAACACAACTGCTGGGACCACCCTCACCCAAAGTATTATTCAGTCTGGTGGCCATGCCCCATTAATAACAAATGACAATGACAAATCTTCAAGTTAACTGGTTCCTGGTGTCATCGTCACTGGCTACTATCCATATAAGTTTATACTTCTCTGGTAGCCACCTCATCTTCATTGCTTTTGTTTTCCTTATATTGTACATGTTGATGGCGAGGAGGAAATAACTTACTTACTTACTAACTTACTTACTTACTTACTTACATATGTTAGAGAACTATTTGTAACATGCTATGTTCACACTATAAACAGTACTACCCTATGTGTCATGCAGTGGATGCAACTGTTTCTGCCGTGCAATGAAATGCCGGCCAGTGGTCCACGCCCGCTTCACGGCAGTGAACTGGCTTATCGCTCTTGTTTATAGGGGGGTGATTAATGATGTAACTCTATGGGAAGGTCACAAGTCAGAACATCTTGAAAGCGACACAAGCAAAACTGTTGCCATGAGGCAGTAACGCGAAAGAGCGATCACGCGCACGCACACCCACACCCACAAGCACGCACGCACCTACACAAACGACGTCCCTACCTAGTGGTTGTCTGCTGTCCTACAGTTGTCTAGCTATAGCGTACATACACGACGACGACGACGACGACGACGACGACGACGACGACGACGACGACGACGACGACGACGACGACGACGACGACGACGACGACGACGACGACGACGACGACGACGACGACGACGACGACGACGACGACGACGACGACGACGACGACGACGACGACGACGACGACGACGACGACGACGACGACGACGACGACGACGACGACGACGACGACGACGACGACGACGACGACGACGACGACGACGACGACGACGACGACGACGACGACGACGACGACGACGACGACGACGACGACGACGACGACGACGACGACGACGACGACGACGACGACGACGACGACGACGACGACGACGACGACGACGACGACGACGACGACGACGACGACGACGACGACGACGACGACGACGACGACGACGACGACGACGACGACGACGACGACGACGACGACGACGACGACGACGACGACGACGACGACGACGACGACGACGACGACGACGACGACGACGACGACGACGACGACGACGACGACGACGACGACGACGACGACGACGACGACGACGACGACGACGACGACGACGACGACGACGACGACGACGACGACGACGACGACGACGACGACGACGACGACGACGACGACGACGACGACGACGACGACGACGACGACGACGACGACGACGACGACGACGACGACGACGACGACGACGACGACGACGACGCGAGTAGACATGCTATCGTAACTTGTAGAACAGAAGTACTCTCGACCTACCACTACACTTAGCCACGTCCCGGGCTCGTGGGAACGACCACCACCCTGGCGTTCGCAGTATATCACATTATGCACCCGTAGGGCACGCTGAGTTCATCGCGGATGACGCCTCCAAATTAACCCCCTCCCCCCGCCGGGCAGCAGGCAAATAACAAGTATGTTTATTTAATAGTGCCTTTATAATTATCTGGCGTCCAGTGTTTATTATTGTATTAACGTTATAAAAAAGAAAACACCGTCTGACTAACACACCGTGTATGTATTGTTTGTTTACGGAATGTTCAAAACATTAATTATTATTTAATTACAAATTCACAGTTCGCAACAGCGTACATTAGCTAAAACCCACAGTTTTCCATCATATGCATCAGTAGCTAGACAATCAATGTTCTTATCCAAAATCTTCAGCGAACAGACTCCGTCACAGCTTGATGAATGGTCCATCTACAACTGTGTGAATCCCAGATGCAGAAACACGTGTGATCTTACAACCTTTGATTAGGATGTCTGCTGATATGTCAAGTGTGTGACACTCAAAGACACAACATACCGTGGCTGATGTGTCAAGTGTGTGACCCTCAAAGACACAACATACTGTGGCTTATGTATCAAGTGTGTGACACTCAAAGATACAACATACTGTGGCTGATGTGTCAAGTATGTAGCACTCAAAGATACAACATACTGTGGCTGATGTGTCAAGTATGTAGCACTCAAAGATACAACATACTGTGGCTGATGTGTCAAGTATGTAGCACTCAAAGATACAACATACTGTGGCTGATGTGTCAAGTGTGTAGCACTCAAAGATACAACATACTGTAGCTGATGTGTCAAGTATGTAGCATTCAAAGATACAACATACTGTGGCTGATGTGTCAAGTATGTAGCACTCAAAGATACAACATACTGTGGCTGATGTGTCAAGTATGTAGCACTCAAAGATACAACATACTGTGGCTGATGTGTCAAGTATGTAGCACTCAAAGATACAACATACTGTGGCTGATGTGTCAAGTATGTAGCACTCAAAGATACAACATACTGTGGCTGATGTGTCAAGTATGTAGCACTCAAAGATACAACATACTGTGGCTGATGTGTCAAGTGTGTGACCCTCAAAGATACAACATACTGTGGCTTATGTATCAAGTGTGTGACACTCAAAGATACAACATACTGTGGCTGATGTGTCAAGTATGTAGCACTCAAAGATACAACATACTGTGGCTGATGTGTCAAGTATGTAGCACTCAAAGATACAACATACTGTGGCTGATGTGTCAAGTATGTAGAACTCAAAGATACAACATAGTGTGGCTGATGTGTCAAGTATGTAGCACTCAAAGATACAACATACTGTGGCTGATGTGTCAAGTATGTAGCACTCAAAGATACAACATACTGTGGCTGATGTGTCAAGTATGTAGCACTCAAAGGCACAACATACTGTGGCTGATGTGTCAAGTATGTAGCACTCAAAGATACAACATACTGTGGCTGATGTGTCAAGTATGTAGCATTCAAATATACAACATACTGTGGCTGATGTGTCAAGTATGTAGCACTCAAAGATACAACATACCGTGGCTGATGTGTCAAGTGTGTAGCACTCAAAGATACAACATACTGTTGCTGATGTGTCAAGTATGTAGCACTCAAAGATACAACATACTGTGGCTGATGTATCAAGTGTGTAGCACTCAAAGATACAACATACTGTGGCTGATGTGTCAAGTATGTAGCACTCAAAGGCACAACATACTGTGGCTGATGTATCAAGTATGTAGCACTCAAAGATACAACATACTGTGGCTGATGTGTCAAGTATGTAGCACTCAAAGGCACAACATACTGTGGCTGATGTGTCATGTATGTAGCACTCAAAGATACAACATACTGTGGCTGATGTGTCAAGTATGTAGCATTCAAAGATACAACATACTGTGGCTGATGTGTCAAGTATGTAGCACTCAAAGACACAACATACTGTGGCTGATGTGTCAAGTGTGTAGCACTCAAAGATACAACATACTGTGGCTGATGTGTCAAGTATGTAGCACTCAAAGATACAACATACCGTGGCTGATGTATCAAGTGTGTGACACTCAAATATACAACATACTGTGGCTGATGTGTCAAGTATGTAGCACTCAAAGATACAACATACTGTAGCTGATGTGTCAAGTATGTACCACTCAAAGATACAACATACTGTGGCTGATGTGTCAAGTATGTAGCACTCAAAGATACAACATACTGTGGCTGATGTGTCAAGTGTGTAGCACTCAAAGATACAACATACTGTAGCTGATGTGTCAAGTATGTAGCACTCAAAGATACAACATACTGTAGCTGATGTGTCAAGTATGTAGCATTCAAAGATACAACATACTGTGGCTGATGTGTCAAGTATGTAGCACTCAAAGATACAACATACCGTGGCTGATGTATCAAGTGTGTGACACTCAAATATACAACATACTGTGGCTGATGTGTCAAGTATGTAGCACTCAAAGATACAACATACTGTAGCTGATGTGTCAAGTATGTACCACTCAAAGATACAACATACTGTGGCTGATGTGTCAAGTATGTAGCACTCAAAGATACAACATACTGTGGCTGATGTGTCAAGTGTGTAGCACTCAAAGATACAACATACTGTAGCTGATGTGTCAAGTATGTAGCATTCAAAGACACAACATACTGTGGGTGATGTGTCAAGTATGTAGCACTCAAAGATACAACATACTGTGGCTGATGTGTCAAGTGTGTAGCACTCAAAGATACAACATACTGTAGCTGATGTGTCAAGTATGTAGCATTCAAAGACACAACATACTGTAGCTGATGTGTCAAGTATGTACCACTCAAAGATACAACATACTGTGGGTGATGTGTCAAGTATGTAGCACTCAAAGATACAACATACTGTGGTTGATGTGTCAAGTGTGTAGCACTCAAAGATACAACATACTGTAGCTGATGTGTCAAGTATGTAGCATTCAAAGACACAACATACTGTAGCTGATGTGTCAAGTATGTACCACTCAAAGATACAACATACTGTGGCTGATGTGTCAAGTATGTAGCACTCAAAGATACAACATACTGTGGCTGATGTGTCAAGTATGTAGCATTCAAAGACACAACATATTGTAGCTGATGTGTCAAGTATGTACCACTCAAAGATACAACATACTGTGGGTGATGTGTCAAGTATGTAGCACTCAAAGATACAACATACTGTGGCTGATGTGTCAAGTGTGTAGCACTCAAAGATACAACATACTGTAGCTGATGTGTCAAGTATGTAGCATTCAAAGACACAACATACTGTAGCTGATGTGTCAAGTATGTACCACTCAAAGATACAACATACTGTGGGTGATGTGTCAAGTATGTAGCACTCAAAGATACAACATACTGTGGCTGATGTGTCAAGTGTGTAGCACTCAAAGATACAACATACTGTAGCTGATGTGTCAAGTATGTAGCATTCAAAGACACAACATACTGTAGCTGATGTGTCAAGTATGTACCACTCAAAGATACAACATACTGTGGCTGATGTGTCAAGTATGTAGCACTCAAAGATACAACATACTGTGGCTGATGTGTCAAGTATGTAGCATTCAAAGACACAACATACTGTGGCGCCTCATCACTTTTGGTAATTAGTTGTTTGATTTTCTTCTTGGAACTGTGTTTTTGTCGCCATTAATGTTATATAACTAGCCAGTGGCGAATCCTGGATCTCGCAAAGGGGAGGCCAAGGGGGAGCAAGCTTAGTTACCCATTAGTTTACCATGCTAACATGTAGTGGCGCAGTAGGTTACATATGAAAAAAAAAAATTAAGCCAAAGGGGGTAAAACACCGCACCCCTAAATACTCCACTATCACCAACATGGCAGAAAAATCTTAACAAATAATTTGCTTACATGATGACTGTTAACTTGTATTTTGAAAGTGAAAGCGAAAGTTAATATTACTCTAGTCTTTGTAATTTAAATCTTGTTTCTGTTAAATTAAGATAACTTGTATTTTGAACTAGTTCAGTTAAGGTACTATTAACTTTGCAGGTTAACGATTAAAGGTCCCCCTTCAAACCGATTTTTCACTTGTCTCGTTTCACACTCATTTCGCGGAAAACTGAACCTATTTAGCCCTCGTTACGATATGCTAGCTCGTCGTACAAAGCCAAATGTTATATTCAGTTTTGGTGAAATCGTCAGACAAACAAATGACATTATTTTTGACCTGGTCCGGTTAAAATTAAGCAAAAAAATTACAAAAGTGGTCCGCCTCAACATACTAGTCTTTTTTTTACAAAAAGTATGCACTCTTTTATTCAACCGACTGCGAAAAATTATTTAAAATATAATAAAAAATATAATTAAAAATATAATTAAAAATATAATTAAAAATATTATAAAAAATATAATTAAAAATATTATTAAAAATATTATTTAAAATATTATTTAAAATATTATTAAAAATATTATTAAAAATATAATAAAAAATATTATAAAAAATATTATTAAAAATATAATTAAAAAAAAAATATATATATTATTTAAAATATTATTTAAAATATTATTTAAAATATTATTTAAAATATTATTTTTAATATTATTTAAAATATTATTTAAAATATTATTTAAAATATTCATACACTGAACATTGGAGCATCAACGAACCTGGTTCGTGGCTGGCTGTAGTTATTGGATCAACTAAACATAACGCATGCTCACAAACCACCAATCTCTTGCGTTAACCCAAGATTGGGCTGTTTAGAGCACAATTACTCCAAAGGTCATGCCTCAGTTAGACATCCCGGTGTGTTACATTACGAATGTATGGCAGAGTAAATTTACATTTTCTGAAATTTGAAAAATTCATATGACCTTACTTACTCACTCAATCCTCTTAGTGTCAGGTGGCACACAAGACTTCAACAAGAGAGCGCCACTGCTGTCTGTCTGCAGCCCATTTGGTGATGGTGTCCCGGAAAAGCGCCTGGATTGAATATGAGGTCGCCACAGATTTGGACGAAAAGACACAGCGGAAACGAGTGAGTATATGTTGTTGTCAGTGATCGGCCAAGATGCGAAGGACATCTGACAAAATCACCCATGGACTGATGTGGATGATCGGTACAAAGTAGAACCAGTTCTACAAATGTACGAGGATTACTGTACGCCCAGAGTGAATGTACCGTATGAGCGACACACATTTCATTCAAGAAAACAGCCGGTGAAGATGTGATGACCTGGTACAACGAGTTGCGTAGAATCGGTACAAACTGTGCGTTCGATGTGATCACGACGGATGAAATTTACCGTGACCACCTAGTGTCGATTGTTCTGGACGAGAGAGTCCGAGACAAGCTACTGGAGAAACAGGACTTGACGCTGGAGGAAACCTTGGACATCATTAGAAATTCTGAAGTGAAAGCTGAACGAGCTAAGGCTTGGAGTTCCATCGGTGACACAGACGTACACGCGATTAGCGGTAGACTTGACTGTTGCAATTACCCTTATCATAATATTACTCTCAAGAACATCCTCAAATTTGAACGTGTGCATAACTGTTTGGCAAGGGTAGTTACCCGGTCTCGTCGTTTCTCTCAATCAGTACCACATCTTAAATCATTAGCAACCAGCATATTTACATTCACTGCTCACTCCTGCAAGTCAGCCCAGACAGCTTCGATCATCTAATTCTAATCTACTTTTTGTTCCCAATGTTAGGACAAATGTCGGAACTAGAGCTTGTTCAGTTGTTGCACCGACTCTGTGCAACTCACTCCCTGTTACTGTTACGTCTATGGGAAATATACACTGTAACAACATTTCGCCGTAAACTAAATCCCCACCAGTTTAAACTTGCTTATCCCCCATAGCTCCCCAGCGTATCAGTCCAATTGTTTACAACTGGAACTGGTTATCGATTATGAATTGCTTATCCCCTTTTAGTTTGGTGCGCTGCCGAGCTTGGGTCTCCCGAGGATTTTAACGCAATAAAAATGTTATATAATAATAATAATTAGTATTATTATTATTAGTGTCAATGTAAAGACTCAGTTAGTGTTAACTGACTAGTATTAACTAAATTTCCATTACCAAATAATATGTCGCGGCTATACGACCTTGTGCGATTATTTGTGTTACTCCGTCACAAACTCCACACCAGTGGCGCCACTCACCATAATATTTCACCACTGCTGCAACTTTTGTCAAGAAACGTCTCAATTTCAGTTGCATACAATTGTGCATAGAGTGTGGGTATTGAAAATTTGCATAGAAACCCAATAACGTTCACTTTTATTAACTACATCATGTTGTGTCAACGGTTATAATGCTTAATGGCGCAGTATTAATTGCTGACACGATGATTTTTACCAGAATCGGTAATGCCTTATCGTCGATACGCGACGGTTCTGCAAACAGCTTGTCGACAAATACTTGTTAAGGTATCCGCCAGAGGCGCCACGGGTCGTATCGGGTAGCATAAATGGGCGGACGGACGATGACGGCGACGATGCAAATGGCGTTTGTGGCACCATACACGTATTCACCACGTCTTTGCAATTAACAATATAAAACCTAACATACAAATGTACTAAACGATGTTACTTCATTGACAGACAATAACAGCATTAACAGACAATAACATCTAATCAACTGCATCTACAAAAAGCAACTTCTATTTGCAAGCCCGTTAGCCATAATAATTTGATGTGATCAAGACAGCATTCGATAAGCTTATATATTTAATAGTGCTGAGAACTGTCAAGAATTGTATGATTTTCCTGAATGATAGAAAATGTGTATGTGTTGAAAATAAAATAAAGCACACTTACATAGCACATACCTAGTCGTACTATTATTTAACATTGCAATATATACTACATTACAAAGCGGATACTGAGCGATACTGCGTGAGCTTACGAGGCCAATACAACATTCTGATGCAACGATTGCATATATAACCCATTGTTGTTCGATGAGATATTCATTATATAGGTTCATAGCTAACATTTAAAAAAACGGTAATTTACGCATTACACGGTGCGCGCCATTACTTCACGTTACGATACGTATCGCGATAGAGAGGTCACGATACGATACATATCGCGATACAGACTACACTGACTAGAATGATACAATAGTTTATTTATAACGTGGACAAGGCAACGCTACAGCAGACGTCACGTCATCACTCACACGAGATCCAAATTGCGCATTGAAAAGTATAACGATTTTACATAGATCATAGTTAGATATACATGTTATATTTCGCTATTTTATCGATACACAGCAGGTGTGGTTCGCGTTGAACGTTTATTGCTTCACAAAGGTGACGCGCAAAATGTTTTGCCTACCGCTATCGCATATCGTAGTGTACCGCGATACGGGTAGTGTGTATCGTCCCGGCCCTAGCAATTACCTACCCATGTACTACAGCGCAATACTGTATCCGTTTTGTTTTCAGATACTCTTAATAAACGTTCGGCAAGGAAGTATGTAATTAGTTCGGACTTCACTGTGTACCCAGGGGGTCAAATCTAGTTTTATGATAATAAATAGACAAGTGCTGCAAAAGGTTTGCGTCAAAAAAATCATATCTTTATATATCTAGGATCACAATTTGGTTGGACAACCTTATAAACAAGCCACTGGAAATATGTTAACAGCTCTTAAGCAACATGACCCTATACGCGAAAAGGTGTTTTTTGCGGCCATCACAAACTATGGCTTTTCTGCTTCCCATGAAGACCTAAGTTAATTTATACAACATATACATGTGTGTCAATTAAGTTATTGTCACTACAGAAATAGCGAATAAAGGGTAAATTTACGTGACCAGATATAAAGTATTGGTTCAAAATGGATTAGATTTGTGTCCGTTTTTAGGAATTTGCGAATATAATTCACGTATGTTTGTTAAGTTGAGCCACAGTTGTCCCACTGCTGTTACATTGAGTCACCGATGTCCCACTGCTGTTACATTGAGTCACAGGTGTCCCACTGCTGTTACATTGAGTCACAGGTGTCCCACTGCTGTTACATTGAGTCATAGGTGTCCCACTGCTGTTACATTTAGTCACAGGTCTCCCTCTGCTGCTACATTGAGTCACAGGTGTCCCATTGCTGTTACATTGAGCCACAGGCGTCCCACTGCTGTTACATTGAGTCACAGGTGTCCCACTGGTGTTACATTGAGCCTCAGGCGTCCCACTGCTGTTACATTGAGTCACATGTGTCCCAATGCTGTTACATTGAGTCACAGGTGTCCCACCGCTGTTACATTAGTCTATGCAATGAATCTACCTCACAGTATTGGAGTCCGCAACTTTTAAACAAACATATAGGCGACTCCCTTCCCATGCCCCAAAACACGACAGTCGAACGAAATATAGGAAATTGATCAAGTTCAAGTTTGACTACGTTTCCATTTTATTTTAGCATATTTTAGCATATTTGTATGTTATGGAATAACATTGATTCACTTAGCCCTCGTTTGTGAATACATTGATTACATATTTGACTTTAAGCAAATTAACAGGACACAGAGAATGTCTTGTCATCACTAAGTCAGGTAGGCACAAAGAACCATATCTCGCCCGTGACCATAGCAGGGATCGAACTTAAGGTTTTCACCCATGAAGCTACTAATGGTTGCAGAGCAAATTAAATAATAACCATAAAAGTAGTTGTATCTGTCCAAATTTTTTAGTCTATGTACAGTTTGTGCATCATTACTATAATGTTGACAGTTGAAACACTTGAACATATTGCTGTCAGTTTCAGTTAATTGTCACTGTTTGAGTCACTGCTATCGCTACTGTCAAAGTTTGCAGTATACATTGCACGGCTGCATTTTTCACTGATCCATGAACCCTGTGTAATCAGCACGCTCCAACTTTCTTCATTGGAGCCACCTCCCAGATAAAGTCGACTCAAACCGATGGTTGGTGCTAGCTGCTCTTCCTTGCTCCGTGTCTCACAGAGAAAGTTCAGAAGTCCCGCCTTGTTGGTCACCACAGAGAAAACTCCTGTGGATCAGGAGCTCTATATTGCTCACTCACCTCGAACATCCTTGGGAACTGTACCAATCACAACAGAAGTGTACGATACATGTACCAGCATGAACATCTTTAATAAGATTATTCTTGTAGCGTCTTGCAATGGCTCCAAATGTTTCATCATTGTGGAACGACTAACGGCAAACTACATACATAGCAACAACTACCACTACCGTCTTATGCTGCTCTCTTGGCAGGTCTGGAACACTGCCGCCTTGGTCTCTTCTTTCAAAGTTTTGATCAGACAGGCCTTTGTGAACCCGCTGACCTCACGGTTCCTTCTTCGTGGAAGTGACTGGGTTGTCTTGCTGCATTCATGGTGGCCAATGAAGTTCACAATGTCAACTTCGCCACCACTAGCAATGATCTGCGTCATCAGCAGGAGGCCAGCAACTTCGTCACTTTTCCCTGGAGTAGTATGCTGGCCTTTGGACTTTTCTTCTTACAATGATTGTTTTATTCTGAACAGCAGACATCGAATCATGAAGTGCCCCGAGCCCAAGTTCCTTCACATTGGTCACGTGTTGGCGCTGCATGTTGTCCAGTTGATATATATTGATTAAAGTAGAGTTTGTTCTTGTGAATGGGTTTGTTTCCACTGCTGTCACCACTTTAAGGAGTTGTGAGGAGACAACTGCAGTTACATGTTTGGTGTACACCCACTTTGTCCGAGCAGCAACAAAGTGAGGAGACAACTGCAGTTACATACTTGGTGTACACCCACTTTGTCCGAGCAGCAACAAAGTGAGGAGACAACTGCAGTTACATACTTGGCGTACACCCACTTTGTCCGAGCAGCAACAAAGTGAGGAGACAACTGCAGTTACATACTTGGCGTACACCCACTTTGTCCGAGCAGCAACAAAGTGAGGAGACAACTGCAGTTACATACTTGGTGTACACCCACTTTGTCCGAGCAGCAACAAAGTGAGGAGACAACTGCAGTTACATACTTGGTGTACACCCACTTTGTCCGAGCAGCAACAAAGTGAGGAGACAACTGCAGTTACATACTTGGTGTACACCCACTTTGTCCGAGCAGCAACATTTAAAGTATTGCCATCTAGACCACTCTCTTCCTTGGCATCAGCATTTCATATCTGCTCTGGAAGCATATCAGGCGAGACTCCATGTTGAGGTCCATCTGCTCTCCGTCCAACAGTCGTCAGGACATTGTGTACTTCTCGGGACGTTTCAGGCAACTTCTTTATCTTAGATAAATACAAAGGCAGAGTTTGCTGACCGTACTTGTTGTGTCTAGTTGCTCTCAGATAGGGAAGCATCCTTGCCGATTCACACATATGTCCAGTTTTGTTCCCGCTGTGAAGTATGTCGGACATCTCCAGAAAGGTCAACTAGAATACCGCTGTTGGAAGATCCTGAAGGGATTTCTTGAATTCTAGCATCTGGTCCTGAAGAACCACAAGCTGTAGGTGGTGTATTTCAATCAGTATTTTCAAGACAGCTTTAATGGTTTCCTGCCACTGCTTCGGGTCTCCCTCTCCTTTTCTCTCATACCCACATTTCGAATTCCTCCCAATACATACGCCATACTGTATCACTCAGTGTTCTAAAATCCAACACCATAAAAACTATCCAAATTAAATTAAAATTATTGCAATTTGTAATATCGTCCCAGAAAAATACACTGGTTAAGATACAGCGAGGCTTACGAAAATGTGTAGCAATTTCTTTGCCGTGGCGCCTTCTTGCGAAACATTTTTGTCGCTTGATAATCACAAGTATTTAGCCCATTTCCATGCTACGATTATCCAATTGACGGTGATTCTAGGTATTTACTGCATTTAACTAATATACTGCGCTTTACTAATATGTTGCAAACATTACTTTTGGGGTGTTTGTAACACTAACCCGTCCATTTTTGAGCGTAGACAAACGGCCGCGAGCTGCTGTTATCGCCCAAAATAAGGTAATACATTCAGTCGGAAAGGGTTACAACGCTAGTTCGCTATGGGGTTGGACGTGTGTGTTTAAGGGCTTCCTGCATATTTCCAGTAGCTTGTTTACAAGGTTGACCACCCAGGTTGTGATTCTGGATATATATATATATATATATATATATATATATATATATATATATATATATATATATATATATATATATATATATATATATATATATATATATATATATATACACACACACACATATATATATATATTAGTGCCCTGCGCGGGCCTAGAATTTGATCCCAAGCCCGGCCCGCAATTAGCAGTTAGAGTCCAGGCCCGGCCCAGGCCCGCAATAATGTTTCAAACCCGGCCCGGCCCAGGCCCGCAAACTAGAATTTAGGCCCAGGCCCGGCCCAGGCCCGGCCCAGGCCCGGCCCAGGCCCGACCCAGACCGTGAATGTTTGGCCCAGGCCCGGCCCGGCCCGCAAGTTTCAGGCCCAGGCCCGGCCCATACCCGCGGGCCAAAGATGGGTAAGCCCGCGGCCCGCTAAGTTTAGAGAAACCTATAATCTTATAACAAAGACGAAAAACAAATAAACTGTAAAACAGACTCATTGTTTTATTAAATAAAAAAACATATATACATATATCGGATGGGGCATAATATCCTTAGCTCTTAGTGGAGTACTACTCTTATGCTGATGTTCCATAGTGTGCTGGATGAGTTCTAAAAATCCAGCACCACTAACTTCTTCAAACTTATATAACGAATATCCTGAAGAAAAATAAAGAAAAACTTCTTAGTGTCATTACTATTAAATATGATAACATTTGTTATATTTGGCTTTAACGTATTGGCGTATGGTTAGGGTAGGAGATTTGTTTATCTAACCCTGACTTAACCCATATGCAAGCCATAACCCCAATTTATATTGTTAATTGAATTAGCTCAACTAAGTTATCATAATTTAATATGATATTTCAATTAAATGTTACCCACTGGCACTGACACCCAGTGGCATTTCCAGCAGGCCTGCAGTCACTAGCCTGAGACAGGTTCAGACATGTGTGAATTAGTACAAGTGTGAATGAATTAAGACTGGGGAGAAATACCAGTTACCAACTGGGTTGGGTACTGGGTAGTGGGCAAGTGGCCTAGTGGGCACTTGGCAGTGGGTTGGTTATTCAGGTGGGCAATGTTTGGAGGGAAGACCTAGACAATAGAATATCCACTGGTAGGGTCAAAGGGTGATAAGTTGATGGTTAATCATGGTTTGATTGCCTCTGCTGCAAATATTTATAAAGTAAACATTTGGGGCTGGCTACTTCCAGCCAAGTGAACTTATGGGGGCCATTAGATTCCATGAAAGGTCTCAATTTGCAACAATATAATACTAAAGAAATAATTTTAAGCATTCATTAACCGGAATTACAATTTATAATAAGTTTTAAAAAAAGAAGAAGTAATAATCGGTGTTTTGTATGAATATTTTTATTATGTCCAGGCCCAGCCCAGGCCCGGCCCGGCCCGGCCCGCTCACACTAGGCCCAGGCCCGGCCCAAGCCCGTTGTGTTTAAATTGTTTTCAGCCCAGGCCCGGCCCGGGCCCGCAGTATGTAGGCCCAGGCCCGGCCCAGCCCGGCCCGCGAAATTATTTAGAGACCCGGCCCGGCCCGGCCCGGCCCGGCCCGGCCCGGCCCGCGGGCTGCGGGCCGGGCCGGGCTTGGACCCAAAGCCCGGCCCGCGCAGGGCACTAATATATACACACACACATATATATATACACACATATATATATATATATATATATATATATATATATATATATATATATATATATACACATATATATATATATATATATATATATATGTATGTATGTATGTATGTATGTATGTATGTATGTATGTATGTATGTATGTATGTATGTATGTATGTATGTATGTATGTATGTATGTATATATATATATATATATATATATATATATATATATATATATATATATATATATATACATATATCCGTGAAAAAGACTGGTCGACTACTGTTACTGTAAAGAAAGCAGAACCAGCCTGCAGATCCTATGTGGTTGAAACACAGCAGGGTACATACCGAAGAAACCGTCGCCATCTTCAGCTCACTCCAAGCCTAGCCCAACAGAAGGAACCATCCAGGATTGTTGAATCAGCTGGATGCGATTTGCCTGAAGCAGCGATCGACGTTCCAGCAGCAGCAACGACAACAATCGAGTCGGCAGTGCAGTCAACTGAATTCAATGAGAAAACACCTGATCAGCCATCGACTCCAGTAAAAACGTCCTACGGGAGATCCATCCGTAGACCGTTGAAGTTCCAAGACTTTGTGTGCTAAATAAACAGTTGTAGTCTGATTACCTTACATTGGACATATTTTCATTTTGTGAACTGTCCAAGATAGACTATATTCACATGGACTGTTGAATGTTTAATTGAGATTAATTATTCATACGTTGTGACAACAACATCGTATTATGAGAGCGACAATCTGAAGGACAATGACTTTGAATCAAAGAGAGCGATTTGATTTATCGTATTCGTGTTTAAAGCATAATCTCTTCAGTTCTTGTGTGATGCTTTCTATCGAACAGATATTATTTTCAGTTTAGCGTTTGTGAAGTTAAACGATAGCCGAACGTGTATTTGTTTATCTTAAAAGAGGAGACGTTACGATGCCGGTCCGGGATCATCCGTGTACTGCATAAATTGATACCGCTGAATGCGCAGCCGCGTACGGGCGTTTCCGCGCGTGTACTGCCAGCCATTTGTTTAAAACACTAGAACCTGTGTGTTCGCTAATAAAACCAAGTTTACGTTTATATTGATTAGTGTTAACGTTCAACAAACACAATGTCAGAAGTGTTAAAGACCTAACCTACAGCGAAGGAAGATGCCGAAATTCAATGCACCAGCAAGTTTAAACTTTGGCATTCCCGGCGAGTGGCCAGCATGGAAACAATAGTAGTATGCGGGGCCATCTGAAGGATCAAATGAGGAGGTTACAATAAATAGATTTCGGGGAAACCCCCGGGTAAATCCCCTAATTGGTCAATGGGAAACACCGGAAATGACGTCATCGAAATCCCACCGGGGAAATCCCCTGATTGGTCAATGGGAAATCCCGGGGTTTCCGCTGATACAGTCACCAGGGGGCGCTCATGGGGTTTCTCCTTTAGGATTTCCCCGAGGTTTGCGCTGATACAATCGCCAGGTGCATTCACTTCCAGTTCCGGTTTCTTCAACCAATCAGTGACCATGTTGCATTCACTTCCGTTTCCGGTTGCGCGAGCACTCCCTAATCTACCTACTCCGGACCTCGCAACTGTACAACATCGACGATTTGTATATAACCACGGCCAAGTCGTTGCTGTCGATAATGAGGTTTCAGTAAGTTCTACACATGTTTGCTTATTAATATAAAAGGTGAACCCATATTTTGCAGTTCCCGTGTACTAGAATTACGCCAATTTACGGGTGAATAGTTGTTCTAATGCGTATTTAGGAGGACGTTACGGTTACATAAGTTTTATTTGTTTTCCGAATCCTTCTGTATGAAAATTAGCTTCGTGACGTGCCTTGTCTATCGAATGAGGTCACGCACTTCCATATTTGGTATTGCGAACATGCAGCTGACGTAAGCCGCTCACAGAACAATACCAAATAAGGACATGCAGCTGACGTAAGCCGTACACAGAACTCGCAAGTGCGGTATTTATGCAGGACTGGGGCGGTATAGGCAGTATATAGGTGTAGACATGAGACGACATACGACGAAAAGTTCTCGATATAATGTGATGATGCGATATGTGTTGTATAGCCTACATGTATGGCTACGTTTTTCTCGCTGCATGCATGGGCATTCGACCGCTAGGTCACTATCTACTAGCAGGGTGAAACGTGGTCGTCTTTCTCTTGCTATGCCTACGTACAGCTGACGTAAGCTATAAACGTGCCAAGACGCGTCGTGGGAAGTGCACAATCAGCATGTTTTCGTTATATGTCAATATTTTTAAATAATGCGCTCTTACACTTTACCCATAAGTGACACAGTTCACCCATAACTCCTACAGTTTACCCATACCTCCTACAGTTTACCCATAACTCCTACAGTTTACCTATAACTCTTACAGTTTACCCATAACTCCTAAATATTTAAAAAATAATGACATAGGATATCATAGTAAAGCATTGTAATATAATTAAATATGGGTACGTTATTTTTAAATATTGACATATAACGAAAATATAAAATAGTAGAATAGGTCAAGGAACAAAAATGTCATTGTTCGTTCGCCGTTGGCGTTGAAGTCCGACAGCGGGCATCGCTTTAGACTCAGTGTGCAGCGCTTTTTCTTATTTCGACCGTGTTTGGTATTGTTCTGTGTAGTTCGGCTTACGTCAGCTGCTGGCGGAGGCATTCGTGAACAGGGATCAAAGGGTCTGTTAGCAGCAGTTGAAGACAACAAGACACTGTCACACACAACTTGAAGAAAACAAGACACTGTCACACACACAACTTGAAGAAAACAAGACACTATCACACACACAACTTGAAGAAAACAAGATACTGTCACATACACAACTTGAAGAAAACAAGACACTGTCACACACACAGACTTGAAGAAAACAAGACACTGTCACACACACAACTTGAAGAAAACAAGACATTGTCACACACACACACACACACACACACACACACACACACACACACACACACACACACACACACACACACACACACACACACACACACACACACACACACACACACACACACACACACACACACACACACACACACACACACACACACACACACACACACACACACACACACACACACACACACACACACACACACACACACACACACACACACACACACACACACACACACACACACACACACACACACACACACACACACACACACACACACACACACACACACACACACACACACACACACACACACACACACACACACACACACACACACACACACACACACACACACACACACACACACACACACACACACACACACACACACACACACACACACACACACACACACACACACACACTGCTCTGCCAAAATTATACAAATATCTTCATAATCATAGAAGTTATGGCCTTTTATTAAATGCATTCGTATGTTGAGATAACATGCTAATTAGCCATTGTGAACTTATTAATTGAGTTATTATTAATGATAAATGATTAATGTATATTTATGACTTAATGTGTTGAAATTATACAAATATCTTCATAATGATGGAAGTTATGGCATTTTATAAAAAGGTGTTGACCTGTTGCATTTGCGCATTAATTAGCCAATATTGACTTATTAATTGCATCATTTGACTAACAAAATGACTGTTATAAAATTTACGATCCTGTTCAATGAGTTTGTAAACCCTGAACAAATTATACAAATATCTTCATAATCATGACAGTTATGGCCTTTTATAAAAAAAGTGTTGCCTGTTGAGTTTGCGCATTAATTAGCCAATATTGACTTATTAATTGCATCATTTGAGTTATGAAATGATGTATATGTATGACCCTGGTTAATGAGTTGTAAATCCTGAACAAATTATACAAATATCTACATAATCATGGAAGTTATGGCTTTTTACCAAAATGTGTCGGTCAGTTGACTTCACACACTAATTAGCCAATATTGACATATTAATTGCATTAACTGAGTTACTATTAACGATACACGACTGGACTATGTATATTATTTATAACCCTACTTAATGTGCTTGCAACTCCTAAAAAAATTATATATATACACATAAAAAGTTATGCCATTTTAATCATTCATTTATTGAAAGAAAACACAAAAATGAGTCTTGCCTGTATACGAGATACACCAAATTTTCGACTTTTTACCCTATTAAAATCGCAATATCTTTGGATTTAATAAAGATACCTTAATAAAATAAAAAGTTTTTGGTTCCTTTACATGTCACCTTTCATTTAAATCAATTGCCAATATTTTATTATATCTAATTTTTTTTAAGTGCCTACTTATAGGCCAATCGCAACCAGTGTAACTAACTGTTAATATGTCGCCTTGTAGCTAGCTATCCGATGTACCAATTTGGTCGGAACAAATTAATCCTTTGATGTATTTTGGGGTAAAGAACACTCATATTCGTTCTTTAATCGCTGCTCAACTAACCCTCCCTTGGACCTTGGGTGGCTCAACTAGCCCCGTTTCGACAATTAAGCTTGTTTAATGAACTTCACCATTAATGGGGGGTGAAGCACTCGAACAACCATAGCCCAAATATAATAACATACCATTTACAGTATATATCACCCTTATATGATGGGCGCAATGCCACGGTAATTTTGTAATATCCTTTTTAACTTTGCCATTATCTACGCTGCGCGGCGCCATTGCTCTGCGGGGGGGAGGCTCAGCGGCAGAGTGGTTTGAGTACGAGCTCCTGGCACCGCCTTCACACAGTAAATCAATATGAGCGACGACGCATGCAAATGCGGAAATTGGCGTATCCGCCAGTCGCAGGCGCTGCGAGAGACCACTTTTGCGATGCAGATTACAATACAAAAGACGTATGTGATGAGCATGGACCATAGAGTTACACCATTAATCATCCCCCTATACACAAGAGCGATAAGCCAGCTCACTGCAGTGAAGCGGGCGTGGACCACTGGCCGGCATTTCATTGCACGGCAGAAACAGTTGCATCCACTGCATGACACATAGGGTAGTATTGTTTATAGTGTGAACATAGCATGTTACAAATAGTTGTCTAACATATGTAAGTAAATAAGTAAGTAAGTAAGTGAGTGAGTGAGTAAGTAAGTCAATTTATTTCCTCCTCACCATCATCATGTACAATATAAGGCAAACAAAAGCAATGAAGATGAGTTGACTACCAGAGAAGTATAAACTTATCAGGCTAGTAGCCAGTGACGATGACACCAGGAACCAATTAACTTGAAGATGTGTCATTGTCATTTGTTCTTAATGGGGCACGGCCACCAGACTGATTAATAATTTGGGTGAGGGTGGTCCCAGCAGTTGTATTATAAGTGTGGGCAGTTGGGTTGTTCATACTGGAGTGAGCATCGTGCATTAGTGTTAAACTCTCCAAGACAAACATTTTGGAGGCTTGCTTGAGAAAGTTGTGGGACAACGATTGTGGTTATTTCCTATGTGGCTTACAGCTGTACGAATCGACAGAAGACAGGATCTAGCATCTCGTTATTTTCAGGTAATTTATGTCGCAAATGTTTGTGCTGTGTTAGTGTATATGTGAATGAATGTAACAGTTTCGAAAATGTTCTGAAATATCAATATATTACAGATACGTTTGTTTTTCTTGGGGGTAACGTACATTCAGTGTTTCCCAGTAGACACATTGGTTGGGTGCAACATAACATGTTATAGGGGTAGGATTCCGTTTTATAAATAATGTGTGCGTGCGTGTATGCATATTTGTAACTCTTTTTTTAAACTACTAGATGTCAGCTCATTAAAAAGATTTTTGTTCTTTATTAAGTCATCTGCATTTAATGAGGCTCTTCCCTTTTTGGTCGTCGTTTGCCTTTTCATCGTTGTATGAACCACTATCATGTAACTCATTCTGTACACATTGCAACATTCATTGCATTCTATGCATTTGTTTGACAAACCATGTGAAAGGTTGCCTACTAAAACAATTGACAGCTTAAATGAGAGAGCACATTTCTTTTCAGGAGGCATGTCCTTGGGCAAGTTAGCCAGATCACATTCGAGAAAGATCTTGATCTGCAGGTGGAAATGGCTGTGGTGGAGCAACTGGGGAATGTGTTGGAAGATGGGAAAAGAATATTTTTGGGACCTTAGAGAAGAATGTCAAACAGTGCTTAATGAGATTTTGACCTCTTGCAGTCATTAGCTAATACTTGTATAGAGCACTTCAGAAAGTTCAGTTTCGATCATGTTTAGTGGTGCTACTGTTATAGTTAATATGTTATGATATTTGATATACAAGGTACATGGACAGATTGTGCATGTAATAATGTATTAGGTATATATAGCTATATAGTAACAATCTCTTATTAGTGCTGTATATCTATAGTTATATGATGAAGCCTGGGTGCTGTACAGTATAAACACTGGGCCTCCAGTGGGTTCTTGCCGTGCAGCAGCATGAATGTCACTGGTCCATGCCGGCATCACTTTATCATGTGTCAACTGATAAGGGCTCAGCAGTCTTGTTTTACTAACGGGTGTTCTATTTATGTCTATGGCATGGACAGACGGTGAGCATCAAGATGTCATTCTTGGTCAAAGACACCGTTCCATCTTAGATCTTTTTTGCACATATGCATCTACAGACTATTCTTCGACCAGGAAACGGCAGATATCAGAGGGCAGAGCGATGCGTAGGAAGCGACGAGCCGAAACCAGGTTAGTAAATTGGATTACCGTTACCATTGTGACTTATCACTACGATTACAACATAGTTCCACTCCAATAAGCACAGTTGTGCTTCAACGTCAGCATATATATGACCCATAGTAAATCGAAATGTATGAATACAAAAAAGTGCGGGTAAGTGTTAATAGTTTGATATAATTACGAGTGTTTTCCAATCCGCCGATTTATTTTCGACGTGATCAGAGTCAGACATAATGTTGCCGTACTCAAAACAATAACAACAACTCAGTAGGTGCTACAGGATATACTGCAGCCTTATAACATGGGCCGTGGCGTATGTACTAGGCAAAATTATTCAAGAAAATAATTTGATATATTTATTGACAGTCATAATAAGTCTCAGACTCCTGTGTTCTAAATGAAACATCTTCTGAGTCTGAGACCAAGCGGCAAGCTGGGGGGGTTACATGGGGAGAAACACGACCAAAAGACAGTATAGACTATAATGCAACAGAAGCCTGCTGTTGCTGTTTACATTTCAAATTCTTTATGGAAATATTTAAATACACAAATACTTTCATTGTGATAAAGTGCAAATGCAGTTACAAAAACATTTTTAAAGTATTTAAATATTTTCAAGTAAAATGTATTTCACCCAATGTCTAGCTGGAAAGGAACACTAACTAAGGCATCGTCATCTATCCAGTTGAACTCTGTCAGATTACATGTCTGCTTTCTATAATTACACTTCACAATTTCTGTCTGAATTCTTGTGACTCGACAATAAGGCAAAATTATATAAAATTAATTTGCTTTATTGATCAGATTAAACCCCACATGTAATAACCGGAAGTTCATAAAGAGATGTATTAATTACATTTTATTCTAAGTCGCATGATAACACTGTAATGAATATCGTGGGGGGAGGGGGCAACTGTCGGCAACCCACAATAGTATTAGTACAAGCTATACATATGAAGGAAGTATATCAGGATTGGGGTCAATTCTGTTTTGTCAATTCAAAAAAATCAGTTATAATTCTGTCTTGCAAAAAATCAATTCCAATTTATCAATTCCAATTCCAACTTTTAAAATCCTAGGCTAAGGAAAAATTCAAATCCAATTCGTTTTAACACAGTTTTATTTGTCACGTGTGCACAATCATATTTAATCAGATATGATAAAAAATTAAATACATCTATATATATATATATATATATATATATATAGCACTTACTATATATATATATATATATATATATATATATATATATATATCAGGTTTGCCATAAAAAATCTTTAAAATGGCATTCAGCCATTTCATATGTACTTTCTGTTGCGACACCTCTCCTGGATTTTGCTAACAAAACCAGACATTTTGGACAGCCCTGGACAGTTGGGTCGTTAATCTGAGTTTTGAACAGTTTCTCCTGTTTATATCGGGTCCAGGTCATTTGCCCCCCCCCAGACATTTGCCCCTTTGTCACTTCCCCTGGGACACTTGCCCCCCAGACATTAGCCCCTTGCCTTATTCAAAATCTGGACATTTACCCCGTGTTGTAAAGCGCCACGAACAATGTAACATTGGATCTGGCGCTATATGAAATAAAAATGTTTTGTATTGTTCGTATCGTCTGGATTATTTGTAATTTTTTTAAAGAAATATTTTTTTAACTTATTTTTTTATTTCTGAACATGAATTCAAGATATATATTGCCCTAATTGCAATTAATGTTCTTTGTGCCAGATCAGCCAAGTAAATTACTTTATGTAGTTGGAGATGATGCTGTAATCAAAGGATTATCTTTATTGCAATTGTGGAAGAAGCCAGTGACATTAGGACCTGGACCTGTTATTACAATTGAGGATATTTGAAAGAAACCATCTCAACAAGGTGTCTTTTGAATTGCATTTACCATGGAGAGTTGGAGTGACTCCATTTTCCTATAAAACTGGACGCACAAGCCAGAGTTGTCAGAATTCACTTATAGTATTTCTTTTTGATGCAAATGCTTGATTATATTGTTCTTGTTCACAATGTTTCAATAACAGAGTAGACAGTGTCTATACTGTAATGTTGACAGTTTCCTGGCTGTTACCAGATTAAGGGTGACATGCTAATAGCAGACAAATATGATTTTTTAAGTAAATATAAGGGTAAAGATTAACAGTATCAAGTCAATATTTCCAACAAAATCAATTCCAATTCCAAAAAAATAAATTCCAAGCAAAAATCAATTCTAATTCCAACTAATTTTCGAAAATCAATTCCAATTCCGGAATTGAGGGTCAATTCCAATTGAATTGACCACATGCCTGAAGTATATTCATGACAATATCTTGTCTCTGTCATCAGTCATGAACAGTATAATTGAATTGAAACAGGCTTATGTCTGTGGGGCTTTTGTCAGGAGGGGCTTTTGTCCATGCACCATACTATCTAGCGGGTGTCAGATATAAAATAAGGAACCCTATAGAAAGTGTACCTATGGGTCCATATTTCGTTATGGAATTTGAGCCCCTTATAGAATTTTGACCTCCCTGACCCATTGAAAACAGTGCAATGTTGATTAGATAATATAATGCACTTTGGAGCTAGGATGCTACAATTTTGGTTACACGCTTTTGGTTATCTTACCAGTGGCATTCGTCAAACTGACCAAACAGATTCATTAAAAACATTAAGAGATCAGTGCAATACCCATTCGTTGAATTAATATGGCTCCATAGGGAAAATGCTTTTCCCTGTGGTAGATTACTTTATATATTCTATATGACACTATATTCTAAAAATAATATATACAAGAGAAAGTTTCTCATATTGTGATTCATTTATATTATGCAAACAATTAATTTTGTAAAATGTTCAAGTCACTGTATGTGTAATCTTTTTAGATGAAGAATTCACCATTGGTTCATACAAGTACAGGTATTAGTTTTGAAGCATCCAGCGCTACGGGTGATGCAAATCGATCTGGTAACGATATTTCAAGTGCGACACTTCGTGAATGCTGCTGTAGTCAAGGATGACATTATTGCACCAATGAACGTTGATCATGACTACTATGTGAAGTTTCCATCAGATTCAGATGTTGCACACTATGTGATAACGTTGCACACTATGTGATAACAGCGACATAACCGAGGACGACTCAAGCAGCTCCGACACCTATGAGAAAGAGAAGTTTGTCATTTGTGAGAAAAACTTATGTCACTTTTCTGCACCTGCCACATATCAAACTGCCATAAACTGTGACACAGTTTGTACTCATGTCTGGTCTATCAGCCAAGGTCTTTCGGATACTGGGGTGTCTGTCAGAGGCAAGTGTGTTGATTTCCACCCTTGGATGAGTGAAAGGTGAATTGAATCTGTTAGGTGTACATGTACTATCAGTCAGAATAAGTAGTGTATTGGTGTATATTTACTGTCAGTAGTGTATTGGAACAGATGATTGGTGTGCAAGTACTATCAGTCAGAACAAGTAGTGTGTTGATACATATGATTGGTGTACATTTACTGTCAGTACAAGTAGTGTATTGGTAGAGAATGAGATGCTTGGTTTACATCGGCTGTCAGTAGGAACAAGTAGTGTTATCGAAATAGATTCTGTCAGAACAAGTAGTATATTGGTAGACATGATTGGTGTACATTTACTGTCAGAACAAGTAGTGAATTGGTACAGATTCCAGAATGAGATTTCAGAAGTTTGATTCTGCTGTGACATGCACACTACCATATGCATAGCCTACATCTATATCTGAACGGTGAAAGAAAAAAATACTTATGTTTTGCCTAAAAGAGTAGAATGAAAAGTATTGCCACAAGAATATGGTGATTGTAGATTATTCTCAGGCACGATATATAACAACACAAATGTGTAGCTGCACGAAATAGTACCAATGTCAGAAAGATAGTTTTGCTTCCATCGTCAGATGATGTAGCATTGGTAGCTAAACATCGCATTATGTTCATTGTATTGTGTGTCAGTCATTTTGCTGCACGTTACACGTCAAACTCCAAGAGATGGCAGTGTTAGTACTGCCATCTGTCGGAAGCTCTAGAGACAATAACGCGTGACTACCACAACACACGGCTAGCCTGGAGTTATTTCTAGAGATCAGTGATATAGGACATACGACAGAGGTGCAAAGCAGTTGTGTATCTAGGATTTTGTAAAGGGGAGACCAAAGGAGAGCAAGCTTAGTCATTTTATTATTCTACAGGCTGTACTATATAGTGGCGCAACAGGTTATATACGAAAAATATCAGCCAAAAGCTGGTGTTAGACTATCTAGCATGGAACAATGCTGCGTGGACTCAGCTTTACAAGGCCTCTCGTAGTTCAACTTAAACACTAAACAGTGCACATCGAGTTTTATTTGTGACCGTCGTAAATTAAATTATACACCAGCTGAGGAATACTGCTACACGTATTTCCAATAAAACCGTATGTAAACAAACACGACAACTTTAGAGTCGTGTCTAAAGAAAATAATATCACATAAATGATGGGGATAATTAGTTGGATGTTTTAGATGTTTGGTCAAGGTCAACGTTTCCACAAATATAGCTTTAACAAAAATAACAGCATGTCTCGCGATTCTTTGATGCGAACATGATTTTGTGTCAACCAACACCAAAGTCAACTCATTCGTGGAGTATTGTCAAATAATACAAACATGACTTTGAACCATCCTGTCAGACACAGTGAGCTAAACTAGCAGGTGCACTAAATGCACCACCAATTGACACAATGAGTCCTACATTACTACAACATAAAACAGGTGCAACAACCATCTACAAACATCCAAGTGTTCATTTCCCCTAATCATCTACTGAGGACTGCATGTTCGATCAGAGAGGGCGCCTCTGATGGCATCATAAAAATTACGTATTCGTTTACAGAATCTAACTCCAAATATTATCATATTCCGTTACATTTGGCGCACTTGACACCAAACATCCTCATCGTGTCTTCATTTACAATGGGCGCATCTGGCACCAAATATGATCATCGTGTCTTCACTTACATTGGGCACAAATAGTACCATTGCATATTCGGTTACATTGGGTGCATCTGACGCCAAACATCGTCATTGTCAATGTATTTACATTTGGCACATCTGATGCAACACATTATCATCACATATCCATTTACCGTGGGTCAAATATTATCATCGCATGCTCATCTACAGAGGGCGCATCTGATGTCAAACGTTATCATCGAATGTTTGTTTACAGTTGGCGCATCTAAACATCATCATTGAATGTTCATTTGCGGCGGGTGCATCTGATGCCAAACATCACTGAATGTTCGTTTACAGTTTGCACATCTGACACCAAATATTATGTACGCATATTCATTTACAGTGGGCGCATCTGGCACGAAACGTCATCATCAAATATTCGTTTACAGTTGGCGCATCTGACGCCAACGTTATCATCGAATGTTCGTTTACAGTGGGTGCATCTGATGTCAAACGTCATCATTGAATGTTCGTTTACGATGGGCGGATCTGAAGCCAAACGTTATCATCGAATGTTCATTGGTAGTTGGCGCATCTGACATCAAACATCATCATTGAATGTTGGTTTACATTGGGCGCATCCGATGCAACACATTATTGTCACATATTCATTTACAGTTGGTGCCTCTCAGATCAAATATTATCATCACGTATTCATTTACAGTGGGCGCATCTGGCACCAAATGTCATCGAATGTTCGTTTACTATTGGCGCATTTGACATAAAGTGTTCATTTACGACGTGCACATCTGACATAAAACATTATCATTTAATGTTTGTTTACGATGTAGGCATCTGACACCAAACGTCATCATTGAATGTTCGTTTACAGTTGGCGCATCTGACGTCAAACTTCGTATCTCTGTTGGGACCTTTTACTTTGATGAATGTCAGGTCCTGAATGCCAATATGATGGCATGTTGCTGAAACATTTCAGCAAAGTGTCTTTCGAGTAGTTGTCACACTTAGTGAGTGTTGTGCCAATTACTGTCCTGGATCTGTCCATGTCAGTGATGCCTTTATTGGACGCTCTGCAAACATATATTTATCACTCAGTTATTATCCATAGTCAATGCGTTATATTAACACCATTACAATAGTGATATACAGTAATAGGCACTGTACAATGAATGAGACAGTTGATGTATTTCTCGCATACAATGATGCAAATTGTTAACCCTCAAAATAATTAAAAAATAATCGCTACCTTCAAGTGATATGATTATATTCATGTATTAGCCCTCTAGCCAACATTCAGTGTACTATCATTGAACCATACAATGTTCCACAAGGAACTATATGTTTGATACAGTGCAATGTAGCTATATTTAACTTACTAGTGCATGATTAATTAAATTACCATCAAAACAATATATCTAGATATTAAATCAATCATATCTACCAAAGGCCGCATCAATTTGAAGGGAACTCTGAGGAACAACATATTTATCAAACCATATAAATCTAGTACATATTAATTTATTCCCCTTGTAAACTAGTGTTTTTACAGTTGTCCTCTGCCCTAGGGTTCTACAATGTATGTTAACCAACTACAGCAAGGCACTGCATGACGTAGACACTCACGTCAGACATAGCGACTTTAGATACAAATTTATTACTAGGAACGTTTAACGTCAGGTCAAGGTCAGACACTTTTTACTCGCTGCACATTTTACAGCGTCGTCTAATAAAGTTGTCATTTGGAGACACTAGGTGGTAATTGTCAAGTTGTACACACTTGACGGAGGGCAGTAGTTGACAGTTGAGTAGTTGGTTGGTGTGAAAGGGATGATGACAACAGAGAAGTGACTTACCCGGGTGTAGGTGATTTGCCCCCCCCCCCGGTCTTTTGCCCCTAGGTCTTTTGCTCCTCCAGTCATTTGCCCCTTAGGTCTTTTGCCCCTTAGGTCTTTTGCCCCCTTTTTCATTCATATAAATCAAACACAGATATGTTTTTTTTTTATTTCATGTAATTCTGAATCACACATAATAACATAACAAATATCAGGATATTACTTCAAATGAATACAGTGTCCAAAACTCTGGAGAGTATCTGCGATGGTCTTATCCCCAGCACTGAACTGTGTGCATATGTTGACCAGTCTGTCTTGGAACTGCTTGGCAGTGCGACGTGGGTGTATGACTGGGGCAAATGACTGCATATATAACACATTTTTGTTAATTTGATTCATATGCAGGTAATACAATTTGCTACCATACTTTTTGAAATTGTTGTAGTTGTTAATGATTTGATAAGAAATTAAATAATTTTCACAATATCATATTGAAAAAGTACTCAGATGTACTCGTAATGTACTCGTAAAATCTGAGTACATTGAACACGAGTACAACTGCATGACCATAATTTCAAAAAAAGGGGGGCAAATGACCAGATTTCCATTAAGGGAAGGGGCAAATGACCGCAGGGGCAAGTGACCTAGGGGCAAAAGACCGGGGGGGGCAATTGACCGCAACCCGACTTACCCAGAGATTCTTGTCAGCATACAGCTCATATAGGCGTTTCATACTCTCCAGTTTCAAGCTACAGTTGTGAGACCTGGAAGACAGAAAAGACGTCAACACCTGTCACACATCTCTGTACGGGTGACACACAAACTAACACGTGTACAGTGGAACCTCAAGGTGATCTTAATAGTGAATATGGGCACATGGGACTTGGAGAAGTGTCACATTGAGCAAGTATATCTTGTGTAATGTGGTGGTTGTATTATTGATGTATGTAATTACATGTACACAAACCATTCCCATGTCACAGTGTCGATCTGCAATAAAAACATCTTAACAGCTGTTCAGTCGAAACTCTGAATAAACGCATACTCACAAACACACACAGAAATTCCCGATGTTGTTTTTTTCGTAAGCCGTAACTTCGCATAACACAATAAGGCATTTAGAATGCTTGATTGCAGCGAAATTATTCATACATAAGATGGACCGATGTTTGCTAGTTGGTTTTGTTACATATCAATAAGTATTAATGTTGGCACGATACATTATTTGCTGACATGACAACTCATTAAATATTCGCTGTTCAGGATCGAACACGAGTTATCCACCAGAGGCGCCACGGTTTATTTTGGGGAGCCTATATTATATAACCACACATGCTACATATCAGAGGATTATTGAATTTTGTTCATTATGCCACTTATTTTGCAACATTTTGCCACCTCTAGAGCATGCTATTCCTACAAGTGTTCGTTGGTGTCTAAGCAAACAATAGGGCCCCTAGTAATACACGGTGTCCTATTGTTAGCGTCGATGACCTAGCCATCGATGGCGCCATGTTTTTCAATAAAATTTACTCAGCCACTAAGCTTAGGTCTAAGAATTTGCTTTCAAAGTGTTAACTAAAATGACTGGAATCTTGCTTCTTGCATTGTTTTCTGAAGTTAACTGATCACTGTGTAAACACGCAGAAGCCAGTGCATGGCTTCATACCGAGATCGCCTTTGATGGAATGGCGGCTGGCCCACGGCTGCTTGCCGTTGCAGCCGCCAAATCTTGGCTTCCTGGCTGACTGACTGTAGGTGCAGGGTTAATCTGCAGGCAATCTCGATGTTTTGCTCTGGGTTACTGACCGTATTCTTGAATAACGAGGTGACCGGATTAGCGGGACTAACGTCCTATCGTTTACTGTGGAAATCATTTGGGACTGTCCGAGGGAGACCATAATAGTGGGGTGACTATATTACCGGGGTGACTATGTTACCATAAACTGAGGTTCCACTGTAGGTATCAAAGACGTTAACTTACTTTATCACCAGGTGAGGTCGTTGATCGAGTAAATGTGTCATCTTCTCGCTGCCAGCCGATGTGAAGTCAGTTAACTGACAACTGTAAACAAATGTCTGATACATTCACATACACCTTGTGAAATACACAAAGTAAACAACATTTATTAACATGGACAGTAACTCAACAACATCACTAGTCATCAGCAGTAAATCACGGAATCACGAGGGTAGGGTAAATGTGGAGGGGTGAATATAAACACAGTTTGTGTTGTGAATTGGTTGAGCTGACAACTGTAAACAATGACACAACAGTCGACTAATGTCTCATATATTCACACTCTCCTTGTAAAATAGACAAATTATACAATATTTATTTACACGGAAATTAACTCACTAACATCAGCAATAATAATAAGTAAATGTGGCGGGGTGAATATAAACATGTTTATGTCTTGTTGTTTACACGTGCTGTAATTGTTTATTTCTATTATTATGCTTACAAAAGTTAAATGAGCAAAATCAATACAACTAAACTGTCAACACCATGTTGCAATTTGTTCTTTTAATGTGTCGTGTTTTACATATTTGATACTTTTAACAGCTTTTACAAAGCAAATAAACGTGTTCTTACTAGAATGTCTCCACCTGGTGACATCCTCGAGAGATGCCGTTGGCGGCGTGACGAAAGGACTTCTTCGTGTCCTGAACACTGTAACGTAATGAAGTCGTGTTTATTACATCTCATCAACAACACAACTCTATTGTCTCACAAAGTCACTTCTCTCAAGTTAACTGGTGTACGACGTTTATATAACACGTGTGATTAACTGAACAACAGCTATACTTTTCACACTTGTTGTAATAATTAATAATACTTACACTCGTCGCATCAATTCAACAAGGTTGTATCTGAATTTTGCCAATTGTTCAGGAGAACCAAAAGAAGATTTTCGTTAGTTACAGTGTCTTAAATAAGTGACTTATAGTTTAATCCTTGTGTATGCATATAGATGTCCTACATGTTTTATTTGCTGTATGCATTAAACAAAATAATATTACGTAATACTGTAAAATAGGTCAAATATGCAGTTACAACCTTTTTGCACTAAGTTACATTACAATCTCCTTGATAAACCGGAGATACAACCTTTGGTGATCAGCTTTCCTATGTATAATATTATAACAAAACAACAACCATTACAGTATTACATTTACTTCCTCTGTCTGGACACTTATTTATCTAAATGTTTATATTTATGTTTTTCTTGGGCTTTCTTTCTGTCTTTAAAAAATATCCATTCTCATAATCAACTAAACAATGAAGTTAGTGTCCAGACTCTTTCAGACAATTCAACGTCAGTTCAGTTCTATGTATATAAATGTTGTACATCATTTTTAATGTATCGGACTAATACACTATTGAATGTCATATTTACTGGGCTTATAACAAGTGTGATTGTCAGCTGAGGTGACACGTCGCACATTTGTATTGTGGCTGGTCAGAATGACAGAACTGGGTTCATTCATACATCAGTGACTTGTAGAATGGATGGTAGGTGCTAGGGATCATCCCAGAAGTGTACAGGATCTGTAGATCCCTGTATTTGGCAGCAGAGTTACTGAGTGGTCCTGTGTACAGGAGTACCAGCTGAAGGTTTGGAGTTGATCGCCTGCTGCACCAAACAAGATCCACCCGGACAAAGTCCTTGTCAAAGGCATACTTAAGGTACAGAGCATTTGGGTCATCAGCTCTGACCTGAAACAGACACGCTTCCATCCACTTCACCTTCTCGTCATTGTCATCCTTGTAAAAATCTGTAAGGCATTTGCTGTATTCTTTGAAATCCAGGAAGTCTGTGGAATACCACTGTTCCGGTGTGTACACACTACACAGTGACATTCTTGACAGCAGATTCTATTGTACAGTGAACAGAATCGTCCTCGTTTTGTGTGTGCCCACCATCAAGAAACTTGTGTGTAATCATTCGGAGATTGTTCTTTCTCATAGCATACCAGTACATTGCCACAACAAAATGGTTTCTGTTTTGACCTCCACAGTTATCTGAGAAGAAAATTATTTCTTTCTTCCCAGAGAGGGCTCACTCTTCTATGTAGAAATTCAAACATGTTGCTATTTCAAATGCACCTTGCTTTGCATTTGCCTCCATTCACATAAAGCAAGATGCATCTTTGGTGTTCAGAATGTAGATGCTCAGGTTGTAAGCATTGAGCTTTCTGCGATAATAGAAGTTTGACACTTCTCCTTTTGGACAGTTCAGCACTTGCTGTGGATCGAAACAAGCAACACTTAGCTCAATATTTGTTTTTCCCCTTTCCTTGTCGTCCTCCTCCTTGTTTTTCCGTCACAGATTCTTATTGTGCTGATGAAGGTTATAAGTAGTTTGCATAGCTGCCTTCTCAGTGTCGCTGGCCATTCTGAACCCCTCGCACAGATCACACATGTCCTTCTTGGGAACATGGAAGCCAAGGTTGAACTCATAATTAAATGTGTGTTGGTACATCTGCAGTTTGACAGGGAGATGCCCTTCTTCTCGCAGTGAAATGTTGCTTATCTTCTGTATCTCTTCTTGGCATCTGTCTTATAATACGTACAGTGTTATGTCATACTCGTTGTCACTCACTGGTTCAAAACCAACAAAAATTCCACTAGAATCAGACATGGTGTGACTGTCTCAAACAGATCTACCCACACATGGACACTAACTGTGGGGTATACATACAGCAGAACCGGGGAAAAAGTAGGGAAATGATTATTAATGATTTAGCTGGGTGCATAATATGCAATAATATGCAATATCCTAATATTGTTAGGATATCCACAGGATGATGACTGGTTGATTGCTGGGCAACAAGGTTGTAAGTGCCAGATACAACCTTGTTGCACTGAGTGATTACACTGCTCTGTAGATACAACTTTGTAGAACTGGGCCTCATAGACACACATGCTGGTAGATATAACCTTGTTGCACTGAGTGATTACACTGCTCCGTAGATACAACACACACATGCTGGGAGGACAGATACAGCACTCTTACACTGACTAGGTGAGTGCTATGGGACTTCAGAACTACAAGAACCCAGATTTGGCAGAAATGTCAGTTACAACCTTGATGAATTGATGCGATGCCATGTTCTATGCAGTTTTTCTGCGGAAGCCTCGCTGGATTCCAGCAACTTCAAGACCTTGTCCTTCTTATACACATTTCTGTCGCCCAAACTGTCAAGTAAATAATATTGATTAAAACATCACATACAAACGTAATTCACTATCCGCTGATTAAACTATGTCGTACATAAAACATACACAACAGACGGATAAACTACACCATTTTGTGATGTTAATTCAACTTGTCTACACAAGTCACAACATTGATCTTTCCGTCCCCCCTGCTCACAAATTTCTTGACCCTGTGTCCCATTATGCACTGACATGGAACAGATTTAGGGGACACTATTTGTTGAAGTTGTTTCATTTCATTTGTCAGTGTCTGGTCATTGACATTGTTGTTTGAACCCAACAGGCCAAAGAACAGTTAATCAGCTGGAAACTTCTACAAACATAATTATTAGCGCAAAACTGTAAAAACGTGAGCTATACTTGTGGAGACATTGCATTAAATAAATCACCAAGTTTTAAATAAATTCTGATACAAATATTGTTTATAAAATAAATACAGTATACAACAATCTCAAATGAAGCCATAACAATTGTGTGTCGAATTTTAATTGTGTGTTGATTTTTTTATTAAATTATTGCTTTACCACCAACGGTGTCCACAATACAACAACAATATGATTTAATGTGTTATTTTAACATTTACATATTTAATACATTTAACGACTTTACTAAACAAATTTCAAAACAAAGTCAGCAACATTCATTTATAAATTAATTTCCTCAAGCGATTCGTCATAATCAGTGAGATTTATTTTGTAAACGACGTAAGGTAAATAAACAAGTGTTCTTACATGAGCAACGTCAACTGAGGACAACCTTGAGCGAGGCCGCCCACGATGTGTTGGAGCGACTTCTTGGAGAGACGACACTCCGCCACTCTGTAATGTAACGATGTCGTGTTTATTACATCTCACCAACAACACAACTCTATCGTCTCATAAAGTCACTTCTCTCGAGTTAACTGGTGTACAATGTTTATATAACATGTGATTAACTCAACAACAACTATACTTTTCACACTTGTCGTAATAATTAATAATACTTACTGTAATTCACGCAGTTGTTCCATGGAAGCCAGGGCAGCTCCCAACATCTGCCCGGCCTCTTCCTTCTTAAGCACTTTGTTCCAGCTCATACTGTCAAGTAAATAATATTCCTGGATTAAAACATCAGAAACAAACATCACATACATAAAAGATATACATACAACAGATCGATAAACTACAGCATTTTGTGATGTTAATATCAGTTGTCTACACAAGTCACAACATTGACTTTTATTTCTTCCTGCCCTGATCACAAACCACGTGTTCCATCACAAAGAACAGATTTAGGGGACACTTTTTGTTGAAGTTGTTTCATTTCATTTGTCCGTGTCTGGTCATTGACATTGTTGTTTGAACCCAACAGGCCAAAGAACAGTCGATCAGCTGGAAACTTCTACAAACATAATTATTATTTATAGCACAACTCTGTAAAACAAGAGCTATACCTGTGGAGACAGGTGATTAAAAAATCACCAAGTTTTAAATAAATTCCGATGCAAAGATTATTCATAAAATAAATAGAGTATACAAAATTCTCAAATGAAGCCATAACAATTGTGTGTCGAATTGTTTATTGAATTATTGCTTTTCCACCAACTCTGTCCACAAAATAACAACAATATGATTCAGGGGTGGGTCCAATTACACAAAATTATATCAATTACAATTACATTAATTTTTTTATTTCCATTACAATTACTCATAATTTTTCAATTCAATTACAATTACACCATTTTAATTTCAGTTACATTATTCAGAACCAAATATATTCAGCATTTGTTAATTATATATTTTTGCATGTTTTGCTGAATTTCAATATTTTGTACAAAACTGATAAAAAATATAACGGTAATGTTTGTACATTTTGTTGAATTGTGACTTTGAATTGTACTAAATAAAGAGACAGCCGTTTAAAACATATTTTTATTATATAAAAATATATACATGTTAGCAGGTCTGTAGGTTAGAAACAATAACAACATTCCAACTGACATCCATTGAACTGAACTGGATGACTATGGCTAAATACATTAGTACCTGCCTTCAACGGGACACTTTCTCAATGTACGGACTGTTTTATCATGTTAATGTCCATCTGATGAGGGGACACCTGGTTAACGCAGACAGCGGACAGGACATTTTGGTTTTCTGTCCCTGTTAAGGCGAACAGTAATCATTATTTTCGTGATTTTTTTCTCTAAATATTTTATTTCCAAAATGGCGACGGACAAACAGCACGGTGTGTAGTGGGAAAAACAATGTTCTATCGCGGATTCGGATATAAGGCTGTTGGTCGTGGACCCCGATTTTCTGCCGCCGGGGCAAATGACAAATGGGCCTGCTTAAACCTACTTAGAATTGTTTTGACAATTCTCAAGAAACAGGTGAACAATGTCAATGAACGAGTGTCAAACTGTTGTTTGTTTGACGCTGCCACCGACATTAATCGCTGATGTTGGCTTCGCTTAGCCTTAGGCGGTTTGAAATTGCAATCAAGATTTACAAATACGCCTCACATAAGAATCAGATAAACAGTCTTAAATGCAATTTAGTATGCAGTACTAATATGACACTGGGGTGAAATGGCATGCTTCCAATTTAAACGACGTGAAACCAACATGCCAAATGCCAAACCCAAGGCACTACCGGTGCGCGAAAATACGAATTCGTCATGTGCATATAAGGGTTTTTGTTAATAGCCGGGACCCGGGTAATTTACCCGGCTATGGCAGTCCATGTACCCGGCTATCTAGATAGTCTGTAGAGGAAGGCCGATTTTTATTATCCCTCGTGTCGGGTAATGACCGACCCGCTTTTGCGTTAATCATTGCAGTGTCGACGTCCCACAGACAGGTCAGCGTTCATTGATGTTCATAACAGCCAAACAGCGAATGTCATTTTGCATTAATAAACGGCAGTTTTAAAACAATCGCACAGACATCTTATGCGTCGCCAAAGCATATTTACTTCCCACAATTCGTAGCATTGCTTGTCGTTCGTAGTTAGTAGACAGTCCGCCATGCACCTAGCAGAAAGATCGGCAACCACGTCACGCGTAGATATAATTTGTGTCGTTCGATAATCATAATTTTTTCATTAAAAATAACTTTTCTAACAATTTATTTGCCCTGCAAAGATGAAATAATTGTTAGTGATTTAGAATATGGATGTCTTAGGCAAAAGTTTCTTCTGATTTTGTGAAAACGACATATTATATTATGTATAGCGACTGGCTCGGTGCAACGATTTTTGCCTTCGTTACTATACTGTTTATGGCATTGATTATTTGGTGACTTAGTGTCACTTGCTTCCTTTTGGAAAAAATTTTTTTACATAAAGAAGCAAGCGCTATCAGATCAACCTTGAATAACCCCCCTTAACAAACACCAAAGCAGAACAATTATTTGACCAATTGTGGCAAATGATGTAACCGGGTATATTAAAAAAAAAAATTCCATTTTGGAAAAGCACAAAGTTTGGATACATGACCATTTCCAATGTTAATGCCAACAAGGTACTATTAGTAACCTTTGCTATTTGCTGTTGTGCGATAATTCGTAATATTTTCATTAATTTGTTACACAGTCATAAACATGGGCATTATTGGCCTATTTGGGAGAAAAAGGCTATTAGACAAAACAGTTATTTTATATTGCTATATAAACTAAATTCCTTAAATTTTAAGGTACAACTACATTATATATAAGTTCCTGGTGTATCCACAGTGGTCTGTGATACGTAGTGACTCGGTCATAGGCTGATCATGATAAGTGGTCCCTGCTTTGGGGTTCATGGTCCCTGCTATAGCCATACTTAACAAAAACCCTGCATATGAAACGATGAATCGATGCTAAGTGGTGCATCATAAATTTATGCTTCAGTCGAGATCAGTTGAAAATCGAGGTGAAACGATTATTAATTCTGCCTATTGTTGTTTTCTATGTTTAATCAGCTTACATACTGCGTGTGTCAACTCATATACGTTTTCAGCTGCTCAAATCCAGGTTATTATTTTTGATTCGTAGGTCTATTAGTTCAGTACATTGTCATTCCATAACGGTGTACATGTATTTTATTCAGTTAACGATTAAACGGGGTGTGACATTTAAAAATAATACATGTTGATGCTAGTTGACTCGTTTAATAATCTCTATAAACTGCATGTTGCCATATAAGACAGTGCTGCAAGCACACAGTGGCTTCGACAGCATTCTTGGACTTGGTGCAGCGGGCGGCGATCACTGTTGTTTAGTAGCTCCCTGGTGGCAGACATGGGAACACTGTACAGTCTGTTTATGTATTATTAAGTTAATTGATAACATCCGTCATCCGCACATGTCCACCGTATATGTGTAGTACTGAACCCTCCACTCCAGCATGCCTGTCCCTCCGATGAGGGGACACCTGCCATGTAGGGACACTTTTGCTTGGATACAGAGGTGTCTGTTCAAGGCAGGTACTACTGTTCAAGGCAGGTACTACTCTTTGGAAGCCGGGCTCATGTGTGACATGTTTGGAGACCTTTTCTGGTGCACTTGTTTGATTATATAAGCAGGTGTTATTATTAATCTTGATTTTTAACCTGCGTGAGACTTAAATTGTATTTTTATTGTCAGTTTGTTCAGGTAGTTTGTGATATGAAACGTACTGTAATTGATTGTAATTTAAATAAATTTTCCATTGTACAAAATATAACAATTACAATTGCAGCAAAATTTTGAAACCATAATCAATTACAATTACACAATTTTGCTGTAATAAATTACAATTACATAATTGGACCCAACCCTGATATGATTTAATATGATATTTTAACATTTACATATTTAATACATTTAAAAACAAACATTCATTTACACATAAATTTCTTCAAGTGATCCGTCATAATCAGTGAGATTTATTTTGTAAATGATGTAAGATGAATAAACAAGTGTTCTTACTCGAGCGAAGTCAACCGAGGACACCCTTGAGTGAGGCCGCCCATGATGTGTCGGAGCGACTCCTTGGAGAGATAACACGCCCCCACTCTGTAACGTAATGATGACATGCGTTTATTACATCTCATTAACAACATAACTCTATCGTCTGACAAAGTCACTTATCTCAAGTTAACTATTGTTCGACATTTATATAACTTATGCGGTTATAGCGTGCTAACACATTAGCTGACAAGAGGAGCTCTTTCGCTCTTTGGAAACTCTGCTGCTGTTGCAAACCCGAGAACCACCTCTTACCATTGCACAGCAACTTGTGTAATGGCGCTAGTACAGTTGATAAGTTGGCTAGAAATAATCATTAATTCAGTAGACCCCAGAATACCTGGAGTTCTAGCACTTTCTACGGCGCCCTTTCTGTATGGCCTCAACCTTGTCTTCTACTGGATGCAATCCATGTTGGTCAATCTTGTGACCCAAGTACACCACTTTGTCTGCGAGGAATTTGCACTTTTCTCTCTTGAGTCGCAATCCTGCTTCTTCTAGTCTACCCAAGACCAGATTTAGGTGTTCAGCTTTCGTAACACCCATCAGGATGATGTCGTCCAAGTATACAGCGACACGTGGTATATCCTGCAAGATATTTTCCATGGTGCGCTGGAAAATAGCGGGTGTCGAATTAATCCTGTATGGGAGGCGATTGTAACGGAAAAGTCCTCTGTGGGTATTCACTGTGGCATACTCCTTCGATTTGTTATCCAGTGGAAGTTGCGAGTATGTGTGGCTCAACTCCAGCTTACTGAACTGCTCTACATCAGTAAATTTCTTGCACAGGTCACCCAGGGTTGGAATGAAGTATTGTTCAAGATGTGAGACTCTATTCACAGTCAACTTGAAGTCACCGCTTTGGGAACTGGAACTATTGGAGTTGACCAATCGGTGTATCGCACTGCTTCCATCACGTTTGTCTGCACCAACCGGTTCAACTCTTGCTCCACTTTTTTCTCATGGCGTAGTGAACCGGTCTTGCCTTGAAGAACTTGGGTGGTTTTCCCTCATCCACGTGAATCTTTGCGGCAAACCCTTTCAGTGTGCCAAGTTCTTCCCTGAAGACTTGTGTGTGTTTCTGCAGAACTCCTGCCACAGATACTCTCATGCAGCATACTTCATGCCAATTGGGTTTAATGCGTTCCAACCACTGTAGACCAAATAGTGCTGCTTTGTCTTTCCCTCTCGTTACTATCAACGGTAGATTTCTCACTTGTTTGTCTTCATACTTCACGGTTACCAGAATCTTCCCGACCAATTCAACCGTCTGGTTCTCGTACGTCTTGAGGACAATACCAGCTGGTTTCAGTGGCAAATGACTCAAGTGCTTGCGATACAAGTTCTCCAGAAGCAATGACACGTCTGCTGTTGTGTCCAGCTGCATTTCTTCAATGCACACAGGCACCCTAATGCCCTACAGTGTACGTGCTGTATACTCCAAAGTGGTTATCATCCCCCTTGGGTGCTTCTTCGGTAACGGCACGAACTCGTGGCTTGCCGGCTTTACATGCTTCCGATCTTGCGATGTGGCCCCTTTTTCCACAGCGGAAACATTGTTCTGACTTTAACTTACATGCCTGCGGGGCATGTTTCCCACAAAAACGCCAACATTGTTGTCCTGATGCCTGTTGTTGCTGCTTCCCAGTCATGTCCCTATGTTTAGGGTACCTTCCCTCACCTGATTTTGTGGCGAATCTCACTCGATTTACACTTACACTGGATGCAGTGTCGCCCCCTGGCGAATGAAACCGCCTAGCATTTTCTTTCACCATTGTCATGTTCACGGCTACTTCCACAGCCTTCTCAAATGTCAAGCCTGTCGTGTTGTAGGGAATTGGCCTTGCCTTGAAAAATTTGGGTGGTGCCGTCATTCACGTGAATCTTTGCGGCAAACCTTTTTTGTGTTCCCTGAAGACTTGTGTGCTTCTGTAGAATTCCTGCCACATATGCTCTCGTGCAGCATACGTCATGCCAATTGAGTTTAATGCGTTCCAACCACTGTAGACCAAACAGTGCTGCTTTGTCTTTCCCTCTTGTTACAATCAACGGTAGATGTCTCACTTGTTGGTCTTCATACCTCATGGTTACCAGAATCTTCCCGGCCAGTTCAACTGTCTGGTTCTCGTATGTCTTCACCACAGGGGTGAGATTTAGCGGTCGCCCAGTCGCTACTGGCACCCCAAAAATGGCTTTGGGCGACTTCAATTTTGTGATATCAATAGGGAGCATTCATTGTATTTTTAATCAACCACATTGATGCTCAACATATAACTGAACGGTCATTCTACACTGAAATAATAACCGGTCATGTTAATAGTCTTGGTGCTGCGTGGCGCCACTTATATATATATATATATATATATATATATATATATATATATATATATATATATATATATATATATATATATATATATATATATATATATATATATCGACATGGTGTGCGGAGAGCTTTTGGCGAATTAATCGGGAACCTGGTTAGTGCCACTTATATATATCCACGTACGTGGTGCATGTGACACCGTTTTAGTAATATTTGGAGGTAAAATCAGGTCCTGTGAAAAATCAGCAGGTCCTGTAAACTGTTCAGTTCACAGGATCTGATGTCCTGTGAACTGAATGTCCTGTCACGCTTGGAGACTTTTCGCGTAGACAGTTGATGTATCATGTTATGAAAACAAAACAATCTGTTACAAGTGTACAATTGTATATTGTATTATATTCAGTAGTATGCATTACATTGTATTGATCCTGCCTTGAAAATGTTTCAAAACTGTTTGTTTTTTATGCTTTTATTTGTTGTTGATGTCATTCATACATTCTATCTTCAAAGTATTTACTTTCTATCATCAAAGTATTGATTAGCAAGTGGACTACATAAGTAGCTGTCGGGCTACTTCACTTTACAAGGTTGGTAGCCCCACTTGCTAAATCTCACCCGACACCAACATTGTTGTCCTGTTGTTGCTGCTTCCCAGTCATGTCACTAGGGAGGTCAAGAGAAATTGTATTTGTTGATAAGGTCGGACCACTAGAAAACAACAGGGGAAACATAATTTCAGACGGGTTTCAAATGGCAGAGGTCCTGAATGAGTATTTCAGCTCAGTTTTTACCACAGAAGATATCAGCTCACTTCCAGTTCCATTTACTAAATTTTAGGGCAATAAATCAGAACATTTAGGGCAATTATTTGTAACTCCTGAAATGATAGCACAGAAAATTAAGAAGATGAAAGATAATAAATCACCAGGAGTTGATGGGATACCACCAAAACTGCTTAAGGAAATTGTTGAGCAAATTAGTACACCACTTGCAAATTTGTTTAACTTGTCACTAGAAGAAGGAATAGTTCCTTCAGAATGGAAAGAAGCAAATATTACGCCCCTATTTAAGAAGGGATCGAGGAACAAGCCAGAGAATTACAGACCAGTGAGTTTAACATCAGTTGTATGAAAATTACTCGAAACATTAATTAGAGACCACATGGTGGAATTCCTTGTGAAACATAAATTAATAAATACATCTCAACATGGGTTCCTAAAAGCAAGGTCATGTCTAACCAATCTCTTATGTTTTTTTTGAAGAAATTACAAAGTGGGTAGATGACGGGTCACCAGTGGATGTTGTCTACTTAGATTTTCAGAAAGCTTTCGATAAAGTGCCACATCAAAGATTGTTACTTAAACTAAAAGCCCATGGTATAGGCAATGATGTAATCAACTGGATAGAAAAGTGGCTTACACACAGAAGACAGAGAGTAATAGTAGATGGTGAGATTTCAAACTGGAAATCGGTTTTGAGTGGGGTACCACAGGGATCAGTATTAGGCCCTATACTGTTTTTAATATATATAAATGATTTGGAAGATGACATATCTAGCAAAGTACTCAAATTTGCAGATGACACAAAAGTATTCAGAAAGGTTACTAATGATACAGATAAACAAAGTTTACAGGATGATCTAGATAAATTAGTTAAAATTAATGGTCAGAAAAATGGCAAATGTTATTCAATTTTGGGAAGTGTGAATGTATACACATAGACCATGGAAACATGGACGAACAATATAAAATGGGGGATGCTGTACTAGGTAGAACCACACAAGAAAAGGACTTAGGAGTAACATTTAGTGCTGACATGAAAGTTTCAGAGCAATGTGGGATTGCAGCTTCGAAAGGAAATCAAATTCTAGGGCTAATTAGGAGAACTATCACGTATAAGGAGAAACATCTAATTGTACCCCTGTACAAAGCAATAGTTAGACCACATTTGGAATATTGTATTCAAGCATTTAGGCCGTATCGTAAAAAGGACATAGACAAGCTAGAAAGAATACAACAAAATGAGCAACTAAAATGATTTCAGAATTGAGAGACCTTAGTTACGAAAGTCGCTTATTACAATGTGGTTTGACAACACTAGAGACCAGGAGACTAAGAGGAGACCAAATAGAAGTGTTTAAAATAGTGAACGGTTATGAGGATGTTGATAGGAATATGTTCTTCAAACTTAAAGAAGGTAGTAGAACCAGAGGACACAAAGCACCATTAGTTAAGAAGCCGTTTAGGTTGGACATGAGAAAGTACTCTTTCTCACAGAGGGTGATAAATGAATGGAACAAACTGCCAAATGATTGTGTTAATGCTAGTAGTGTGAATATGTTTAAAAATAGAATTGACAGATATTTGATAAGGATGGGCTATACATAGATGAGAAAATTGTTGGACTCTCGATAAGCCAATGGCTTCCTTGTCCACTTGCCATCTAGAACTTGTTTGAGATAGCAATTTTGTTAAATCTTGTTAAATATAGAGCCTTCTGTCATACACCATTAGATAGCTGCTTTAATACAGTGATATAAGCTTTTTGCAATTTTTATAAAATCATTTGTAGAAGTCATTTGAGTACCTATGAATGTGGCATTTTTGTTGGACAGGTTCCATAGGCTTATTGCTAGGAACAAACGGCACCAAATTGGGCAGTTTTATAGACAATTCCAAACTGTTTTTATTCACAACTCATAAACTACTTAAAACAGAGCCATCAAACTTGACAGAGTATATACTCATTGTATGCAGATTGCAAAAGTTAAGTGATACTTAACTAAATAATTAACTAATTAATGTTAATTAGCATAATTAATGCATAAACGAACAAGATTATGCATTTTGAATAATTGAGTACTGTAGTTGCATTGCTTAATAAAAAGTTAAAAAGTATTACCCATTGCATACATATTGCAACAGTTAAGTGGTACTTAACTTAATAATTAACTAATTAAATTAATTAGCATAATTAATGCATAGAGGAAAAATGATTTTATGATTGAGTAGTTGTACTGCTTAATCAAATGTTTAAAATAAACACATTAATAGGACTTCATGTATTGATTATTAATTAAATAGGAAATTTCTAATATTTTACATTTCTCTGCAGAATGTGGGGCACTGTAGCTCTGCGGTTAGAGCACCAGACTGTAAATGGAGAGGACCGAGTCCACCTGCTGGGCAATTTCATTCATCTCAGTTCACTCAGCTGTATAATAAAGTACCTGGCAATATACTGTGATGGGATTCCAGTGGTGGATTTATAAGAATGAACAGCTTTTGCGCAGTAATGGCAGCGTGGCTGGATGATTCAATAGAAGTTGAAATGTAAGTGTAACGTGCTCTGAGCAACGAATGTTGGGATGTTGTATAAAATGAATGCTAATTAAATTAATAAAAAATTTATTAATTCCAGATGTAAATACATAGGGACAGGAGGCTATTATATTAATAACATGGTGATGAGGTGCAATATACTCATGTACTAAATATCAACAATTATTGCGGATCATGATATCCTGAAAAAGTAAACATGTGTGAGAAAATGTTAGATATTGATCAATGTCATATATACATATATATATATATAAATTGAAAAGAATTGAATAATTCCAAATCCTTTTGACCCTGTATGTTTTATTGAGTTGGTAGAATCAGGCATTTTGTCTGTTTGTTGTTGTTGACCTCCCTAATGTCACTATTTTTAGGGTACTTCTCCTCACCTGGTTTTGTGGCGAATCTCACTCGATCGATACAGTGCCACCTGTGCGCCATCTGATGAATGAAACTGCCTAGCATTTTCTTTCACCATTGTCATGTTTACAGCTTCTTCTGCAGCTTTGTCAAATGTCAAGCTGGTCATGTTGCTTAATTTCTCTTGAACGTTTGCATTCTTCTGATTCAACCTGGTTACAAACCTGTCCCTCAACCATCTCTTCAAATCTGGGAAATTTGCATGAACAGTGAGTTTCTTTATAGCCAAGCTATAGTCCGTTACACTCTCGTCTTCAGCTTGGACTCGTGTCCAAAACTTAAACGACTCTGCCATCTCATTTGGAACTGGCTCATAGTGATCTTTCATTTTTTTCAACAGTTCTTTTATCTTTTCCTACCTCACTCAGAAATATGGCTTTGCGCCTTTCTGCGTTTGCGTCATTTGCCGCTATGTTATTAGCGACCAAGTGCAGTTTAAGCCGTTCTTCGTAAGAAGTCACAGTCTCTGTTTTTGGGTCAAACTTCCCTAAATTACCGATGAGGCTACCTACGAAGAAACCTGCCATCTTGCTTTCGCACGAAGTCGATTCATTTTCGAACACCAAGTCGTCTGCGACCACTCTCAACGTAACGTTTTTCACTTACTTAAGCACCTCAAACTTGTGTCGAGTATCTTCCAACATAGTTTCAACCCTCTTTGCCAAAATGTTATGGTGTGTGTCAGTTAAACAGAGACAAGACAGTACTCCAATATAAAAGAGTCATTGCTTTATTTACGAGCACGTGACACACTACATCTGGTGACAGACTTCAGCCTACGCGTGTGCAAACGATCCGTTCAATCAGAACTAAATTATCACAATAAAACGTGTAAATAACTTAACAACAATAATTAATAATACTTACTTTAATCCACACAGTTGTTCCATGGAAACCAGGGTGGCTCCCAACATCTGCCCGGCCTCTTTCTTCGCAAATACTCCATTCATGAACAAACTGTCAAATAAATAACATTCCCAGATTAAAACAGACCATCTAGTGACCCTCTATCCGCTATATTGTATGTAATGTGTATTAACCACCGGATAAACTGCAACATTGTCCTATGGCCCCACAACAGAAGTCAAATAACTTAAATACTTTGTTTCAAACCAGCCTGGAAACTTAAAAAATGTAGTAAACAATATTATGCTAATTTTAAAACATCCAGGTCTACAGCGCATTTCAATGGTTCTTTCCTTAAAAGCAGCTATAAAAATCATGTGATACCCAGTTTTTTGACGAAAAACAATCGTTTTATTTGGTTCTGTGTGACATTTCTGACAACACATTGTTGCTGTGTTGTGAATACTGTTGTGTTGTCTGTTGTTTCTTTCATTCCACAAATCTCTAACACTGCATTTCATTCGTGGTCCTTCCATTGTACGAGGTGGATGGTAATTTTTTTTAATACTGTGGATTCATGAGGCAGAGATCATGCAGTTAATTTTCCAGCTCAGAAGAAATTGTGTTCATTTTATCTTCAGAGACAGAGTGTATATATGGAGACTGACTCATATTAGCTGCGTATCGTCAGCCAGGAGCTGTGGTGACAATACAGGAGGTGCAACAGGAGGTGCAACAGGAGGTACAACAGGAGGTGCAACATGAGGTACAACAGGAGGTGCAACAGGAGGTGCAACAGGAGGTACAACAGGAGGTGCAACAGGAGGTACAACAGGAGGTGCAACAGGAGGTACAACAGGAGGTACAACAGGAGATGCAACAGGAGGTACAACAGGAGGTGCAACATGAGGTACAACAGGAGGTGCAACAGGAGGTGCAACAGGAGGTACAACATGAGGTGCAACAGGAGGTACAACAGGAGGTGCAACAGGAGGTGCAACAGGAGGTACAACAGGAGGTACAACAGGAGATGCAACAGGAGGTGCAACAGGAGGTGCAACAGGAGGTGCAACAGGAGGTGCAACAGGAGGTGCAACAGGAGGTGCAACAGGAGGTGCAACAGGAGATGCAACAGGAGGTGCAACAGGAGGTGCAACTGGAGGTGCAACAGGAGGTACAACAGGAGGTGCAACAGGAGGTGCAACAGGAGGTGCAACAGGAGATACAACAGGAGGTGCAACAGGAGGTGCAACAGGAGATGCAACAGGAGGTGCAACAGAAGGTACAACAGGAGGTGCAACAGGAGGTGCAACAGGAGGTGCAACAGGAGGTGCAACAGGAGGTGCAACAGGAGGTACAACAGGAGGTACAACAGGAGGTGCAACAGGAGGTGCAACAGGAGATACAACAGGAGGTGCAACAGGAGGTGCAACAGGAGGTGCAACAGGAGGTGCAATAGGAGGTACAACAGGAGATGCAACAGGAGGTGCAACAGGAGGTGCAACAGGACATACAACAGGAGGTGCAACAGGAGGTACAACAGGAGGTGCAACAGGAGGTACAACAGGAGGTGCAACAGGAGGTACAACAGGAGGTGCAACAGGAGCTACAACAGGAGATGCAACAGGAGGTGCAACAGGAGGTGCAACAGGAGGTGCAACAGGAGGTGCAACAGAAGGTACAACAGGAGATGCAACAGGAGGTACAACAGGAGGTGCAACAGGAGGTACAACAGGAGGTGCAACAGGAGGTGCAACAGGAGGTGCAACAGGACGTACAACAGGAGGTGCAACAGGAGGTGCAACAGGAGGTGCAACAGGAGGTACAACAGGAGGTACAACAGGAGGTGCAACAGGAGGTACAACAGGAGGTGCAACAGGAGGTACAACAGGAGATGCAACAGGAGGTGCAACAGGAGGTACAACAGGAGGTGCAACAGGAGGTGCAACAGGAGGTACAACAGGAGGTACAACAGGAGGTGCAACAGGAGGTGCAACAGGAGGTACAACAGGAGGTACAACAGGAGATGCAACAGGAGGTGCAACAGGAGGTGCAACAGGAGGTACAACAGGAGGTGCAACAGGAGGTGCAACAGGAGGTGCAACAGGAGGTGCAACAGGAGGTGCAACAGGAGGTACAACAGGAGATGCAACAGGAGGTGCAACAGGAGGTACAACAGGAGATGCAACAGGAGGTGCAACAGGAGGTGCAACAGAAGGTGCAACAGAAGGTACAACAGGAGATGCAACAGGAGGTGCAACAGGAGGTACAACAGGAGGTGCAACAGGAGGTGCAACAGGAGGTGCAACAGGAGGTGCAACAGGAGGTGCAACAGGAGGTGCAACAGGACGTACAACAGGAGGTGCAACAGGAGGTGCAACAGGAGGTGCAACAGGAGGTGCAACAGGAGGTACAACAGGAGGTACAACAGGAGGTACAACAGGAGATGCCACAGGAAGTGCAACAGGAGGTACAACAGGAGGTGCAACAGGAGGTACAACAGGAGGTACAACAGGAGGTACAACAGGAGGTGCAACAGGAGGTGCAACAGGAGGTGCAACAGGAGGTACAACAGGAGATGCAACAGGAGGTACAACAGGAGATGCAACAGGAGGTGCAACAGGAGGTACAACAGGAGGTGCAACAGGAGGTGCAACAGGAGGTACAACAGGAGGTGCAACAGGAGGTGCAACAGGAGGTGCAACAGGAGGTGCAACAGGAGGTGCAACAGGAGATGCAACAGGAGGTACAACAGCAGGTACAACAGCAGGTACAGCAGCAGTTGGACGAAGTGCAGGCCTGAATCATCCGCCCCAGTATTGAGCTAGAGGCGGAAGTATGCACGAATTTGGGATTTGTAGCCAAATGGCTACGGAACTAATAACCTAAGTTTTAAAACCGATACGCACTAACCGTTTCACATGTGTATTCCATGACATACAACCAACACATGGGCATCAAGAAGCAGAAGAAATGTGCTCCAAATAATTATTGATAAGTACATTAATCGGTCACACAGAAACTATTTCATAAATAACCGCCATACAGTGCATGTGATGTCGCCTTTGGGTCACATGGTCTAACGCAATTTCGTGTGGGGTGGTGGTGGCCGTGTGTAGAATGAGGCCAGAGTGGGCCAGCAGACGGCAATTCTTAGCATGACTTTATATTGACCTACGAGATTCTCATTTTGTAATCGTGCTCACACAACATCTGGCTATATGTCAACTGTAATTAAGGAACGTGCGTTCTAACAAAAATGTAAAAATTTCACACTTTTACATGGTTATTTTCATGGAACTTTAGTGATATACATGTAAGAATGCATACAGACATGAAATACGTGTTTATTGCTCTGTTTATGGCATTTTTGTAAGGTTTCACGTTTCATGAAAATGCGTACGTTTTTGACGAGCTAGTCCTTCGCCTACAACAGCAACAGCCAGATAGAAAAAATTGTATGGCGACTGACTTTGCCTAACACCATTCAACACCGGGCCTGCATATTAGCCGGAACGAGCCAGGAACGAGATGGAATGGCAAAATGCGTGGATTGCGTGATCTACATAACGATGTCACTGGAATGTGTAGTTAGATAATGTAATAATGCAACTTTCCACCAAGTGGGAAATAATTACACATACATTAAGGTATGTTTTGGGCTCCCGGAACAATGACTTATTGATGATCTGCAGCCATATTTTGGCTGTTCCGTCTATCAAACAAACTCCTAATGTGCGGCCTACAATAGTGGGTTACTGTTAATACACCATCTACTGGCATAATACTGGTAATCACTGATTTGAATGTGTACTGGTATACAAAATATTTTATATCTAAATAAAATGGAGTAAATTGGAAATGGTACAATTTAACTACACCCTTCTGTACATCATTATGTATAATTATGTATAATGACTATGTATTATAATTTATTATATATATTTATTATAGGTAACTATTACACTTCTGTTCACCCTTTTTCCAATACACTATTGGTCAACAAAACTGTCATTCCACGTATTGAATATGGTGTTATATTACATTAGTATGTAATGCGAAATGTTTTGTAGGAAATAAAATATTTATTAAAATATTGATATACTACATGGCAATTTTTTTTATTCTTCAATGTTAGACAATGAACTCGCCATTATTAACACTAGAACAGACTACATGCTTTTTTATGAGCGGCCTTTGTTGTTGTGCCTAATGCATTTTAATGAGTGCATTGCCAAAAAATTAATTATGGAATAATTATTTATGTTAGCTTCTGCACTTGATACACCATTTTATATTGGGCCTTCCTCATATTGTGTACTTATGCATAGTTGTTTTTCAACATTAAGGAAATCTACATTTACATTGTTTAACTTATGAGTCCAGTTTCACAACACTCTGTCTGTGTATGTAGTGTTCGAGCAGAATCCTCAATCAAGTTTTCAGATTCGTTGTCTGACCTGTGAATCCACTTTCACAACATGTTCTTTGGAAATGCGCTCTGTAATGGTCAGATTATGAAGTCATTGTCTGACCTGTGAATCCAATTTTGATTACTTTATTAACTGGAAATCTGTTTTGAGTGGGATACCACAGGGATCAGTATTAGGCCCTATGCTGTTTTTTTATATATACAAATGATTTAGAAGATGGAAAGTACTGAAATTTGCAGATGACACAAAAGTATTCAGAAAGGTTAAAAATGATGTAGATAAAAAATTTACAGGATGATCTAAACAAATTGGTAAAATATTTGAAAAATGACAAATGTTATTCAATTTTAGGAAGTGTAAATGCATACACATAGGACATGGAAACATGGACGAAGAATATAAAATGGGGGATGATGTACTAGGTAGAACCACAACAGAAATGGACTTGGCAGTAACATTTAGTGCTGACATAAAAGTTTCAGAGCAATGCGGGATTGCTGCTTCTGAAGGTAATCAAATTCTAGAGCTAATTGGGAGAACTATCACACGTAAGAGAAACAGCTAATTGTACCCCTTTACAAAGTGATAGTTTCACATCATTTGGAATATTGTATACAAGCATGGAGACAATATCGTAAGAAGGACATAGATAAACTAGAATACAACGAAGAGCAGCCAGAATGATTCCTTTGTTATGAAACCCGTTTAAATATGCATCCTCAATTAAATTTTTTTGCTTGTCTCATTTCAAATAAATGTTGCGAAAATTCAGACTTACCTAGTATCCACTATGACATGCTAGCTCGTTTGTACAACTTTTGTATATAGTTTTTTTGTGAAATCATCAGACAAGCTATTAAATTATTTAATTCTGCTTGCAAAATTTATTGAAGTGAAAATGGAAATACTTTTAATGATAACATACAAAATTACAATTTAGAATCTTTAATAAATAATGAACTTTCAAAAATAAATGATTGGCTCAAAATAAATAAATTATCATTAAACATTGCAAAATAAAAATGTACAGACGCTTACTCTGAAGATAGATAATATAAATATTGAACAAGTTAAGGAATTTAATTTCTTAGGTTTAATTATTGATACAAATCTGAACTGGAAAAGACATACTGAAAACATTTCAAACGCATGTTCTAAAAAGATTGGTATTTTAAATAAATTAAAACGTGTTATCACAACAAATTAAAACGTTATTATGTAATTCATTAATTGTGCCACACATTAATTATTGCATCATGGCTTGGGGTTTTCAAACAAACAGAATAATAAAACTTCAAAAGAAAGCTTTGAGAATTATTACCTTAAGTAATTATAATTCCCACACAAAAACTCAGCATGTTAAAAGTAGATGACATTCTTAAATTACAACAATTACAATTTTATTATAAATATTTACATAACAATTTACCAGTTTATTTACAAAACTGGAGGATAATCTTCAACTATGACATACATAATTATGATTCACGAATCAAGAATGAAATATATACTTATAAAACTAAACACGAATTTGCAAAGAAATGTCTTCGGCATAATTTACCATTTTTACTTAATAATATTCCCACTATGGTTAAGGAAAAGCTTAATACACACAGCTTACAAGGATTTGCTCAGTACGCAAAACTTTATTTTTTACAAAATTATCAAGATTCATGCACAAGGCAAAATTGCTATATATGTATGCAACATTAAAAATACAACCACCTGTCACCTTATACTAAAAGGCGCCTAAACTGCAAACACACATAATCAAGCGAGAATAGTAATACACGAACACACACATGCACACGAACAAGCACATGCACGCGCACACTCATACACACACACACACACACACACACACACACACACACACACACACACACACACACACACACACACACACACACACTCACACACACAATCAGAGATGATATTATTATTATGGCTTTTTCTTCTTCTCTTCTCTGAAGAATTATATATGTTTGAACAACTGATTTAGTTTAATTTTATTTTGCAAGGTGGCTCCTCGATAGCGACTATCAGAGTCTTAGAGGAGTCTCCTGACCCTATTTGTTTGTTTACCTTAATATATACCATGTTTACTTACAACCATATACACCTGTATTATTTAAAATTATAATTTAACATGGATATATATGTTACTATGTGAAATGTATGATGGGTCGAATAAAAACATTTCTTCTTCTTTACTTTAAGATCAAAATGGATCTGGTTATGATCACTGGAACCCAAAGGCTCATGTACTTTAACATTGTCAACTAATTCATTCTGAGAACATAACATTAAATCCAACACATTCCCACCTCTGGTTGGTTCCAATACATGTTGAGTAAGGAAACAGTCCCGTGTTAGAAGTAGAAACTGATGGTCATCACCACAAGCACTCTCTAATGATTCCCATGGTTAAAAATAACATATTATAGGAGTCAGACCACAGTTGACCTTCCTATTTATTGTTTCACCCAATGTAGGGCATATTAAATTGTGATATGTAAATATAAACAAGTAATGATGTGACATAAGTGCAATTGAGCAGGCATATTCACAGGTTTGTTTGTAGAAGCTATTGACCATATTTAATTTTGAACGTATTGATAAAAAAAATTTCTAAAACAATAGATCATAAATTATGTACCCAAAAAGTTGTGGATATGACGGTATTTCTTCATGATTATTAAAATTAGTGAAACCGGCACTGATAAAATTATTAACACTAATTACAAACCAAATATTAGCTACGGGTATTTTCCCTGACAAACTTAAAATTGCCAAAGTAATTCCAATTTTTAAAAAGGTGACAATACCCAATTTGGCAATTACAGACCAATATCACTCTTAAAAGTTATTTCAAAAGTAATTGCAAAGATAATTTACACCCAGCTAGATATCTTTTTTAAAATGCAAAATTTCTTTTTTGATAATCACTATGGATTCAGAACGGAACATAGCACTGAATTTGCTGCTCTTGAATTAACCGAAAGAATAATGGCCCAATTGGGTAAAAATTAAATACCTATAAATATTTACTTTCCAAAGCATTCGTCACACTGGATCATATGATATTATTAGAAAATTAGAATATTATGGCGTAAAGGGAGTAGCTTCAAGTTTCAGGTAGCTGGGGCGGCTATTATATGCTTTTCTTGAATTGATTAGTTTCAGTAGAAGTTTTTAAGATAAATTAACCATTTCTTCACAGACTGTAGTTGAAATACTATATAATATACAAAATAAAAAAATTGGAGTTTTTCATTTATTTGGGTATGTTACAAGGTTTTTAATTTTTTTTTGCAAATGTGAAAAAATAGACAATAAAAACGAAGTTTAATCATTTTGAGAAAATCCCCAAAGAAATAAATGACATACATATAAGTATGACAGTGTAACTGATAACTTTATGGCAGAATTAGGTTAACATAAACCAATTATGTCTGCTACACCACCGTAAATGAATTAAACAAAAGTTGAATGACGGGCTAAAGTGGCAGTGTATTTTTGACACAAACCCTTCACCAATAGTAATTTACTGCTGTATTACATTGCGTGCACATAAGACACTTTCATGCACAAAATTGCAATGTCGTGAGTGTTGTAGTTTTTCTCAAACAATATTTGAAACATAGTGTCCTGGTTATTAACAAAAACACAATCTCAACAAATGCTTGTTTTTGTGTTGAAATTTACGGTTTTTCACTGGCGTTTTATGCATTGTTGACAATACATAATGGCCATTTGTAATATTGGCATGTCCCCTTAATTTGCCGCCACAGCAGCCCTTGAATCTGTACTTGTAATATATTGTTAACTATGGTATCAGGTTACGCCAGCCACCTAACAAACACGTGGAAGGGGTGTTTACAAAATACGGTCATTTTGATGGGGTTTGATTGGCCCGTTATCCCGTGTTGTCACCAAGTCACATATGCGTTGGCATTTCTGTTAGTGTCAAAGGCACGATAAACTACGTTAACACTGATATTTGCTGGTTTAAGTAGCTGATTCAGTTAGGTAGATATAATACTGATGTGTAACCAGACGATGTGTTCTGCTTTCATGGCGAACGAATATAGCTGATTTGAACATCGTATCGCACGCGGTCATTACTGTGGAAACTTTGTCGCTTTTCCGGGAACTCAAGGGGCTTTCCAAAAGGACTGCATTTTTAAAGGATGGATTGGCAAACTATGACGTTAGTGCTGGGTGATGTTTTGTGGTGTCGACGTTTAGTTCAGCATATCCTAGCATGTTATGAAAAAATCAACTGACATGCTAGCCGCCCCAGCCACCTTAATTAGAAATTATCTAACAAATAGAAAACAGTATATGGAAATAGAGGATACCAAATCAGACATGCTTAATATTTCAACAGGCATACCTCAAGGGTCGATTCTAGGCCCACTACTGTTTATTATATACATTAATGACTTCGCCAAGGCCAATGTACGCTGATGATACCACTCTCAAGTACACTAGATTCATTTTCCACATGTGAACAAAATGAATTTATTATTAATATAGAACTGAACAAAGTTAGCAAATGGATAAAACTAAACAAATTGTCTCTCAACATAAACAAAACTAAGTATATACTTTTCAAAACAACCAGAAGAAAAGGTGCAACTTCCCCTTTACTAAAAATAGATAACACAAATATTGATAGAGTGCTTGAATTAAATTTTCTTGGAATAAATTTTAATGAACAACTTCAAGGACGATTGGTATTCTAAATAGACTAAAACGTGTATTACCACTTAAGCATATTGTACAACACGCTAATACTGCCACACTTAAACAATGACGAAATGGCCTGGGCCTACAAATGTGACAGAATACAAAAACTTCCAAAAGAAATTTGTCTGAATTATAAGTGTAAGCAAATATAATGCTCACACTGAACCACTGTTCAAAAGTCTTAAATTACTCTAAATAGAACACATTAAAATTACAAGAACTAAAACTGTATCATAAAAGTAAAACACAACACACTTCCCGTCTACCTTCAAAACTTACCACTTGAACAATAGTATTCACAAGTTTAACACATGTGGACAATACAACATACACACAACCAGGGTACTACACAAATTTGTGAGAGAAAAAAATATCAGATACACTCTGCTAGATACGATCAATCATGCATCTGATTTAATAAGAAACAAAATCTACACTTACAACGGTTTTGTAACTTACATTAAACATCATTATTTGCGAACATATATAGCACAGTGTACACTCCGAAATTGTTACATTTGTCAATATGAATGAATAGCCAGTTTGTCTTGTACCTCTTTGGATGAATAACCATTCAAATCATCTATAAGGACATGGTGTATTGCCTTGTATATGTCACTCTGTCTACCAATATGCTACTATTTGTATATGCCAGGATTAAAAACGTTTAATCACACTTGGCTGGCTCCTGTGAGAGCGGCTATATTATAGCCTTAACGGGAGTATCCTGGTCCCTTATTATATATATACATATATATTTGCATATTCTTTTTTTTTTACTTTTATATACTCAGTTGATGAGAATATGTATGCATATGGGTCACATAAAGTACATCTGTCTTGTCTGTCTGTCTATTGGCTGTGAAACAGTGCATTTTTTAGAGTTTAACAGGTGGAGCGATTTATGGGAATTATTCTGCTCTGAGCCACGTGGGCACCTCAATACATGGATATGTTTGTAAATATTGAAGGGCATTGCACATGAGGGTGTTTAAAGAGCTGGAGCTATGTGATTTTGACAAAACTTGGTCAGCATGTCAATGAGTTCTTCTTCTTGTCCTCTGTTTGGACGATGATAAATTACTTCTATTGTTAACGTTGAGTTCTTGGTAACTATGTTACACCAAATTGTTTCCTTACAATTTGCTTCACTTCTCAGTGTTATTTCATGTGCTTGGATTCTTCAGTACATAAAATTACTCCACCTCCCCTTCTTTCTCGCTTATCCTTCCTAAACATTACATAGCCTATCAGTGCTATTTCTGCATTTACTATATATATCATTATTTGCCCATAATTCTGTGATACCTATTACATGATTGTGCATAAATAGCTGATACTATCTTCAACTCGGCCATACACCATGATTCTCTCTGTTCTCCAGTAACAACAACTAATAGATAGAACCCTCTTTCTACATACAACCCTCATGAACCATGATTATTTAATTAATCAAACAGTCTTAGCCATTTCCCTCATTGACTGCACACTCCTCTTATTGTATCCGAGGACACAGTTATGTCAACAACAAAGGTTCAACTGGCCCCACTCTCACCTACCAGTAAGACAAGTAGTACTTACTTTAGCTTCTGGATCGTCTTGTTGTGTTGCAGAGCCTCACACAGCTGTTTGACGAGAGGGATGTCCAGCATACATCTGCTCAAGCTGAAGGAGAAACAACAGCAGAATTATAAATGTATTCGGCGTTACACAGCTTTGTCCAGTGATATGTTTTGTGGTCATTTGCCATATGTCATGTTAAACAATGGAATTATCAACAAACGTCAAGAAACAATGATCCAGTGATGCATCCAAAGCATTTGATCGAGTAAATCACTATGTTCTATTTGAGAAACTCATAAAGCGGGGCATACTCTTATATATAGTTAGAATTCTAATATTTTGGTATACTACTCAAAAAATGTATGTACGCTGGAAGTATATCATGTCAAACAGTTTTTCTGTTACTAATGGTGTACGTCAAGGAGGAATTCTCTCCCCGTATCTTTTTTGTGCATACATGGATGATCTCAGTAAAAAATTAAATGATGTAAATGTTGGATGCATAATAGGTGCAACATTGATTAACCATTTGATGTATACTGATGATTTAGTGCTCTTGGCTCCCTCATCCATGGGTTTATCAATGTTGCTGTCTGCCTGTTCAGATTATGGTATAGAACTTGATATAAAATACAACAGTACCAAAAGTAATGTTATGATATTTTGTTGCAAAAAGTTCAAAGATATACATATGCCAAACTTTGTGTTAAATGATGAAATATTGACAAGAGTTAATAAATGTAAATATCTTGGACATGTTTTCACTGAAGATCTCAGTGATGATGATGATATGGCTAGGCAGTTTAAGAGAATTTATGCTCAGGGTAATGCCTTGATTAAAAAATTTTATATGTGTACTGAAGATGTAAAATATACTCTGTTTAAATCGTACTGTACTTCATTATATACATGTCAGTTATGGTATAATTATAAATCGGAATCAATTAGAAAATTATGTGTAGCATACAATAATGTGTTTAGATTGTTGTGCAATGAACCGAAGAATTGTAGTGCTAGTTATATGTTTGTGTCACGGGGATTACCCACCTGCAAAATGTTGATCAGAAAAAATGTGTATAGTTTTATGACGTGTATAGCCAAGTCGGGTAATTCAATATTACAAAGTATTATGAATAGTGATGCTTTATACACATCACCACTGTGTCATCACTGGAGAAATATGCTATATATTTATAGTTTTTAGTCGTTATAGTTTAGTCTTTATATGGATGTAATATTCCTGAATAAAGTTATTGAATTGAATTGAATAATGAATTCAGTATTACTCAACATTAATTTATCTGTAATTTTGTAACATATACCATTATACAAATTCTTTGTAAACAAATTAATACTTACATATGCAATTTTTATGTCAATATTAAGGAGAAATATTGGAAAGAAGCTACACCTTAGATTCCAGACAAATTTCCCCATGCACATGAGACCAAATTTTATTTTATTGTTGTATGTGCGCACAAATGTTGTACAATAACAACATATGTATGTGCGCACAAATGTTCTTCAAAGTGAAAAGTAGAAGCAGCTGATATTGACGAATCTACTATAATCTGCACTGTTTGTGAATCATAGTTTATAGTTGTGCATCATCTGTTAGAGCAAAGCAAAGGGAATGTCTTGTAAAACTCACTCAAGATTGGTGACCCGACACTTGTCCAGTTCTAAAACCCAACAAAGCGCGAGCATCTCCACTGGGTAAATCCTTGATGTTTTGATTTCTTCTGGCACGTTGTCCACCACTTCTTTGCACTGTGTCTCATAAATGTACTGGACCATTTTTAATGCATCATTCTCCAATTTGCCCTTAAGCTTCTTGATGAATTCTTTGCAGAAGTTCAACAAACCATCAGTTAAACCTAGATGCTTCAAGTAGTATGCATTACTGGGGTCTCCAAGGAGACCGCACAGGAATGTGATCACCATCTCATTTTGTTTGACCAAGTTGTCGTCTTTGTTGTAATCATCGTTGCCATCATTGTCGATGTTGTCGTCATTGTCTTCGTCGCTGTCGTTGTCTTCATTGCCGTTGTCACAATTTTCAGTGATGTCATCGTTGTCTTCATCATCGTCATTGTCTTCGTCGCTGTCGTTGTCTTCATTGCCGCTGTCACAATTTTCAGTGATGTCATCGTTGTCTTCATCATCGTCATTGTCTTCGTCGCTGTCGTTGTCTTCATTGCCGTTGTCACAATTTTCAGTGATGTCATCGTTGTCTTCATCATCGTTGTCTGCTAGAAGCTTCCATCGTCTGCTAGAACCTTCTGCTGGAAGCTTGACTGAGTTGTTGCCATTGTCAATGTTGCTGTCGTCGTCGTCAGTGTTGTCATAGCTGTCATCATCGTTGTTTTTGTCACCGTCGTTGTCTTTGTCATTGTTGTCTTCGTCGTTGTCTTCGTCGCCATCAGTGTTGTTGTCGTCTCTGGTGTTGTCGTCATTGTCTTCATTGTCGTTGTCTGTTAGAAGCTTGTCAACATCAATGCATGATCCTTGGATCAGCCCAACTGCAGCAAAGAATTCCTGCAGGGAGAGATGGGAGAATGACCACATGCTTTTTCCTGAATCACTCTCATCTGGATCCATTTTCTTTGATTCTGAAAGAAACCCAGTCTTCTTGTCTTCATCTTCAAAACCATACTTTCTTAGGTCATCGTCACTAAAGATGATTTTCAACGGACGTGTCATGTTGTCTTTGGCCAACGCGGCATGTTTTAGGAATGGCTTCTTCAAAATGCTGAAAATGTGTTTCTGGTCCAGGTTTTGAATTTCGAATCGGTCATCGAATTTCAGAGACGGGTGAAGATCTTGGCCAAGCTGGTATGTTGCTTTGACATACAGCTGTGTCATTGTTCTTATATCTGGCACATTGCCACTTTCTGATCGCGCAAACATGTCCGCCAGGGTCTTACAAACAAACACACACTGTATTGGTGTGTGGCAGAATGTTGCCATGTTTGGATTTGAGTCGATAGTCATGTGGATGAATTTCCCGAGTTGCTCATTGCCTTTGCAAAATTTATCAACATTTTGCTTGTCACCATCCTTGGTGAATCCGTAAATGTCAATGACACGATCAAATGGTTTCCAAGGTGTCTGATTGGTAGGACGTGTTGTTAGAACAACGGTTGCATCAGGCAACAGGCCGCAGATTATGACACCAGAGATCATCCTCGACAAGACAACTTTAGCTTCGATAGGGAATATGAATTCCGAGTGTTCGAAAACCCCTGCTAGTTCATCTCCCCCGTCAAACAAGAGCAAAACTCGTTTAGATTTTCGGCATATTTCCTCAAATGCTGCCTTCTTTTCATGTTTTTCAAGTTGTAGACCGTGTAACAACAGATCGCTGAGGCTCCACTTTTCGACTTCCACGAACTGTCGTAGTTTCACGACAAAGACATAGTCAAAACGACGCCATAATTTCTTTGCCACCCATTCTTTCACTATGTGCTCCACAAGAGTTGTCTTACCCACTCCTGCTCTTCCCCGGATAAGTACTTTCTTGGGAGCAAATTTATCACCCTTAAACTTGCTGAACAACTGTTTAAGTGGGACAACTGGACTAGACTGCCTGAGTCTCTCCAAATTCTCCACATCCCGGCTGGTGAGTGTGTCTGGAAGGACTTCCGGCTGGAACTTCTGAAGACGAAGTTCGATGAATTTGTCATCCAGCATGTCATGCTTGTCCAAGTCTCGGTACTTCGCTCGCAGCTGTTTCTTCACTGACGCTGAAAACAAGTGTTTCAGTTTGACCAATCAAAAAGTGTTATTATTATGTAGTGTTGCAACATCATAAACTGGTGAATCTACATCACAGGAAAATGTGTTTACAGCATTAGAAGAAGATTGAAATACAGTACAATTGATGACAATGAAGTCTGCAATAAAATATAAATAACATATAATAATGTCAGTTCTTGATTACAAAGTAGGTATTCTATTAATACCATTATGGACAGTTACTTAGCAAACCAGGGACAGACCTGCAACAAGTGAGATATCTTAGCAGTAACTGATCACTATACCTACAAAGGTCTGGGCCTATGTGTAAGAAACAACTGAACATATCAATATAACACGCACGCACGCACGCACGCACGCACGCACGCACGCACGCACGCACACACACCAAGTCTTACAAAGAAACCCAACCAAAACCACTTTAGGTACCTGTTTACAAAGGAGCTTCAAGTAAATTACGCAACTGTATGAACGCATGTTTTTTTTGCAGTTGTATAAAGCTGGTTCTCTTTAGGTTAACTGCCAACCTATAGAAGTCTACAAAACATTTAGGAATATGGGTTTATCATGCTAATATTAATTGGTGCTTAAATTGGTGTTTAATTAGCACTAGTTCAAGTTATGCATTTAGTAACACTTAACACCTATTGTAATCATTCCAATTAGATTTGTAATACTCACATTTTATGTTCACAATTTTCCTTAATATGAAGATTATTAATAGACATTTAATTTGTCAGTGACCAGCCACAAAACAGCATTATACAATTAACAAACCTAAATATAAATTTTCATATTACTATTGTTTATCTTTTGTGATACTTAAGGTAGCTGGGGCAGCTATTGTATGCTTGTCTTGAATTGATTAATGATGATATGGGTTTACATTCAGTCAGTGATTTCTATGCAATGCTTCAGAATAGTTTCACTCGCGTTGCTATTGCGAGTGATGGCAATGTAAATTTTCCAGAATAAAAGGTATAATGTAACAATTTCGAACTGCTAGAGGCTAGTGATACCGCAGAACCATCTTCGAATTCAGCTTTTTCGGAGCAGTTTAGCGACACCAGTAGCCTTTGACTTTGCAATTATTTACTTTCTGACCGAACCATGAAAACGACCAGAGCTGAAAAACTTCACCTCATATATCTACCATATGTGACATGGTCAAACATTACTCTTACTTGAAGTTACTTCCATATAAAGATCAAAATAAAAAAAAACTTGTCATCTCCTATGCCTAGCTCCGCAGGCGTAGAAGATATAGGTAGCTTTTTTTGTAATTTGTTATTATTACATGGAAGAAAGAGTAATGTTTGACCACATGACATGTGTATATGTATGGTAAATATGTAAGGAGAAGTTTGGCGACCCTAGGTAGTCATTTTCATGGTTAGGTCCGAAAGTGCACATCGCAATAGCAGGAGTAGTGCTGACGGGAGGTGGTGATTTCAGTCCTCGGAGACTTCGGCCCAACTGCCATATTATTTCGGCTTGGTCATTTCAGTGACTGATGTGACGTGCAAGATCTACTCAGTTAGTAATGGATTAGCCTTCACATTAAGGGTTTGCTATGCCTGTACTTGTCATCAAAGGGATGCTAAGTTTAACTAGATACTGTTAAAGTACACTGCTCTGTCTGTTCCATACAGTGAGCATGTGTGAATAAAAGACCATGCTTCACATTCCAAATGATCTGACGAAAAACACTGTAGACAATTAAAAACAAAAACTGGGAAAAATTTCCTGTGATGAGGGAAACGCATTAAAATCTTAAATATAGAAACAAGATATTACAATATTACTAAACATTCTTCAGGATAATTCGTTTTCAAATCGGAGAACTTTCTTTTTACATATCCAAGGTGTGTTTAAGATAAATTAACCATTTCTTCACAGATTGTAGTTTTCATTTATTTGGTTATGGTACAAGATTTAATTTTTTTTGTAAATGTGAAAAAAAATAGCCATAAAATGCGAAAATCCCAAAGAAATAAATTACAATCATAAGTATGACAGTGTCACTGATAACTTTTAAAGGGAGATTGTGGTTAACATAAACGAATTACGTCTGCTACACCACCACTCCAAAGTTGAATGACAGCCTAAAGTGGCAGTGTATTTTTGACACAAACCCTTCACCAATCGTAATTCAAATTTGTGTTATGTTGCCAACATGTAAGATGCGTTCATACAATAAATTGCTGCATTGTAAGTGTTGTAGTTTTTTGTAAAATTGTAAATTAAATATCATTTCCTGGTTATTAATGAAACCACAATCTCAACAAATGCTTGTTTTTGTGTTGAAATTTACAGTTTTTCACTGGTGTTTTATGTATTGTTGACAAAACATAATGGCCATTCGCTACAATGGTCCTTCAATCTGTATCTGTAGCGTGTTATCGTCTACGGTATCAGGTTATGCCAGCCATCTGACAAACACGTGGCAGGGTGTGTTTACGATCATTTTAATTGGCCCGTTATCCGGCAGGGTCACCAGATCGGGGTCACGGTCCATCTCTGTTATTTCATAGGCACTATAAACTATGTTAGTGCTGATATTTGCTGGTATAAGGACATGATTTAGTTAGGTAGATATAATACTGATGTGTACTGGAATCACAGTAACCAGACGATAAATATTATGTTCCGCTTTTACGGCGAACGAATATAGATGGTTCGAACATCAGTCTTTACTATGGAATCATCGTCAGCATTACTCGGAAATCAGGGGGATTTCCCAAAAGAAAAGGATGGATTGGCAAAATATGATGTTAGTGCCAGGAGATTTTTTTTGGTGTCAACGTTTAGTTCAGTATATCCTAGTATGTTATGAAACAAATGAAAAATTCAACTGACACGCTAGCTGCCCCAGCTACCTTAAGAAAATAACATTGCGCAATACAATTAAATAGCTATGAGCAGGTTTGGCATTATAACAAGCTATGATAGAAATTGTAGAGAAATTACCTATATTTCATGAATGATTCACAATCTCCATGAAATGTATTCATTATTACAAGATCAAAGCCATAAATCATAAATGTACCTGCAATGGCCTTTCGTTTTCTCTTTGATTTCTTCATGTCCTTGAGCCCCTCCATTTGTTCTGAAATACAAATTATCACATAATATTAATAATTTATTACTTCTCGTTTACTGTCCTCTATATTAAATAAATTGTATAAAATAAAATGTTCTACAGAATACACTCAATGAAATGTCGGCAGTTTGACCCAACAAGTATAACTAAATTGAACATACAGATAGGCTATATATATATATATATATATATATATATATATTATATATATATATATATATATATATATATATATACACATACACATATAACGAGCCCAAGATGGTGTGTGGACAAGGAAGCCATTGGTATATATATATATATATATAATTTTTTTATATATATAGATATATAAATATGTATATATACACACACCAATGGCTTCCTTGTCCACACGCCATCTTGGGCTCGTTACTTTGGATGCAAATCTAGTTCAATGTTGATACATCCTCAACAATCCATTTGATGCCATTTTCTTTTTTAAAGTAGTGGATGACGTAATATGTCTCTCATAACGCATCACTGAGCCTCTATTCCAAAAGCCTACAGATATATTGTCAGTTTGTGGGATTCCACTGGTTGATCATTCATCGGTGTCTTCAGTTCAGTTAACCTGACGTCACAAAAGCAACAATCAAGTTAACTGTGATAATTGGTATCATCCAAGCAAAACAAACAGGGATCATCCTGAAATAAAATGTATGGAAGCCAATTCAATCACAGAAGCCTTTTCACTACAACCTGTATGGCCACTTGCCCATACTGCCAACAAGTGTGTTTATTTCACTATTTGAAGTGGCAAATTAATTAAAATACTACAACTTTATCAACATTACTGGTAAAAATTATATCATGTTTTTTCAAAAAAATACATCACATCTCAGGGTATATTTCAAATTAAGCAATTCAATATGATTAATATAAACGTTAGTCAGGAATTTAGATTATAATATCAGTTACAGATTTAAACACTCAATGCCTTCCTCTGATGTGTCTGCTTTACAGAGCACGGGACATGACCGGGTTATTTAGTGTTCAGAGTTTCTCTTAACAGGAACACTGTTTACAGTAAAGTGCATATTAATTTTTGTGTCAGTGTCTAGCCACAAAACATCCATATAAAATGAAGCCGGCATAAAAATAATGTTACTATTAACTATTACTGTTACATTATTAATATTATTAGTATTTATCATAATATTATTGTGACCCTTAAAACCCTTAACATGTTGTTGTTTTGTTGTTGTTGTTGTTGTTACTCTTGTAGTAGCTTCCCACTCTTGCACTAGCTTCCTACTCTTGCACTAGCTTCCCACTCTTGCACTAGCTTCCCACTCTTGCACTAGCTTCCTACTCTTGCACTAGCTTCCCACTCTTGCACTAGCTTCCTACTCTTTTACTAGCTTCCCACTCTTGCACTAGCTTCCCACTCTTGCACTAGCTTCCCACTCTTGCACTAGCTTCCCACTCTTGCACTAGCTTCCTACTCTTGCACTAGCTTCCCACTCTTGCACTAGCTTCCCGCTCTTGCACTAGCTTCCTACTCTTGCACTAGCTTCCCACTCTTGCACTAGCTTCCCACTCTTGCACTAGCTTCCCACTCTTGCACTAGCTTCCCACTCTTGCACTAGTTTCCCATTATTGCACTAGCTTCCCACTCTTGTAGTAGCTTCCCATTCATGCACTAGCTTCCTACTCTTGCACTAGCTTCCCACTCTTGCACTAGCTTCCTACTCTTGCACTAGCTTCCCACTCTTGCACTAGTTTCCTATTCTTGCACTAGCTTCCCACTCTTGTACTAGCTTCCCATTCTTTTACTAGCTTCCCACTCTTGTAGTAGCTTCCCACTCTTGCACTAGCTTCCTACTCTTGCACTAGCTTCCCACTCTTGCACTAGCTTCCTACTCTTGCACTAGCTTCCCACTCTTGCACTAGCTTCCCACTCTTGCACTAGCTTCCCACTCTTGCAATAGCTTCCCACTCTTGCACTAGTTTCCTATTCTTGCACTAGCTTCCCACTCTTGTACTAGCTTCCCATTCTTTTACTAGCTTCCCACTCTTGTAGTAGCTTGCCATTCTTGTACTAGCTTCCCACTCTTGCACTAGCTTCTCACTCTTGTATTAGCTTCCCACTCTTGCACTAGCTTCCCACTCTTGCACTAGCTTCCCACTCGTGTACTAGCTTCCCATTATTTTACAAGCTTCCCACTCTTGTAGTAGCTTCCGATTCTTTTACTAGCTTCCCATTCTTGTACGAGCTTCCCACTCTTGTACTAGCTTCCCACTCTTGTACTAGCTTCCCACTCTTGCACTAGCTTCCCACTCTTGTAGTAGCTTCCCACTCTTGTACTAGCTTCCCACTCTTCTTCTACCTTCCCATTCTTGTACTAGCTTCCCATTCTTGTACCAGCTTCCCATTCTTGTACTAGCTTCCCATTCTTGTACCAGCTTCCCATTCTTGTACTAGCTTTCCATTCTTGTACCAGCTTCCCATTCTTGTACCAGCTTCCCATTCTTGTACTAGCTTCCTATTCTTGTACCAGCTTCCCATTCTTGTACTAGCTTCCTATTCTTGTACCAGCTTCCCATTCTTGTACTACCTTCCCATTCTTGTACTAGCCTCCCATTCTTGTACAAGTTACCCATTCTAGTACATAACGAACAATAATCCAAAAAATCTGCAGATGGTAAATGCATTTAGAAAGGTAAAACAAAATGGAGGTCAACACAGTTTACAAGACAATATTCATAAATTAAACCTACGGTCAGAACAATGTCTTCATTATTTGTTTGGAAATGTCAGTGCTTACAAACAGTACATGACGTAGCAGCAACTTAACTGATTAATTATTTACGAGAAATAAAACAGATATTGATATAAATATAATCTTCCAAAAGGCATAAAATAGGCTAAGTAAAAAATAAGACAAACTGAAACTCAAGGATTCAGTTATAAAAAATGACATACCTCTTATGACTTCCACATCCCTTGTGACATCTCCCACATCTCTTCTTACATCTCCCACATCTCTTCTCACATCTTTCACATCTCTTGTTACATCTCCCACATCTCTTGGTACATTGTCCACATCTCTTCTCACATCTTTCACATCTCCCACATCTCTTGTTACATTGTCCACATCTCTTCTCACATCTTTCACATCTCTTGTTACATCTCCCACATCTCTTGTTACATTGTCCACGTCTCTTCTCACATCTTTCACATCTCTTGTTACATCTCCGACATCTCTTGTTACATTGTCCACATCTATTCTCACATCTTTCACATCTCTTGTTACATCTCCCACATCTCTTGTCACATTGTCCACATCTCTTCTCACATCTTTCACATCTCTTGTTACATCTCCCACGTCTCTTGTTATAACTTCCACATCTTTTGTTACATTGTCCACATCTCTTCTGACATCTCTCACATCTCTTGTTACATCTCCCACATCTCTTCTGACATCTTTCACATCTCCCACATCTCTTGTTACATTGTCCACATCTCTTCTGACATCTTTCACATCTCTTGTTACATCTCCCACATCTCTTGTTACATTGTCCACATCTCTTCTCACATCTTTCACATCTCTTGTTACAACTCCCACATCTCTTCTGACATCTTTCACATCTCTTGTTACATCTCCCACATCTCTTGTTACAACTCCCACATCTTTTGTTACATTGTCCACATCTCTTCTGACATCTTTCACATCTCTTGTTACATTTCCCACATCTCTTCTCACATCTTTCACATCTCTTCTTACAACTCCCACATCTTTTGTTACATTGTCCACATCTCTTCTGACATCTTTCACATCTCTTGTTACATCTCCCACATCTCTTCTCACATCTTTCACATCTCTTGTTACATTGTCCACATCTCTTCTCTCATCTTTCACATCTCTTGTTACAACTCCCACATCTTTTGTTACAACTCCCACATCTCTTCTGACATCTTTCACATCTCTTGTTACATTTCCCACATCTCTTCTGACATCATCCACTTCTGTTTTCAACTTGGTGTAGACATCTCTAAGTCGTTTCTCAAGATCTTTGTTAGATTTGATAATCTTTAAGATGTCCTGGATAAAACACAATATGTTACTGGGCTTGCTGGTGGGCGGGTATTTGGGCAGACAAGCTTGCGTGCATAAGTGCGTGCATAAGTGCGTGCAGACAGGTGTGGCCATGGATGTATGAGGGTGAGTGCATGTTCGTCCGCCCGAAGGTGTGTGTGTGTGTGTGTGTGTGTGTGTGTGTGTGTGTGTGCGTGCGTGCTTTCGTGCATGTGTGCGTGCGTGCGTGCCTTAGTTGACCGTGATTAAATGTGCCTAGGCATGCAAAACACATCTTCAGCAATGGTGCAGTACACCAACATACACCAGGTGGCAGGACAGAGCCAAAGACTGTCACCAACATACACTAGGTGGCAGGACAGAGCCAAAGACTGTCACCAACATACACTAGGTAGCAGGACAGACCAAAGACTGTCACCAACATACACTAGGTGGCAGGACGGAGCCAATGACTATAACCAACATACACTAGGTGGTAGGACAGAGCTAACGACTGTCACCAACATACACTAGGTGGCAGGACAGAGCCAACGACTGTCACCAACATACACTAGGTGGCAGGACAGAGCCAACGACTGTCACCAACATACACTAGGTGGCAGGACAGAGCCAACGACTGTCACCAACATACACTACGTGGCAGGACAGAGCCAACGACTGTCACCAACATACACTAGGTGGCAGGACAGAGCCAAAGACTGTCACCAACATACACTAGGTAGCAGGACAGAGCCAACGACTGTCACCAACATACACTAGGTGGCAGGACAGAGCCAACGACTGTCACCAACATACACTAGGTGGCAGGACAGAGCCAAAGACTGTCACCAACATACACTAGGTAGCAGGACAGAGCCAAAGACTGTCACCAACATACACTAGGTGGCAGGACGGAGCCAATGACTATAACCAACATACGCTAGGTGGTAGGACAGAGCCAAAGACTGTCACCAACATACACTAGGTAGTAGGACAGAGCCAAAGACTGTCACCAACATACACTAGGTGGCAGGACGGAGCCAATGACTATAACCAACATACGCTAGGTGGTAGGACAGAGACAATGACTGTCACCAACATACTCTAGGTGGGAGGACGGAGCCAATGACTGTCACCAACATACACTAGGTGGCAGGACAGAGCCAATGACTGTCATCAACATACACTAGGTGGCAGGACAGAGCCAAAGACTGTCACCAACATACACTAGGTGGCAGGACAGAGCTAACGACTGTCACCAACATACACTAGGTGGCAGGACAGAGCTAAAGACTGTCACCAAGAAGTTGCAGTACCACGAAGCTGCCGGCAAGATGTAGTAATTTGATATTTAAGTTTTAACACTAAAACATTCTCTACAAAACCATGTTCAACCTATAAATATCTAATCCACTTTTGTCAAGCCTCATTTTAGTGAAAGGTTGGCTGTTGTGATAATGCTACTTGCCATATTGGTATAATTATGTTGACATTAATTGTGGGTTACATGATGAATGCAGAATTACCTGAAGAATGTTTGAACTGTGATCTGTATAGCAAAACAGGTGGCATTTTATAGAGATTGAAGCAGATGTGATTATCAGACAAAGATAAACTTCACTTGCAATTTCATTGATTAGAAATTGCGCAATTTGAGTAGTTATGAGTAAAAATATGCGAGCCAGTGAAAATTTACAATTAACAATGAATAAAAACAATTATAATCTGAGTTGTAGTTAACACGATGACAGAAGAGCATCAGTGATATAACTAGTTATAGTTATGTAGTTAGAATGACAGAAGAGCATCAGTGATATAACTAGTTGTAGCTACGTTGACGACACAATGACAGAAGAGCATTAGTGCTATAACTAGTTGTAGTTATGTAGTTAGAATGACAGAAGAGCATCAGTGATATAGCTAGTTGTAGCTACATTGACACAATGACAGAAAAACATCAGCGATATAACTGGTTGTAGCTACGTTGACACGTTGACAGAAGAGCATCAGCAGTACAACTGGTTGTAGCTACGTTGACACGATGACAGAAGAGCATCTGTGATATAATTAGTTTAGTTATGTAGTTAGAATGACAGAAGAGCATCAGTGATATAACTAGTTTAGTTATGTTGACACAATGGCAGAAGAGCGTCAGTGATATAACTAGTTGTAGTTATGTAGTTAGAATGACAGAAGAGCATCAGTGATATAACTAGTTGTAGTTATGTAGTTAGAATGACAGAAGAGCATCAGTGATATAACTAGTTGTAGTTATGTAGTTAGAATGGAAGAAGAGCATCAGTGATATAGCTAGTTGTAGTGAGAATGACAGAAGAGCATCAGTGATATAACTAGTTGTAGTTACATTGACACGATGACAGAAGAGCATCAGTGATATAATTAGTTTAGTTATGTTGACACGATGACAGAAGAGCATCAGTGATATAACTAGTTTAGTTATGTTGACACGATGACAGAAGAGCATCAGTGATATAACCAGTTGTAGTTATGTAGTTAGAATGACAGAAGAGCATCAGTGATATAACTAGTTGTAGTTATGTAGTTAGAATGGAAGAAGAGCATCAGTGATATAACTAGTTGTAGTGAGAATGATAGAAGAGCATCAGTGATATAACTAGTTGTAGTTACATTGACACGATGACAGAAGAGCATCAGTGATATAATTAGTTTAGTTATGTTGACACGATGACAGAAGAGCATCAGTGATATAACTAGTTTAGTTATGTTGACACGATGACAGAAGAGCATCAGTGATATAACCAGTTGTAGTTATGTAGTTAGAATGACAGAAGAGCATCAGTGATATAACCAGTTGTAATTATGTAGTTAGAATGACAGAAGAGCATCAGTGATATAACCAGTTGTAGTTATTGTAGTTAGAGTGACAGAAGAGCATCAGTGATATAACCAGTTGTAGTTACGTTGACACAATGACAGAAGAGCATCAGTGATATAACTAGTTGTAGTTATGTAGTTAGAATGACAGAAGAGCATCAGCGATATAACTAGTTGTAGTTACATTGACACGATGACAGAAGAGCATCAGTGATATAACTAGTTTAGTTATGTTGACACGATGACAGAAGAGCATCAGTGATATAACTAGTTTAGTTATGTTGACACGATGACAGAAGAGCATCAGTGATATAACCAGTTGTAGTTATGTAGTTAGAATGACAGAAGAGCATCAGTGATATAACCAGTTGTAATTATGTAGTTAGAATGACAGAAGAGCATCAGTGATATAACCAGTTGTAGTTATTGTAGTTAGAGTGACAGAAGAGCATCAGTGATATAACCAGTTGTAGTTACGTTGACACAATGACAGAAGAGCATCAGTGATATAACTAGTTGTAGTTATGTAGTTAGAATGACAGAAGAGCATCAGCGATATAACTAGTTGTAGTTATGTAGTTAGAATGACAGAAGAGCATCAGCGATATAACTAGTTGTAGTGAGAATGACAGAAGAGCATCAGTGATATAGCTAGTTGGAATGATAATAGCATTTTAAAATGTTAGAAATAAAAAGCTTTTGGACTACTTCAAAAATACTTCAGTACTTACCATACGGTTGGTAGTTTGGTCAACAATCAACTGTTTCCAAATGTTGCGTTCATACTGAAGGACAGCTGCATCACTGATGTCGATATCAGCATTCTCAATCTAAAACAGAAGTTTCAGCATCGCGTACACTTTGAATGTTGTTTTTATTATCACGTTTTATTATCACTCACCTTTGTAAAACACTCATCAACTCTAGTTTTAAACTGTTTTATAAATGAAATATCATGATGTGTGTCTGCGCCAAATTTCCTTAAACATACTTACAGTTATTTTCATTGAGTGGTTGTAAAAAAAATACACATACATGTCGGTAGCTGTTGAATATTGGGGAAGGGGCCGAAAATGGTTTATGTGAGCAAATGGGGGCCAACATGTACTTAACTTGAACCAGCCCCCTAGTTCCAATGAGTATGCTACAATACATTTACCAATACACGTTTTGTAAATCTAATTTACACTCTATAGTGCCATTTGGCACTAGCACTGTGCTGTTATGAATGCCTTGACATATCAAGGGATAGCGTGACATTTTGCAGTAATGGAAACATGAAACTGACACCAAACAAATGCAGGAGTTATTTCACATAAAATGACACTGAAATTGATGGATATATATTTATTTAATATTTCATAAAACTTAAATAGAGCTACCAGTTTCATCCATCTTTGATTTGTTAAAAACATTGCTTCACAAATTCCATACAGCAACATGCTTAAACAGGCCTGCTGTGCGGAAAAAGTTGTGTATTTAGGGGGGCCATTGGACCATGCCATCCTTTGGCTTAAAAGTTTTATTTTTTACATATGTAACATGTTGCACCACTACATGGTGGTGACATGGCAAACTAATGGGTGACTAAGTTTGCCCCCTTTGGCCTCATCCTTTGGCCTCCCACTTTCCAAGATCCTAGATACACCACTGCACAGAAACATCAGAATCGAAACAAAACTCAGTTTCCTGCCCTTTTCATTAATTTTACTTTGTAATTAATTTGTTGTTGTTACCAGCAGGCAAATGGGTTCAGTGCTCATGAAAAAGTAGCATTTTATTTGTCAAACACTCCACTTTCCCTTTATTTATACTTACATTGTTTCATACTTTTATATAACTTTTATAACTGTATTCTAGGGCACAGTGCATACTATTACAACTTTCATACTTTATATAACTGTTACAAGCAGTACACCAGAGCACAGTGCGTACTATTACAACTATCATACTTTTATATAACTGTTATAACTCTACACTAAGGCACAGTGCACACTATTACAACAATTTGGAACATAATCAGGGAACACAACACGTGACCCCATTTGACTCTAATCATACCAGCCCGATTTCAATGACTGCCCCCGTTGCTGCAGTGTATTTCTGCAGTGCAGGCTCCTGTAGTAAGTCTACCATACACTGCAGATGTGTCTTCATGTCAGCAGCAGCAAACTTGAAATGAGGGGAGTGCATCACAGCATTCCTAGTGGTCCTCACCTGAGAAACAATATCATGATTTCTTTTGAGAACGTGTTACAGAGGAGACATGTCACAGTTAACTGTGTGTTGCAGAGGAGACATGTCACAGTTAAATGTGTGTTGCAGAGGAGACATGTCACAGTTAAATGTGTGTTACAGAGGAGACATGTCACAGTTAAATGTGTGTTACAGAGGAGACGTCACAGTTAAATGTGTGTTACAGAGGAGACATGTCACAGTTAACTGTGTGTTGCAGAGGAGACATGTCACAGTTAAATGTGTTTTGCAGAGGAGACATGTCACAGTTAAATGTGTGTTACAGAGGAGACATGTCACAGTTAAATGTGTGTTACAGAGGAGACATGTCACAGTTAAATGTGTGTTGCAGAGGAGACATGTCACAGTTAAATGTGTGTTACAGAGGAGACATGTCACAGTTAAATGTGTGTTACAGAGGAGACATGTCACAGTTAAATGTGTGTTGCAGAGGAGACATGTCACAGTTAAAGGTGTGTTACAGAGGAGACATGTCACAGTTAAATGTGTGTTACAGAGGAGACATGTCACAGTTAACTGTGTGTTGCAGAGGAGACATGTCACAGTTAAATGTGTGTTGCAGAGGAGACATGTCACAGTTAAATGTGTGTTACAGATGAGACATGTCACAGCTAACTGTGTGTTGCAGAGGAGACATGTCACAGTTAAATGTGTGTTACAGAGGAGACATGTCACAGTTAAATGTGTGTTACAGAGGAGACGTCACAGCTAACTGTGTGTTGCAGAGGAGACATGTCACAGTTAAATGTGTGTTGCAGAGGAGACATGTCACAGTTAAATGTGTGTTACAGAGGAGACATGTCACAGTTAAATGTGTGTTACAGAGGAGACATGTCACAGTTAAATGTGTGTTACAGAGGAGACATGTCACAGTTAAATGTGTGTTGCAGAGGAGACATGTCACAGTTAAATGGGTGTTACAGAGGAGACATGTCACGGTTAAATGTGTGTTACAGAGGAGACATGTCATAGTTGAATGTGTGTTAGATGAGACATGTCACAGTTATATGTGTATATATTGTGTGTTACAACAGCAAGCGACCTTTTTGAATAAAGTTATACAATAGTTTATTTATTTACCTACGTAATTTCTACATCTTTTCTGGACTGCTGTTAGATTGCTACTTCAATTTATAATTGTCTTGAAAACAGCTGTGTTAATTAAAATCACATTATATTAACATTAAACGAAACAATATGACCTTACCGCCTTGATTTTGTCAATGTTGATGAGTGGGTGAAATTGCTTGCAATTGATAGCAAGCTGCAGCTTTCCACCTGGGTCAGTTTGGAACGGACTGGTATTGGTTGCGTCTTGTCCGGGGCCCATGTAGTACTGGGCAATTTGCCATGGGTACACAGGCCACAGGGCGACAGTGGTGTTATCCACCGAGTACTGTCCTGTAGCTCGTTCTGCTTCAATGGCTGCCAGCCACTTGTCACAGACATTACTTCCACAAGTGAATTTCTTCTTCTTCTTCTTGATTTCTTCATTAGTGCATCCAGCACTGCACACACTGCTCCCAATACTTGTCTTCAGTGAGGTGTGAAATGATTGAATCTCATTTACACAAAATGGTGTCATTGCTTTCGTTGTCAACTGGAGAGCCATGCCGACCTTCAGCCAGTTCTTGTAGTCAGCACTACTGAAGTTGATTTTTACAACTGACGTCGCCATGATGAGTTGCGGGTGCTACAAGACAGCAACAACATAAAATGCATTGTCCATATTGACAAACAACAGTAGTGAATACATGTAAAATACTGTCCAATAATACAGACTCTCTTTATGACACTTGATGGTTGGTGTGTTCAATGTTTCAAATAATAACCATTTAGATGTAGCAACAGGGTGTCAAGATCACTCCATGGTTGAAATTGAAATTGAAAATTATATAAGAATACAAATTGTAGGTAACAACACATGCCTGGACAGCAGTAGAAACTAAACACCTAGATGTAGTAACTTGACGACCTAAAGATATATATAATGCATATAATTCATTCATGTGCCAAACAAATTGAATAAGTAGTATACAAAAACAGTTGTTGAATGCATACCACTGAATAATAGAAAGAGAAAAGATGAAAAAACAAACACAAATGTTTTTTTATTATTATAATAAAATAAATAAAGTTGAATCACCCAGGGGTGGTAGTCGCAATAAATAATTTAAGAATGTTCAGTGTTATACCTACATGAGTAACATTTTCTTAAAAACGCACATCTGAACATGAATTTATAATGATTTTTGTTTAGATTACACCTTTCAGTTATTGGAAGGCGAAGCACATTTGAGACATAAAGCATTATATTATGCAATTTGTAAGATAATCCATTTTTTATTTATGTTCTGATTTCACCTGAAAAGTTCTACTTTACCTGGTAACAGGGTTGTGTATTTCATTATTTTGTGTGACAGATGTGACAAGATAATTTGGGCATTGTTTTGTTGTTATTTTGTCATACAAACATTTTGAAACACAAATAAATCTTCTAATTTAAGTATTCCATATATTTTTTAATGGGGTCTGTTTGTGTATTGTGTATCAAACGAATTGTTTTCTCTTGGAGTTTGAATAGTCTGGAATTGTTAGCTACATTTCGCCGGCCAATATTGCACCATGCAAGTAGGCCATAGGTGAGATTGAATTATGGCATTATAGATTTGTTTTAATGTGCTAGATTGTACAAGTGGTTTAATCTTATTTCAAATTACTAGCATTTGAGTCTTAAATTTTTCAATCATATTTTTTCCAGTTTAGATGTTTATCTATCCAGATGCCTAGACATTTTAAGTGCTTAACATCCCTATCTCATCACCGTGTAGCACAATCTCCACATGATTGTGCTGGTGGCTTTAGTTTTACTTACATTAAGCGAAAGTTGGTTGGCTCTTATCCATTGAGATACCGTATTCAACCTAATAAGTGTACAGTACCTTTGAACAAAATTGGGACATGAAAAAATGTCAAGGAATCTGTTCTTATAAGCATACATAATTTTTTTTTATCTAGACAGTAAGGTAACTGTTTAACACTAGTGGTGTCATTTGGTGACTAGTGTAGAACAATTAAAAAGTGCCAATGGTGCCAACTGTTTAACACCACATGGCGAATTACAATAATTATGGTTCCTACTGATCAAAAAAGAGGGTGTACGGTAATTAGAGCATCATAGATTGAATACAGTATCTTTAATAAAATAATTCGTCATTTACGTAATTTTTGAGATTATGTAGGTCTTCGTGAATCTTGTTGAAACCCACGCTCCTTTGCTCGAAAACCACGTCCAAATGAGACCACATACAGCCTGGTATAAAGATGATCTGCGTGACGCCAAACAAGAAAGACAAAAACATTTATGGCAGAAATCCAAGCTGGAAGTTCATAAGCAAATGTTTTGTGAACAATGCAAGCTGGTGAATGACATGCTGTTACATGCTAAGACTATTTTCTATTCCAAGAAAATCCAGGCCATTGGAAAAGACCAGAAAAAGTTGTTTACTACCGCGAACACTCTTCTTAACAGAAATAATAACACAAAACTTCCGACACACGAGTCACAATCCAAGTTGGCCGAGAGTTTTGCAACATTCTTCACCGAAAAGATAAGCCGTATCCGCAGCGAGTTGTCCAGTAACACTGTGCCACAACTTGATCACTTGTAAGACAACAACAACTACTGTAAATGTGAGCTGTCATCCTTCTCTCTACCAACAACAGAAGAAATAAAGAAAACCATCATGGATGCTCCACCTAAATCGTGCTACCTAGACCCAGCTCCGCCTTGGCTAGCGAGAGAATTGGTCGATGAACTTCTTCCAATTTTGTTACACATAATTGTGCAATCACTTCAGTCATCTGTCGTTCCCGATCAATATAAGATCGGTCACATATAGCCATTAATAAAGAAGATTGGACTAAATACAGAATTGGTGCAAAACTATCGACCTGTCTCAAATCTGGCATTTGTCTCTAAAGTGATTGACTGCGTTGTAGCAAAGGAGCTAAGCAACCATATGCAAGAGAACAATTTGCACGGGCAATTTCAATCGGCAAATCGCCAACACCACTCAACTGAAACTGCTTTGATAAAAGTGCACTGTAACATTCTGTCTGCAGTCGACCGTGGCTGCGTCGTTGTGCTGGTCATGCCTGCTCAACAGACTCACAGATGTGGTGTCCCAGGCGCTGCACTCAAGTGGTTCTCGTCTTACTCGTCTGGTCGGCAGTAGCTTGTGTGTATTGGTAGTAACAAATTTTTCCCAACGCCTGTGCTCGGGCTGTTACTATTTACTGCATACATCTCACCACTCAGCGACATCATCAAGAAATTCAGCTTGGACTACCACCTATACGCAGATGATGCGCAACTTTGTTTCATTCTGTCCCGGTGGAGACGACCAGTTGAACGCAATAGACCGTCTGTGCAGTTGCCTTGAAGAAATCGGGAAATGGTCTTGGGCCAATTTATTGAAGTTGAACGTTGAGAAGACCGATGTTGCACCGAACACAAGTTGCCACTGATGAAGGACATCCGCATAACCATTGGCGAAGCAACTATGAGCGCATCATCTAACGTTCATAACCTTGGTGGTGTATTCCATTCATCCCTCTGCTTGACAAACCATATAACTAGTGCCATCAGCCGAACTGCCTACATGCACCTCCATAATATTAGTCATATCCAGTGATACCTTACTATCGATGTGACCAAATTGTTAGTCCACGCTTTTGTCCAGATTAGATTACAGAAATGCGCTGCTTGCTGGTATACCACTTGAACCCTTGAATAAACTTCAATGCATCCAAAACACGGCGGCCACAATTATCACTTTCACACCTTGCCGTGATCATATAACCCCAATCCTAAAAGAATTGCACTGGCTGCCTGTCAAATGTAAAATTGAATTTAAGATCCTTGTACATGTGTTCCAATGCCTCGACGGCACGGCACAGCACCGCTGTATCTTGTAAACACGTTGAAGAGACAAGGGGTACACGAACAAAGCGTGTTAGTTTTGGGGATCGGTCCTACAAAGTGACTGGACTTTGACTTTGGAATTCGCTGCCAATTGCCAAAAAGCGCAGCCGAAACTTATCGTTCAAACAGTCTCTTAAAACACACGTTTAAAGCAGAATACCGCTGACATTTTATTTTATTTTCATATTTTACTGCGCAATTCATACTTTATGTATATACGCATGATTGTATGTATGTCAATATTGTAATAATAATTAGAACTTTTTTCTTTCTCTTTAAAAACAATTATTTATAGTCTTTAAGCTTTATTTTTTTTTTCTTATTTAACTTTCATTCTATTCGCTATTGTGCATATATTTATGCTACTTTTAATGTTTTTATACGTAATTAGATTATATGCAATTAGTTATTATATGTATTAGTTTTATATGTAATTTGACTATATTACATTGTATGTGCAATTATATTCCTGTACAGCATTTTGAGCATTTTTATGGAAATTGCGCATCATCCGATCATGTCTTACACAGAAAGCTGTGGTCCGTCTGATATACTCACTCGTCATATCGAGAATTGACTATGTGAACTGTCTGCTACATGGCATCCCTGATTGCCTGATCAACAAACTGCAAAGGGTACGAAATGCTGCTGCTCGGCTGGTGGTCCGCTGCCACAGATGGGACCACATCACACCGGTACTCAAGAAACTGCTTTGGCTTCCTGTGAAGCAACGCATTCATTATGCAATTCTTCTACTGGCGTTTCGTGCTCAACATGGACTGGCACCCGCTTACATAACTAACATACTCCACATACAACGAGCTACTTGTGTGTTGCATTCGGCTACAAACAATGATTTGTATGTGCCGCCATCTCGCAGCCGATACGGTGACAGAACATTCTCAGTTTCTGCTCCACGAATGTGGACTGCACTCCCAAATGAAATGAAGACAATCTCTTGCCTATTGACTTTTAAAAGACTCTTAAAAACGCATCTCTTCCGGGTTGCATACGCATCTTAAGCACCACTTATTTTATATTTTTATTATTTTGTTTGTTCAATAGTAATTTTTTTATTAAATATTTTTTTATAATTATTATTATTATCTTTACGTTTTTATATCAATTTTACATCATTTTTTTACTTATTTATTACTCATTATCATGTATTTTTTATAATTATCTTCTATATAACTAATTCTTTTAATATATGTTCTCTTCTAACTGAATTAAGTTATCATCATTTACATTACTTATCAATATTTAGCATATAAATGTATTTTAAGCGCCTCCAAATGGATTTATCTAGATTTATGGCGCTATACAAATGTTCGTCTTATCTTATCTTATCATATAATGAAATAAATATTATTATTATTATTATTTATAATACCATAATTTTTAAGTAATATAGTGTGATCAAATTATCAAAGGCTTTACTTAGATCAATGAATACAGCAAGATACTTTCTGCTATTTAATGCAATTACAATGTTGTCAATAAGTTCAAGAGTTACATGTTCTGCTGAACATTGTCTACGAAAACCATTTATATTTTGCAGGAAAGCTATAAAGGCGGTTATTAATCAGTCTTTCGAAACTTTGGCCAGGATAGATAATAAAGAGATTGGCCTATAGTTTGTAAGCAAGCTGTCATCACCCGTAAAGAGGTATGACTCTGGTAATTTTTAGATTATTGGGGAATATGCCAGATCATACGAGTCTTGAGCAGGGCAATAATTTCTACACATTGTTTCATCAATTTTGTTGTTACATTATCACAACCTGCACTTGTTTTTGATTTAGTTTCACCCATGACTATATTATATAGTAATTGATCGTGGAGGTAATTTTTTTAGCTATTTGATGGGTTTATTTGATAATTAAATGCTTGCGATTTGGGTTGTCTGTTATTTGCCCAATGTGGTGACAGCGATCAATGTCACCAGGGGTTTCTGGTGTCATCAGTATCATGTTCTGCCTCCGGTACACCGTGGAAGAGAAGACAGTTGCTATGTTGCTCCAATTGGTCAATGTCTACAATCAGCAACAGGTTTGTCTTTTCTAGATATGTTAGCTGATCATTGATGACAGTTGTGTTGTCTGCCATTCGTTGGCTGTCCATGGTGCACGCGGCATAGACTTCTTGTTTGAGAGTTTTTGGCTGGCTTATTTTGTTGACAAGTTTATTAATGAACGTTCCGTTCTCCATCAGCGTGGAACACTGAAGGCTTCATAATGGCCTCATTGTTTTCCAGTAATCACTGGTTGGCACGTTACCTGGTGGTGAAATGGGTCTAACTCTCTGTGTGATGCTCTGTAGTAGTCTTAACAGCCTGGTGGTGGCATGGGTCTAACTCTCTGTGTGATGCTCTGTAGCAGTCTTAACAACCTGGTGGTGGAATGGGTCTAACTCTCTGTGTGATGCTCGATAGTAGTCTTAACAGCCTGGTGGTGGCATGGGTCTAACTCTCTGTGTGATGCTCTGTAGTAGTTTTAACAACCTGGTGGTGGAATGGGTCTAACTCTCTGTGTGAAGCTCTGTAGTAGTCTTAACAGCCTGGTGGTGGCATGGGTCTAACTCTCTGTGTGATGCTCTGTAGTGTCTTAACAACCTGGTGGTGGAATGGGTTTAACTCTCTGTGTGAAGCTCTGTAGTAGTCTTAACAGCCTGGTGGTGGAACGGGTCTAACTCTCTGTGTGATGCTCTGTAGTGTCTTAACAACCTGGTGGTGGAATGGGTTTAACTCTCTGTGTGAAGCTCTGTAGTAGTCTTAACAGCCTGGTGGTGGCATGGGTTTAACTCTCTATATGATGCTCTGTAGTAGTTTTAACAACCTGGTGGTGGAATGGGACTAACGTCTGTGTGATGCTCTGTAGTAGTTTTAACAACCTGGTGGTGGAATGGGTCTAACTCTCTGTGTGAAGCTCTGTAGTAGTCTTAACAGCCTGGTGGTGGCATGGGTTTAACTCTCTATATGATGCTCTGTAGTAGTTTTAACAACCTGGTGGTGGAATGGGACTAACGTCTGTGTGATGCTCTGTAGTAGTTTTAACAACCTGGTGGTGGAATGGGACTAACTCTCTGTGTGATGCTATGTAGTAGTTTTAATAACCTGGTGGTGGAATGGGACTAACTCTCTGGGTGATGCTCTGTAGAAGTCTTAACAACCTGGTGGTGGAATGGGACTAACTTCTCTGTGTGAAGCTCTATAGTAGTCTTAACAACCTGGTGGTTGAACGAGACTAAATCTCTGTGTGATGCTCTGTAGTAGTTTTAACCACCTGGTGGTGGAACGGGTCTAACTCTCTGTGTGATGCTCTGTAGTAGTTTTAACAACCTGGTGGTGGAATGAGACTAACTCTCTGTGTGATGCTCTGTAGTAGTTTTAACAACCTGGTGGTGGAATGGGACTAACTCTCTGTGTGATGCTCTGTAGTAGTCTTAACAAATGAATGTATTACAATTGTAGCATCACATAGCTTGTGGATGAAGTGTCTGGTAGACATCTTTATAAGAGGTAGGGTGTTTGTGTACACCTATTATGAGGGCCTCTGTATAATGTGTAAGTAAATGAGACAATGTCTCAATGCCGCGATTGGCCCACATTTGTTTGTAAGTATGCTTCAGTTAAATAGATCTAAAGTAGGTTATATCTTAAGTATTAGATGTCAAAAAGGATGTATGGCATGTTTAATTAGCTTAATCTAACAAGACTAGGAAACCATGATGGGAATTGTCAGTTTAACTTACCAGACGTATTTTTTCCGCAGTGTCAATGTAGTGTCGGCTGGTCACGCTTATTCCATGTCACCAGTGTCATGTCAGTGTCACCATGGCACAATTGGTTTACGTCATGATTGTCACCCTAGTTGATGTGGGTTATCAATACTGACAGGTCAAGGTAGCAGATACCTAAACAGACATAGGTTAAGTTACAGACAATCTATTGATAATACAGGTGAGGTAGCAGTGACCTAAACAGACATATGTTAAGTTACAGACAATCTATTGATTATACAGCAGACACCTAAACAGACATAGGTTATGTTACAGACAATCTATTCATTATACTGTTCTAATGCTTTTGTTATTATTATTATATTAATGTCATAGGCACATAGTATGATCATTGTTATTGTCAAATCATGTTTTATACCATAAACTACAGAGGTTTATCTATATTACTAACAGTTTAACAAATTATAGTTTTGTTCAGAGCAACCTGTTTTAATAGTAAACGTTTATCTAGATTGTATTTTTATACATTGCCATCTGCCACACCAACACAACACAACGTCTGCCACCCCAACACAACACAACGTCTGCCACCCCAACACAACACAACGTCTGCCACCCCAACACAACACAACGTCTGCCACCCCAACACAACACAACGTCTGCCACCCCAACATAACATACACAATTAGATACAGCGCTCTCTTATGTTTACTTAGCGACACCAATCCAGTTACGCGCTCACTGGCACTGCTACTGCCTGGCACTGCCACGGCACAAGCACACAAAAAAGACACCAGGGCGAAAATCGGTACCGTCCTAAATTTACGGTGCGCGTTGGCTCATGAACATCATAATTGTATCAGTGTGTTGTGATTATCAATACAACGTCGAAATCGCACATTTTAATATTGATGTATACAAGTATCGGAAACTTACTAACATATACGTTTCAATGCCTTCGTGCATTAGAGAAAGTCGCGCCTTGGCGCTCGACCTAGTCTCGGCTTCGTGAATTCACCGAGAAGAGAGTCTGGCCCCGAAGGCGTGGTCTCATTGTTACCGACTGACACCATTCCACTTTGCGTAAGCGTTCCCGTGAAGCGCAAACGCCAATCAGCGTCATTATCGAGATTCTATACTAAGCACTTTCTGCCTGGTTTAACTTTTCAGCGTGACAGTTGTGATAATATAATGACCGTTTAAAGTTAATTCGAATTGCATCGCATTAACTGATAAAAGTTCACTCTTATTTTATGAGTTAGCCAAAACCCCGGATGAAAGTCTAATTAATCTAATTATGTATGCGATCAGAAATCGAACGCATATATAATTTCCGTCACAATGAAAACTACACTCGATCTGCATCCAGACGATAACATGTGCGGCAAACGGTGGCGCCACAGCACGCAGCCTGGATAACCGAGGCTGCGTTCGACAGTGTTGTTTTGCCGAAATGACATACATTTTTATATCAACGACCATGACATGATCAGCGATCCAGCTTATTGGTCAAATGATATACGGGGGAGGTGGGTTCAATCCACAAATAGTCATGTCAACACCGTCGAAGTATTAAACAAATTAGTTTATGCTACAAGCATTCCTATTCACATTCGCCGCCAGGGGGACTGCCGTGTACAACAGTAGGCCGTACCCCCTGCAGATAATCCCGTTTGTTTGCTTGCTTGTTTGTTGTTTCCAGCACTTGACAACGTTCAATTAACTGGCTAGTCTGGATGTTGTGTTTACTAAAATTTTATGGTGTTACGAGGCCTCATTCAACTAACCAGCCTTTTTCAGAACATTATCGCCAAGCCGACCTTTTTATATGCTGGCACTGAGGGTGGCCATGCACTGCCAGGGTGCATGTCGTCCTCGGTGATTCTTTTACGTCCCCAAGTAAATGAGACGGGACCGACATATGAATAAAACATTATGATCCACACAAATGTTTTCCATTTACCCCGCCTGGACTGTTCAGACGTCCTCACTGTAGACCTTTGTAAAGCGCTGACCCGTGAAACGTGCGCTGCTAGACGGGTCGGTGGAGCGCCCATGCAGCTCCCGGTGATTTGTCCTGCATAGTATTGACATTGTAAACGTATCTGGCTACGTGTAACGGTATCCGTATGAGCACCATACAAAGCGGTGGGGACCTATCCCTCATCCTTTTGACCCGTCCTGCCTTATTAACCACTACCCGTTACACTATTTATATGATTATTTTACAGTGTGTTTTAAGTAAACTTTCACTGAGACATGGGGAGACCGGAGCTTGTTGTAACACGGCTAGATTGCAGCAGATATTCTACAGACAAAACCACTAATGCAATTTATTTAAAAACTACGCCGTTTTGAAGAAAAATCGGTAATATGATAAACTTTCGCGATACCTACTTGGTAGGTATTTGTGTGCTGTTCTTCCTTTGGTAGTTCTATTCATGAATATTATATAATTCTGTAGCTGTCACGTAGCAGTGTTTAAGTTGTTTTATGTAATCGCATCTGTTGTGCTGGGGCATGTTGTAATATGTATCGGACTAATTGTTACATTGCGGTAACAAGTGAAAAGTGTCACTCGGGGGAGAATTTTGAAGGGTTTGGTAAAGTGTCATCCACTGTGAATCGGACGGCGATTAATAAACGTTTTGTAATTAACATGATGTTGTTCATTACGGTGCTTATACTTGATGTTCTAATAGGGGATCTACCGATTTGTCTAGATAAGTATTTTAGATAGAGCCTATCGAGATTGATAAGCTAGTAATAAATCCCATAGATATGTATTAAAACAATTGTTATTATATATTTATTTGATATTTATGGGATATATTTGTGGTTTCGTTGGCATTCAACAATTTTCAATTGGGTAACAACCCGAACCGTAATCCTCAAATACGCTGTTTTTGCTCAATGGGCCCCGGTTTCCACTATACATTGTGTGTCACGCATGGACAGATTCATAATGTCACTGAAATGATACATTCAAATGAATACCAGATCTACTGTACATAGCATAACGTCTCGAACAACAAACCCCGGGTTAACTTCATAAATGGGTTAATCTAATTACACTGTAAATGCCACTGATGATTTAGCAAGGTGGCACTGCGAATTAGAAGGACTGAGAGCCAATGTAAACGGTTGAGACCAATTTGTATGACGTACTTTTGTGATGCATGTGGTGCATGCCTAGGTGAATGTCGTAAAACATTTCTATTTCGTCGGAACCGGCGGTGTATCGGGAGCCAGGCCCCCGATATTTTAGGTGCGTATATATGTTGAGTACGTGTTCACCCCCTCAATATTCCCGCAGGAACCAACTTTACCCCCCTCCCCCCCGCCCTCCAGTATTCAACAACTTCACACGCTTATGAAACGTCCTACTCTGTAAAAAAAAACCTTTGTAAATCGTTCACCCGTAAAGCGTGTTAAACGGGTCATTGGAGCGCCCGGCTCACGGTTGTCTGACCTCATTAAACACGTACAGACGCACAACACACGTAACTCAACAAATAGCATTGCTCCTCAACGCGACTGCATTGATTAACTTGTCGAACGTGGCACTTAATATTCACTGCAACAATAATAAAAATACACAAAGTTGCCATAAGCGCTTATTGCGGCCTGTGTATGTCGGACGAGACACTAACATAGGTAGGTCCTTCTACATAGAAGTAAAAGATCCCGCACGGAGTAAATGTGTAGCGTGTTGTGTATGTCGGACGAGACACTAACATAGGTAGGTCCTTCTACATAGAAGTAAAAGATCCCGCACGGAGTAAACGTGTCACGTGTTGTGGACTCGCTGCTTTAGCTGATGTCAAAACATGCTACAACCGGCGGCGGTGCTGAGAGTCACGACCGAGTATTACATGTCGGGCTGGTAGTTTTTTTTTCAATAAGAATTTAAATATTCCTGCATATTGTCTTAGATTTCATTCAAAATGCCGCTTAATTCGGCAGCCGAACATTGACGCTACAGGAAACGTCAGCAACAAAGAGACGCACGCTACGTGGCCAAGGAGCAGGAACACTTCGTCAAATAATATATTCATACGGCAGAGTTGAGCAACGAAGCTGATGATTAGAGGAGAGAAGAAGTATGGAAGCCGGCAGCGGATCCAGAAGAGGTCTTAAGGGTCTCAAGACTCCCCTAGGTCATTTGGGGAGGGTCTTAGACTCCCTGTGTCCGTAGCAAATATAACGGCAAAGGACAACGTATATATACCTACTTTTTTCCGTCAGATCTAAAATAGGAATGAGTGACGTCAATTGTAACATTTCGATGAAATGAAATTTTCTTACATTCAAGATTGTCAGAGTTTTGATTGTAGGTGAATTACTGATAGCATCATCCCGGTAGAAACCGAGAGATACGATCCAACTGTCGCTCTCCGCCGTATTCCGTGTTCAATCACGGCCATTTATCACAGTCGTGCGAACGACTACAGACTCCAGTTACAGCGATCTGACTTGTAATGACAATAAATATATAATATATAAAATACTTCTATTGCGCTAAAACCTTCGGAAGACCCGAGCTCGGCAGCACACTAAAACAAAATGGGTTAAGCAGTTCATAATCGATACATAGTTCCAGTTGTAAACAGTTGGATTGGTACGCTGGGGATAACTATAATGACAGTTTTCTGTCAGTCTACAACTACAGCCTATAGTTTGATACTTTACGTGGTTAGAATGGGAAGGGGGTTAGGGACGAATACAGAAAGTTTCACTATCAAACTGTGCGTTATAAGTAGTGTCAATGTCACAAAAAGATCTTAAATTGTAGTATCAGACATTCCAATTAGACCTGTTCAAAGTCCGGTGAGTGGTAACCGATGAACGACAGAGCTGACACCTGGTGATTATGCAGCTAACAACACATTTAATCTGAACAGTGTGATCACAGCAGTGGATCTTTTATGATATTAATTAATCAAGCAAATGCCAAGAACTTTATAGGAGAAAACGTGACATTTCATACCACTGTTGTTTGTTCACATACTTATTTAAGTAATTATCACGTTTCTCAGTAAATGTAACTAATTCCGTTGGTAGGGTAGTGCAAGCGTTCGCATTGCGCAAAAACAAAATGCGAATTCAGACCTCGATCGTGCGAATTAATCTGTTGCGAAAATGTGTTTTGTGGCATATGCATATGTCGTTTGTTCAAATAATTATTTAATTAAATATAATTTTTTTCACCAATGTCACAGCAGCACGGCGCCGAGCTACCCTGGTACATTGCCTGGGGATAGAAGGCCAGAGAATATTTGCGTCCCTGACGGAGACGGACACATATGCGACCGCCGTAACTGCACTACGGAATCATTTCGGCCCAAAACGAGGTGTGACGATGGAACGGTGTACGTTTCGGCAACGGACGCAACGCCCGGGGAAAGTGTACGTGAGTACGTTACTGCATTGCACGAACTTGTAGCTAACTGCAACTTCGGATGAACTGATCCGCGAAAAGCTGATCGAAAAAACGAATAACCCCAGAATTAGGGAACGACTGCTAATGGAGCCTGATACGCTCACTTTAGAGAAAGCTATCGCACTATCGTCGCATATTGAGGTTGCCGTAAACGAGAGTTTGAGCATTAAAAAATCAGAGACACGGGCCACAGACAGTACCAAGTTTGAAACGCCTAGGGTTCAAGCGGACCGGGCGAAGTCTCAGTACTCTGCGGCAAAGCTGAACAGGAGTACACACACAGCCACCAACACACGGGTACAAGCGCCGTGCGGCAACTGTGGCTACAGTTCAGGCGCGACAGGCAGCGCGAAATGTCCTGCCAGGGCGAAAACTTGCCGACTGTACTCAAAAATGAATCACTTTGCGAAGTGTTGCAGATCTTCCAGAAATCTTCCAGTGCCGTCGGTCAAATACAACAGCAAAATGAATCTGTACCGTTTGTACTCTCGGTGAATTCAGTAACCAGTGCATCTAAGCCGTTCAAAACATGCAGACTGCAGCTGGCTGACACAATGGTGACACTTATTATTGATATTGGAGCGAAAGTGTCGATATTGAACGACTCTCTTTACCGGAAGCACTTCTCCGCGTACCCCTTGCATCCGCCTGAGGGAACTGTGTCAAAATACGACAGTAGTGAAATCCCACTGGAGGGAATGGTACATCTACCAGTCACATACCAGTCAGAAACCATCCAGAACTTTCCGTTCTATGTCACCCGAAGTGGTTCGAGTCTGATGGGACTAGATTTGTTCGATCAACTTGGATTTAAAGTTTCGAAGAATGGCGTCATCATTCAGTCTTGTTGACACTGTTTCAGCATTTCCCTCAGTGTTCACAGTCTTTGGGAAAATTGCCAAATTTGTTCATCGTCCACGAGTTCAACCGGAAGTTACACCTGTGTCACAAGGTTTGCGTCGCCTTCCATTCTCTGTACGTTTGTGTGTCGCGTGGCATTCGTGCTGTCATCCCTACGTCACCCCAACAGCAGGTACTGCACATGGCCCACGAGGGTCATCCAGGGATCGTACGAACTAAGCAGCGATGTCGCAATACCGTATGGTGGCCTGCAATTCATCGCCACATCGAAACTGTCCTCAGAGACTGTGAAGGTTGTGCAGTGTGTGAAAAATCTATGAAGCCAACACAACCACCACTTCAACCCATACCTTGGCCTGAAAAACCATGGCAGCACATTCAAATCGACATTTTCGGTGAGGTACAGGCTGCACCCCACAGTGAAAGATTTCTCGATGTCCATTCGAAATGGCCAGAAATAGCTGCAACCAGCACGGTGACGTCTTCCGTCATCATTCAGATCCTGAAAGAACTGTTTTCTCGATTGGGAATACCCGAAGTTCTGCAAAGCGACAACGGACCACAATTCGTGTCATACGAATTTGAAATGTTCCTGCAGAAACTCGGCATCGAACACCGGCGCAGCGCATTGTATAACCCTCAGTGCAACGGAGGAGTGGAGAGGCTGAATCGTGTCATCAAAGAGAGTCTTGTTGCGAAACTCAAGGAGTGGAAAACGTTCACGGACACAGTACGAACGATACTGCAAACATACCAATCGACACTACACGCGCTGACACAGCGTACCCCAGCAGAGTTGATGATTGGTCGAAAGCTACGGTTCCCGTTGGAAAATCTGAAACCGCCTCAGACACATACACCGAACATTACAGTGCTAGCTGAATCAATCAGACGTAAGCAGGGACGAACCAAAGCTTACACCGACCAACGACGTCATTCACGAGACACGTCGATGAAACGAGGAGAATGGGTGCGGACGAAACGAACTATCCGAAAGCATAAACTGGCATCGTCGTTGTCGTATCCTAAGAGGATCGCCAAGAAAGCTGGGCCAAACACCTTCGTGCTTGAAGATGGTTCACGTTGGAACTCGCGGCGATGTATCCGGTCGCGCCAAGTGGGTCCTCCACATCTGCTGGCGGAAGAAACCTTACATGATGTCGACGTTGAAGGTCTACCTGCTCGACAACTTGGTGACCCGCCTTACCTGCGTCAACGACCCAGACGAAGCAGGCGCTCACCTAGATATCTCGAATACTATCAGACGTCTCAAGTGATCATGAGTTGACACTTCAATTATCCATGACTTTAAAAGTAATCTTCAGTTGATACTTTAATCGCAATATTAAAAGAACGCATTCGTAGACATTAATTCGCTGTTGAACTGAAAATGACACTGGCTAGATGGTTTGTAATTCTGTGCTGCTTATGCGAAACCCCATAACTAGAAGGATAATCCCTTAGGGAGGAGGGGGGAATATGTTGTGTTTGCTATGACCATTAATTGACAAGCGACGTCACGAGCCTCGGTTTGAGAGCTTGACGGGGCTCCGCCATGTTTGAGATTAAACAAGAGTGTGTGTTGTTTACCAACGTGTTATGTTCAGTTTTACATAGGTCCTGACATAACAAACGTTTCTATACTGTCTCAACATCTAGTTATGCTGTTTAAATCGTGACATTTCGCAATTTTTTAAGGCAAAATGAAAAGCGCGACCCAGCGACTGTGCTGCGTATTTATTATACAGGAGTGTAAAGATGGTGGTCGCGCACCAGCCAAACCGCCGCCGGTTGTGTATCAAAGCACCCGGAATCAGAAGACTCTGAGAGACAAAACTAGTTCAAATTGGTTTGTTGCAACATAGGCGTCGGAACCGGGGGCGGGGGAGCCGGGACCCTCCAATATTTTGAGTGGGAACTCGAATATACGTTGCCCCCAATATTTCCCGAGATGTGTGCTCGAATCCAGCAGCGGCTTTGGAGGGGGCACGTGACCCTCACATCCATCCGAGGCCTTGGTTCGCAGCCATCAACCTTGTCCCCCCTAATATTCACCTACTTCCACAGCATAAACAAAGTGGACATATGCTACCTTCTAGTAGACGTTACAAAACAATACGAATTTATATGAAGTCGTCACCATATGAGGTCACTTCCGAGACCAGTGGGTGGAGTCTGTGGTGCCTGGTCAACTGGACGATACGAAGGTGGGACCCACCTGGAGCAACTGCTTCAACTTCAACTAAATTGTGACGATCGGCAGCTTTCTGGAAGCGCTTCCAGCGATCACGTCCATCCTGTTCACCGGGTCAGCGAAGACGAAGACTCGAAATGACACCGAAGTGAGACGAGTGAGACACCTTGAAGACACTAAAGCCGTTGGGCCTACGTGCATCTTGTGAAGTGCGACGGGATGAATAGTTGAAGGGCGTTCTAGCAGGTGTTCCGTCGTCTGGGGGTCCTCTCCACAATCACATTCATCATTGACATCCGGGTTATACCCCTACCTCTGCGTCAATTGTCTGCAGCGCCCGACACCAGACCCGAGGCGGTTGTTAAGTGAATGAATTTGTGCCAACTAGCAGAATTTCTATCTGTTTCAATACCAGAACACATTATCTCAAATGTATGTTCCTTATGTAACAATTCACCAATATTGTTTTAATACCAGAACACATTATCTCAAATGTATGTTCCTTATGTAACAATTCACCAATATTGTTTTAATACCAGAACACATTTCAAATGTATGTTCCTTATGTAACAATTCACCAATATTGTGCAGCATCACCGAAAGGTCCCCAAATGGTGAATTGCTACACGCGAAAACCTTTTTTGCTTATCTGCGACATGAAGTGTTACTTAGTTGGAAAATGTTCCTTATTTGTTTGGCCAAATGGTTAACAAACGAGTTATGAAAAATAAAAATACATCACGTTGTTCGGACAAGAAAGGCGTACAAGAAAATATATAGCGCGTAGCAATGTGTTATTTCCTCAAAAACAAACTAGAGCTCATCTCACAGCATATGCATAGAACAATTAGCAGACTGCCAGCGACAGATTGAGCCCTAACGACCCGACCACCTGCATGGGTTGACTCACGGTCAACCGGCCGGCAATCCCGCCACCGCCGGGCATATGACAAATGACATACAGTTATCGCTGATAGTTTGGTAACCAGCGTGACCTTGGAAGGCGCGGGAGACTAGATGAGTATAACCCACCACGTGGTCTCTAAGACGACATTCACGACGCATTTAACAAGGTTGCCATCCCAAACTACAAGGTCCAGATGGCAATTGGACAAGGAAGCCATTGGCTTATCGAGAGTTCATCAATTGTATCATCTATGTGTAGCCCGCCCTTATCAGATAGCTGTCTATTTGTAAACATATTCACACTACTAGCATTAACACAATCATTTGACTGTTTGTTCCATTCATTTATTACCCTCTGTGAGAATGATTAATTTATCATGTCCAACCTACACTGTTCCTTAACTAATGCTTAGTTTTATTTAAGGTTCTTGATTGCACTTTAGTAATCGCAGCGTCTCTACCGACAGCATTTAGAAAAAGTCAGGGTATAAAAAGCATGTAGACCGCCTCTATACAAGACATGTAGTACGGTAAAGGACAAAGTATACAGGCTACACTGCATGCGTCTTCGTGCAGGTTCGGGGGGTTCGAACATAACCCCTTTTTGGAGAATTTCTTTTAACTGTAAATGTTTTTAGAAATCATCCCAGAAATTCCGTCTGACTGTGTACGCCCGAACCCCTATTTTCAAAACCGGCCGTCTCAACACGGAATTTAGGAGTCACATTTGATAATAATTTAAATTTTAAACAGCATATTTCACAAACTTGTCGTAATGTTTATCACATTCGTGACCTTCATCGTATTCGCCGGTATATGTCTTTTGCTCTCGCCAAAACTATTACAACTGCTCTTGTTAGCAGTAACCATGACTACTGCAATTACTTTCACGAGATACCCCAGCTGATACCAGCTGGTAGGGTATATTTGGACGGGCTGCATAGTTGCAACTTTTTGACTCTAGTGCAATACCCAGAGGGACATTAGCATATAGAGTAGCAGTTGTATCTGTAGTAAAGCAATCTACGCTAAGATCTAGATCAGTAAACATGTGTAACTAGTGAGCAACACAATAAACATATAAACTTGACGTATTGTTTGTATGTTATTAACATAAAAGCAAGCAATATCGTTACATGGTGTCAGACGTGACCTACCGTTACGTGTTGGCTGGATTACATAATCTGGATTGCTGAATTACAAGCTCAGCAAGATTGCGTCAACAGTGCTGATAAAAGATACACTTAATCGTGCCATGGCTACGCACAGCAGCATACGACCACCATCACCGCTGCACATCGATGCAGTAATTGCCGCAAATTCTTTGCGTCAATGGAAAAGCGCCTGGATTGAATATGAGGTCTGTGATCTGGACGAAATATGACGTCACAGATCTGGTCGAAAAGACACATCGGGAACGAGCGAGTACGTTGTTGTCAGTGATCGGCCAAGATGAGAAGGACATCTGGACGAAATCACCCAACTGATGTGGATGATCGGTACAAAGTAGAACCAGTTCTACAGATGTACGAGGATTACTGTACGCCCAGAGTGAATGTACCGTATGAGCGACACACATTTCATTCAAGAAAACAGCGGGTGAAGATGTGATGGTATGTTACAACGAGCTGCCTGGAATCGGAATAAACTGTGCGTTCAATGTGATCACGACGGATTACATTTACCGTGACCACGTCAAGTGTTCTGGACGAGATAGTCCGAGACAAGCTACTGGGGAAACGGGACTTGACGCTGGAGGAAACCTTGGACATCATCAGAAATTCTGCAGTGAAAGCTGAACGAGCTAAGGCTTGGAGTTCCATCGGTGACACAGACGTACACGCGATTAGCGGTATACTTGACTGTTGCAATTACCCTTATCATAATATTACTCTCAAGGACATCCTCAAATTTGAACGTGTGTATAATTGTTTGGCAAGGGTAGTTACCCGGTCTCGTCGTTTCTCTCAATCAGTACCACATCTTAAATCATTAGCAACCAGCATATTTACATTCACTGCTCACTCCTGCAAGTCAGCCCAGACAGCTTCGATCATCTAATTCTAATCTACTTCTTTTCCCAATGTTAGGACAAATGTCGGAACTAGAGCTTGTTCAGTTGTTGCACCGACTCTGTGCAACTCACTCCCTGTTACTGTTACGTCTATGGGAAATATACACTGTAACAACATTTCGCCGTAAACTAAATCCCCACCAGTTTAAACTTGCTTATCCCCCATAGCTCCCCAGCGTATCAATCCAATTGTTTACAACTGGAACTGGTTATCGATTATGAATTGCTTTTAGTTTTGTGCGCTGCCGAGCTTGGGTCTCCCGAGGATTTTAACGCAATAAAAATGTTATATAATAATAATTAGTATTATTATTATTATTAGTGTCAATGTAAAGACTCAGTTAGTGTTAACTGACTAGTATTAACTACATCTCCATTACCAAATAATATGTCGCGGCTTACGACCATGTGCGATTATTTGTGTTACTCCGTCACAAACTCCACACCAGTGGCGCCACTCACCATAATATTTCACCACTGCTGCAACTTTTGTCAAGAAACGTCTCAATTTCAGTTGCATACAATTGTGCATAGAGTGTGGGTATTGAACATTTGCATAGAAACCAAATAACGTTCACTTTTATTAACTACATCATGTTGTGTCAACGGTTATAATGCTTAATGGCGCAGTATTAATTGCTGACACGATGATTTTTTACCAGAATCGGTAATGCCTTATCGTCGATACGCGACGGTTCTGCAAACAGCTTGTCGACAAATGCTTGTATCCGCCAGAGGCGCCACGGGTAGTATCGGGTAGCATAAATGGGCGGACGGACGATGACGGCGATGCAACTGGCGTTTGTGGCACCATACACGTATTCACCACGTCTTTGCAATTAACAATATAAAACCTAACATACAATTGTACTAAACGATGTTACTTCATTGACAGACAATAACAGCATTGACAGACAATAACATCAAATCAATTGCATCTACAAAAAGCAACTTCTATTTGCAAGCCCGTTAGCCATAATAATTTTATGTGATTAATAGTATTGAGAACTGTCAAGAACTGTATGATTTGCCTGAATGATAGAAAATGTGTATGTGTTGAAAATAAAGCACACTTATATAGCACATACCTAGTCTTACTATTATTTAACATTGCAATATATATTACATTACAAAGCGGAGTATTGTAAATTGTATTTGCAATACTTTTTTAGGAATATATACTTATTGAGCGATACTGCGTGAGCTTAAGAGGCCAATACAACATTCTGATGCAACGATTGCATATATAACCCATTGTAGCTCGACGAGATATTTATTATATAGGTTCATAACTAACATTAAAAAAAACCGGTAATTTACGTAATACACGGTGCGCGCCGTTTGAATTTATTTTTAGTTGCGCGTGAAGGACAGTGCGACATCGGTTTTTATTGCACTGGACGCCACGCTGCGCAGGCCAGCGTATAGCACCGTAGACTATGTGTCATCAGTAGCAATTAGTAGGGCCGGAACGATACACTACTTCACGTTACGATACGTATCGCGATACACAGGTCACGATACGACACATATCGCGGTACCGACTACACTGACTAGAATGATATAACAACAGCAAAACACGCGTTTATGTATCACGTGGACAAGACAACGCTACGTCACATCGTCACTCACATGACCCTATACGCGAAAAGGTGTTTTTCGCGGCCATCATAAACTATGGTTTTTCTACTTCCCATGAAGACCTAGGTTAGTTTATGCAACATATATGTGTGTCAATTAAGTTATTGTCACTAATGCAACCAAACTGAGCCGAATAAAAGGTAAATATACGTGACCAGTTATAAAATATTGGTTCAAAATGGATTAGATTGTGTCCTTATTTAGGAATTTGCGAATATAATTCACGTATGTTTGTTAAATGAGTCACAGGTGTCCCACTGCTGTTACATTGAGTCACAGGTGTCACACTGCTGTTACATTGAGTCACAGGTGTCACACTACTGTTACATTGAGTCACAGGTGACCCACTGCTGTTACATTGAGTCACAGGTGTCCCACTGCTGTTACACTGAGTCACAGGTGACCCACTACTGTTACATTGAGTCACAGGTGTCCCACTGCTGTTACATTGAGTCACAACACGAAAGTCGAGCTAAATATAGGGAATTAGTCATGTTCAAGTTTGACTACGTTTCATTTTATTTTAGCATATTTGTATGCTATGGAATAACACTGTTTCACATAGCCCTCATTTATGAATACTTTGATTGTATATCTGACTCCAAGCAAATTAACAGGACACAGAGAATGTCTTGTCATCACTACGTCAGGTAGGCACAAAGAACCATCCCGTGACCATAGCAGGGATCGAAAGGTTTTCCCCATGAAGCTACTAATGGTTGCAGAGCAAATTAAATAATAAGCATCAAAGTAGTTGTATATGTCCAAATTGTTTAGTCTATGTACAGTTTGTGCATTATTATTATAATGTTGACAGTTGAAACACTTGAACAAAGTGTTGTCAGTTTCAGTTAATTATCAACGTCTGATTCATTGCTATCGCTACTGTCAAACTTTGCTGCATTTTTCACCGATCCCTGGCAGCGGCTGCCTATCTAACAAGCAGTGCTATTCTTGGTGCTTGAACAGTTCCTGTTACATCCTTTGGTACATCCTCAGAACATGGTCTCGGTCTTCTGCTGTGGGCAGGCAGATTGTGTCGATGACACTGGGACAAGCTTGCCATTATCCAGAACCCACCCATATTCTTTATACGTTGGGGTGATGGGCAGGCCCGAGCACTCTTCTCTATCATAGTCCCCAAAACCGCACGTCTCAAAAGGAAAGCAGCGTTGACTTGTTGTTCAGAAACGTGTACAATTCGTCGCCTCGGTTGTTGTACACGGCTATGACAAGCTGCCTTATCTGGTTGATGACATCTGATTTGATGTGATTCTGCTCTTTGTCGGCGAAGTTCTCCAATGCAGATATGTCCGTTGTCTTGTTACGATTCAGCCACACCTTCTTACTAGTAAAGTAAGGATAGCTGGTTGTATATTGTCCACTAAGGCTGTGAAAGAAGGGAAGTGAACGACACTGTGCATGTCCCAGTGCAGCACACATCTCATGGATGTGTAGGTAGATATTTGGTGCGTTTCGAACCCACAGTTCCAGCAGATCTGTCAACAGCGTGGAAGCATAATACATGCATATGACGTCTGTGTCGTTTACCCAGATTATCGCTCGCCTTCATTGTGGACACTGTATACATTATGAAGAATTACTCTGGTGTCAGTTTCCTGTTGAGTGGACCCCAGGTCAGACACATCTGTGACTGAACCCTGTGTAATCAGCACGCTCCTACTTTCCTCCTTGAAGCCACCGCACAGACATCTGTGACTGAACCCTGTGTAATCAGCACGCTCCTACTTTCCTCCTTGAAGCCACCGCACAGATACAGACGACTCAAACCCATGGTTGGTGCCAGTTGCTCTTCCTTGCTCCGTGTCTCACAGAGAAAGATCAGAAGTCCCGCCTTGTTGGTCACCACAGAGAAAAATCCTGTGGTTCAGGAACTCTATACAGCTCATTCACCTCGAACATCCTTGGGAACTGTACCAATCACAACAAAAGTGTACGATACTTGTACCAGCACGAACATCTTTAATAAGATTATTCTTGTAGCGACTTGCAATGGCTCCAAATGTTTCATCATTGTGGAATGACCAACGGCGAACTACATACATAGCACCAACTACCACTACCGTCTTCCGCTGCTCTCTTTGCAGGTCTGGAACACTGACCGCCTTGGTCTCTTCTTTCAAAGTTTTGATCAGACAGGCCTTTGTGAACCCGCTGACTTCACGGTTCCGTCTTCGTGGAAGTGACTGGGTTGTCTTGCTGCATTCATTGTGGCCAATGAAGTTTACAATGTCAACTT